>CM077669.1:140329984-140862484 GCA_039707655.1 Elymus sibiricus
GCGTTCCATGCTCGGGGCTCTCCCGCATTAGTTTCGAAATTGTAAAACCGATAAGCTCCATTGTTCAGGACTTTGGAGATTGCGAAGGCCCTTGCCATGGAGGCGCTAACTTGTGTGGCTTCTGCTGATCCAATCGGAGAACAAGGTCACCTTCTTGAAAAGCGCGCCTTCTGACTTGTCTGTCGTAAAGGGGCCTCAAGTATTGCTGATATAGCATTGACCTGACCAAGGCAAACTCTCTCTTCCTGTTGGAAATATGCCCTAGAGGCAAATAATAAAGTGTTTATTATTTTCATATTTCCCCGTTCATGATAATGGTTTATTATTCATGCTAGAATTGTATTGACCGCAAACTTAATACATGTGTGAATAGATAAACAAATACTGAGTCCCTAGTAAGCCTCTACTAGACTAGCTCGATTGATCAAAAGATGGTCAAGATTTCCTGACCATGGACATGAGTTGTCATTTGATAACGGGATCACATCATTAGGAGAATGATGTGATGGCCTTGACCCAACCGTCAGCATAGCATATGATCGTTCAGTTTAATGCTATTGCTTTCACTATGTCAAATACACGTTCCTCTGACCATGAGATCATGCAACTCCCGGATACCGTAGGAATACTTTGGGTGTATCAAACGTCACAACGTAACTGGGTGATTATAAAGGTGCACTACAGGTATCTCCGAAAGTGTTTGTTGAGTTGGCATGGATCGAGATTGGGATTTGTCACTCCGACTATCGGAGAGGTATCTCTGGGCCCTCTCGGTAATATAGCATCACAGAAGCCTTGCAAGCACCGTGACTAAAGAGTTAGTTACAAGATGATGTATTACGGAACGAGAAAAGAGACTTGCCGGTAACGAGATTGAACTAGGTATTGGATACCGACGATCGAATCTCGGGCAAGTAACATACCTCCGGACAAAGGGAACAAAGTATGTTGTCATATGAGGTTCACCGATAAAGATCTTCGTGGAATGTGTAGGAACCAATATGAGCATCCAGGTCCCGCTGTTGGTTATTGACCGGAGAGTCGTCTCGGTCATGTCTACATCATTTCCGAACCCGTAGGGTCCGCACACTTAAAGTTCGATGACGATATAGTATTATATGAGTTATGTGATTGGTGACCGAATGTTATTCGGAGTCCCGGATGAGATCACGGACATGACGAGGAGTCTCGGAATGTCCGAGAGGTAAAGATTCATATATTGGATGGTGGTATTCGGACACCGGAAAGGTTCCGGAAGGTGCCGGATATTATCGGAGTGCCAGAGGGTTATCGGAACCCCCCCGGGGAAGTTATGGGCCTACATGGGCCATAGGGGATTGGAGAGGCAGCCCACAAGGGGTGTCTGCGTCTTCCCCCCTTGGGAGTCCGAATTGGACTAGGGGAGGGGGGCGCACCCCCCTTTCCTTCTCCTCTTCTCTCTCCCTTCCTTCTTCCCCCTTCCCCAAAGGGGAATCCTACTAGGACTTGGAGTCCTAGTAGGACTCCTCCCTTTGGTGCATCCCTAGGAGGGTCAGCCAGCCTCCTCCCCCTCTCTCCTTTATATACGGAGGGGGGCGCCCCTAGAACACACAGATATATTGATCCTAGCCGTGTGCGGCGCCCCCGTCCACCATTTTACGCCTCGGTCATATTTTCGGAGAGCTTAGGCGAAGCCCTACCGGAATCACTTCACCGTCACCGTCGCCACGCCATCGTGCTGATGGAACTCATCTACTACCTCGACGTCTTGCTGGATCAAGAAGGCGAGGAACGTCACTGAGCTGCACGTGTGTAGAACTCGGAGGTGCCGTACGTTCGGTACTTGATCGGTGGAGCTCGAAGGATCGTTCGACTACATCAACCGCTTTGTGAGACGCTTCCGCTAACGGTCTACGAGGGTACGTAGACACACTCCCCCCTCTCGTAGCGATGCATCTCCATGGATAGATCTTGCGTGAGCGTAGGAAATTTTTTGAAATTCATGCTCCGTTCCCCAACAGTGGTATCAGAGCCAGGTTTATGCATAGATGTGATTTGCACGAGTAGAACACAAACGAGTTGTGGGCGTGGGTGTATACATATTGCTTGCCGTTACTAGTTGATACTTGATTCGGCGGTATTGTGAGATGAAGCGGCCCGAACCGACATTACGCGTACGCTTACGCGAGACAGGTTTCACCGCTACGTGCACTCGTTGCATAAAGGTGACTGGCGGGTGTCTGTGTCTATCACTTTAGTTGAATCGGTTTCAATGAAGAGGGTTCGTTTAGAAGATCAAAAAGCAATCACTACACCACGTTGTGCTTTTGCGTTGGTAAGAACGGTTATTGCAAACCCGTAGCAGTCACGTAAAACTTGCAACAACAAAGTAGAGGACGTCAAACTTGTTTTTGCAGGGTATGCTGGTGATGTGATATGGTCAAAACATGATGTGATATAAGTTGTTGTATGAGATGATCATGTTTTGTAAGTTATCAGGCAACCGGCAGGAGCCTTATGGTTGTCTCTTTATTGTATGCAATGCCAACGCTATGTAATTGCTTTACCTTACCGCTATGAGTTAGCAGTAGTAGTAGTAGCAATAGCCGGCGAGACAACCACGACGCTGCGATGGAGATCAAGGTGTCACGACGCTACGATGGAGATCATGGTGTCAATTCGGTGACGATGGAGATCATGACGGTGCTTGGCTGATGGAGATCAAAAGCACAAGACGATGATGGCCATATCATGTCACATATATATATATATTGAATGCATGTGATGTTAATCCTTTTATGCATCTTATTTTGCTTAGGACAACGGTAGCATTATAAGATGATCCCTTCACTAAATTTCAAGATAAGTGTTCTCCTCTAGTATGCACCGTTGCGAAGGTTCGACGCTTCTAAGCACCACGTGATGATCGGGTGTGATGGATTCTTTCGTTCGCATACAACGGGTGTAAGCCAGTTTTACACACGCAGAATACTTGGGTTAAACTTGACGAGCCTAGCATGTACAGACATGGCCTCGGAACACAAGAGACCGAAAGGTCGAACATGAGTCATATAGTAGATATGATCAACATGAAAGATGTTCACCATTGATAACTAATCCACCTCACGTGATGATCGGGCGTGGATTAGTTTGATGTGGATCATATTACACTTAGACAACTTGAGGGATGTTAATCTAAGTGGGAGTTCTTAAGTAATTTGATTAATTGAACTTCAATTATCATGAACATAGTCAATAGTGTCTTAGCAAACTTATGTTGTAGATCGATAGACCACGCTGTAGCTCCCCTGTATTTTCACGCGTTCCTAGAGAAAGTTAAGTTGAAAGTTGATGGAAGCAACTATGCGGACTAGGTCCGTATTCTGAGGACTGTCCTCACTGCTGCACAGAAGGCTTATGTCTTTGATGCACCGCTCGGTGAGCAACCCCTATGGCTTTGTCTGAAGATGTTATGAACATCTGGCACACAAGAAAAGATGACTACTCGATAGTTCAGTGCACCATGCTTTGTAGCTTAGAACCGGGGCTCCAAAGATGTTTTGAGCACCATGGAGCTTATGAGATATTCCAAGAGCTGAAAGTTTGTTTTTCAAGCTCACACCCGGGTCAAGAGGTATGACACCTTCGACAAGTTCTATAGCTGCAAGATGGAGGAGAACAGCTTCGTTAGTAAGCAAGTGCTCAGAATGTCTGAGTACTTCAAATCACTTAAATCAAGTGGGAGTTAGACTTCCGAATAAAAGTGGTGATTGATAAAGTTCTTTAGTCACTATCACCAAGCTACTAGATCTTCGTGATGAACTATAAACATGCAAGGGATAGATGATCCTTAAGCTATTCGCGATGCTACAAGCTGCGGATGTAGAAATAAAAAAGGGAGCATCAAGTGTTGATGGTTAATTAGACCACTAGTTTCAAGAAGGGCAAGGGAAAGAAAAGGGAACTTCAAGAAGAATGGTAAAACAGTTGCCGCTCACGCGAAGAAACCCAAGGCTGAGCCAAACCCGAGACTTAGTGCTCCCATTGCAAAGGGAAATGTCATAGGGAGCGGAACTTCCCCAAAGTAACTGGCAGATAATAAGACTGGCAATGACAACAAAGATATTTGATATACATGTTATTGATGTGTACCTTACTAGTACTCATAGGAGCACCTGGGTATTTGATACTTGTTCAGTTGCTTGCAACTTGAAACATGGAGATTCGGAATAAACGAGGGCTAGCTAAGAACGAGGTGACGATGTGCATTGGAAGTGTCTCCAAGGTTGATGTGATCACCATTGGCACGCTCTGTCTACCTTCGGGATTAGTAGAAACCTAAATAATTGTTATTTGGTGCCTGCGTTGAGCATGAGCATTATATCTGATAATGTTTATTGCAAAACGGTTATTCATTTTAGGAGAATAATTGTTATTCTATTTGGATAAACCATTGATGATCATGCACTTAATGGTTTATTGAATCTCGATAATAGTAATACACATGTTCATAACATAGATGCCAAAAGACGCAAAAAATTGATAATAATAGTACCACATATTTGTGGCCCTGCCGCTTAGCTCATATTGGTGTAAAACGCATGAAGAAACTCCATGCAGATGGACTTTTGGAATCACTTGATTATGAATCATTTGAGACATGCAAACCATGCCTCATGGGCAAGATGACTAAGACTCCGTTCTCCGGAACAATGGAGCAAGCAACAGACTTATTGGAAATAATACATACCGATGTATGCGGTCCGATGAGTGTTGAGGCGCGCGGTGGATATCGTTATGTTCTCACGTTCACCGATGATTTGAGTAGATATGGCTATGTCTACTTGATGAAGCATAAATCTGAAACATTTGAAAAGTTCAAAGAATTTCAGAGTGAAGTAGAGAACCATCGTAACAAGAAAATAAAGTTCTTACGATCTGATCGTGGAGGAGAATATTTGAGTTACGAGTTTGGCAATCACTTAAGACAATGTGGAATTGTTTCACAGCTCACGCCACCTGGAACACCACAGCGTAATGGTGTGTCCGAACGTCATAATCGTACTCTATTAGATATGGTGCGTTCTATGATGTCTCTTACCGATTTGCCACTATCATTTTGGGGTTATGCATTAGAGACAATTGCATTCACTTTAAACAAGGGCACCGTCTAAATCCGTTGAGACGACACCGTATGAACTGTGGTTTGGTAAGAAACCTAAGCTGTCGTTTCTGAAAGTTTGGGGATGCGATGCTTATGTTAAAAGGCTTCAGCCATATAAGCTCAAAACCAAAAGCAGATAAGTGCGTCTTCATAGGATACCCAAAAGAGACTGTTGGGTACACCTTCTACCAGATCCGAAGGCAAAGTTTTCGTTGCTAAGAATGGATCCTTTCTAGAGAAGGAGTTTCTCTCGAAAGAAGTGAGTGGGAGGAAAGTAGAACTTGATGAGGTAATTGTACCTCCTCTGGATAGTAGTACGCCACAGAATGAAATTTCTGTGACATCGACACAGACCAGAGAAGAAGTTGATGATGATGATCATGAAACTTCGGATCAAGTTGTTACTGAACTTCGAAGGTCAACCAGGACACGTTCCACACCAGAGTGGTACGGAAATCCAGTCTTGGAGGTCATGTTGCTAGAGAACGATGAACCTTCGAACTATGAAGAAGCGATGGCAAGCCCGGATTCCGACAAATGGCTTGAGGCCATGAAATCCGAGATTGGATCCATGTATGAGAACAAAGTGTGGACTTTGGTAGACTTGCCCGATGAACGGCGAGCTATTAAAAATAAATGGATCTTTAAGAAGAAGATGGACGCTGATGGTAATGTCACCGTCTATGAAGCTCGACTTGTTGCTAAAGGTTATCACCAAGTTCAAGGAGTTGACTACGATGAGACTTTCTCACCCGTAGCGATGCTAAAGTCTGTCAGAATTATGTTAGCAATTGCCGCGTTTTATGATTATGAAATCTGGCAAATGGACGTCAAAACGGCATTCCTTAATGGATTCCTTAAGGAAGAATTGTATATGACACAGCCGGAAGGTTTTGTCGATCCTAAAGGCGCTAACAAAATATGCAAGCTCCAGCGCTCCATCTATGGACTGGTGCAAGCATCTCGGAGCTGGAATACTCGCTTTGATGAAGGGATCAAAGCGTTTGGGTTTACACAAGTTTATGGACAAACTTGTATTTACAAGAAAGTGAGTGGGAGCTCTATAGCATTTCTAATAGTATATGTGGATGACATATTATTGATTGGAAATGATGTAGAATTTCTGGAAAGCATGAAGAATTAATTGAAAGGTGTTTTTCAATAAAAACCAGTTTTTGAGTAGTCCACAGATTGGGCATCGAGATCTATGGAGATAGATCAAAACGCCTGATAAAAGTTCACACATCTTGATGAGTTTTTTGAAGAAGTTCAAAATGGATCAAGTCAAAGAAATGAGTTCTTGCCTGGTGTGAAGTGGAGCAAGACTTGAAAATCTAGGTAAAAGTTGTTTTACATGTTAGGCATCAAAATCTATAGAGATAGATTGAGACGCCGCATAGGACTTTCACGAAGCACATACCTTGACAAGTTTGAAGAAAGTTCAAAATGGATCAGTCAAAGAAGGAGTTCTTGACTGTGGTGCAAGGTGTAAAATTGAGTAAGACTCAAATCTCGACCACGGCAGAAGAAATAGAAAGGATGAAGGTTATCCCCTATGCCTCGGCCATAGGTTCTATAAAGTATGCCATGTTGTGTGCCTTGCCATGTGTCTGGCAAAGAGGTACGAAAGTGATCCAGGAGTAGATCACTGGACAGCGGTCAAAGTATATCCTTAAGATGATTAAGGAAGAATTTCTCGGGAAACAGAGGTAATAAAGAGTTCGTCGTAAGGGGTTACGTCGATGCATGCTTTAAACACCGATCCGGAAGACTATGAGTCTCTGACTGGATACATAAATTGGGGTAGTTATTTTGGAGTAGCTCCAAAGCAGAGTATGGTGACCACATCTACATAAGACATAGAGATTTGCATAGATCCATTGACTAAAACCTCTCACACAAGCTAAACATGATCAGCTCAAGAACTGATTGGATGTTAATTACATGGAGATGTAAACTAGATTAATTGACTCTAGTGCAAGTGGGAGACTGTTGGAAATATGCCCTAGAGGCAATTAATAAAGTGTTTATTATTTTCATATTTCCCCGTTCATGATAATGGTTTATTATTCATGCTAGAATTGTATTAACCGGAAACTTAATACATGTGTGAATAGATAAACAAATACTGAGTCCCTAGTAAGCCTCTACTAGACTAGCTCGATTGATCAAAAGATGGTCAAGATTTCCTGACCATGGACATGAGTTGTCATTTGATAACGGGATCACATCATTAGGAGAATGATGTGATGGACTTGACCCAACCGTCAGCATAGCATATGATCGTTCAGTTTAATGCTATTGCTTTCACTATGTCAAATACACGTTCCTCTAACCATGAGATCATGCAACTCCCGGATACCGTAGGAATACTTTGGGTGTATCAAACGTCACAACGTAACTGGGTGATTATAAAGGTGCACTACAGGTATCTCCGAAAGTGTTTGTTGAGTTGGCATGGATCGAGATTGGGATTTGTCACTCCGACTATCGGAGAGGTATCTCTGGGCCCTCTCGGTAATATAGCATCACAGAAGCCTTGCAAGCACCGTGACTAAAGAGTTAGTTACAAGATGATGTATTATGGAACGAGAAAAGAGACTTGCCGGTAACGAGATTGAACTAGGTATTGGATACCGACGATCGAATCTCGGGCAAGTAACATACCGCCGGACAAAGGGAACAAAGTATGTTGTCATATGAGGTTCACCGATAAAGATCTTCGTGGAATGTGTAGGAACCAATATGAGCATCCAGGTCCCGCTTTTGGTTATTGACCGGAGAGTCGTCTCGGTCATGTCTACATAATTTCCGAACCCGTAGGGTCCGCACACTTAAAGTTCGATGATGATATAGTATTATATGAGTTATGTGATTGGTGACCGAATGTTATTCGGAGTCCCGGATGAGATCACGGACATGACGAGGAGTTTCGGAATGTCCGAGAGGTAAAGATTCATATATTGGAAGGTGGTATTCGGACACCGGAAAGGTTCCGGAAGGTTCCGGATATTATCGGAGTGCCAGAGGGTTATCGGAACCCCCCCGGGGAAGTTATGGGCCTACATGGGCCATAGGGGATTGGAGAGGCAGCCCACAAGGGGTGGCTGCGCCTTCCCCCCTTGGGAGTCTGAATTGGACTAGGGGAGGGGGGCGCACCCCCCTTTCCTTCTCCTCTTCTCTCTCCCTTCCTTCTTCCCCCTTCCCCAAAGGGGAATCCTACTAGGACTTGGAGTCCTAGTAGGACTCCTCCCTTTGGTGCGCCCCTAGGAGGGCCGGCCGGCCTCCTCCCCCTCTCTCCTTTATATACGGAGGGGGGCGCCCCTAGGACACACAGATCAATTGATCCTAGCCGTGTGCGGCGCCCCCGTCCACCGTTTTACGCCTCGGTCATATTTTCGGAGAGCTTAGGCGAAGCCCTGCCGGAATCACTTCACCGTCACCGTCGCCATGCCGTCGTGCTGACGGAACTCATCTACTACCTCGATGTCTTGCTGGATCAAGAAGGCGAGGAACGTCACCGAGCTGCACGTGTGTAGAACTCGTAGGTGCCGTACGTTCGGTACTTGATCGGTGGAGCTCGAAGGATCGTTCGACTACATCAACCGCGTTGTGAGACGCTTCCGCTAACGGTCTATGAGGGTACGTAGACACACTCCCCCCTCTCGTAGCGATGCATCTCCATGGATAGATCTTGCGTGAGCGTAGGAATTTTTTTGAAATTCATGCTCCGTTCCCCAACACTTCCTCTATGAGGTCCAGACCGTCCTGGCGTGCCACTTCTGCTTCATCTTCATTGTAAAGTTCCACTCGGCGAGCGTTGTGGCGAACATCACTCGGCAGAACCGCTTCAGACCCGTATACCATAAAGAAAGGAGTGCGCTTGGTCGAATGATTCGGAGTCGTTCGAATGCCCCAGAGGACAGACGGTAGTTCTTCAACCCAAGCGCCAGCAGCAATTTTCAGATCCATCATCAATGGGGGCTTCAATCCTTGAAGAATCATCCCGTTTGCTTGTTCTACTTGTCCGTTCGACTGCGGGTGAGCTACGGAAGCGTAATTTACCCGAGTACCGTGAGTGTAGGAGAACTCACGGAATTTATCCGAATCGAAATTCTTCCCATTATCAGTGAGATATCATGGGGAACTCCGAATCTGAAGGTAATCTGCCGAATGAAACTGACGGCAGTAGCTGCATCCATGCTTTAGATGGGCTTCGCTTCGACCCACTTGGTGAACTTATCCACTGCAACCAACAGATGAGTAAACCCACTCGACCCTGTACACAGGGGGCCGACCATGTTGAGGCCCCACATGGCAAACGGTAAGGTGCGCGGGATGGTCTACAGATGCAGGCTTGTGTGTCTGATTCTTGAAAAACTGACATCCAACACAGAGATCGACCATGTGTTTTGCCGATGCGTTGGCTCGGGGCCAGTAATACCCTGCAGGAAATGCCTTTGCAACCAACGTCCGAGAGGGCAGGCGATGGCCACACGTTCCCGAATGAATCTCGTGCAAAATCTGCAGCCCTTCCTCTGGGATATGCATTTTTGTCTCACGCCTGTAGTGCTTTTATTGTATAGCTGCTCTCCCATCACTTCAAAGGATTTGGATTGTCAGACGATCCGTCGGACTTCCTCTTCATCCTCAGGGAGCTCTTGCCGACGCAAGTAAGCTAAATAAGGTTGGGTCCACTCGGGAGTGATGACCAACATCTCTTGAACGAGATCCACTATAGCTAGAATATCAACCGCAGTCGGATTAGAAGGTCCGACTGCCAGTGGGGGCTCTTCAGTAAAAGGGTCTTCTTTGACTGAAGGAGAGTGTAGATGCTCAAGGAATATGCCCTTCAGAACGACCCGCCGAGTATAGCCAATTTTGGCCAGGTCATCGGCGGCCTGGTTCTTCACTCGGGGTATATGATGTAGCTCCAAACCTTCAAAGTTCTAATTGACCACGAGGTCCGAGTAACCGAATATCATCAAGCGTCGGATACCGAGCGAGATAGCCATTCAAAGCCCATACAGGAGGGCTTCGTTCTCGGCCTCATTGTTTGACGAGTCGAAACGGATTTGAAGGACGTAGCTCAGTCGGTCTCCTCTGGGGGAAACGAGAACTACTCCAGCTCCGGACCCTTGAAGCATCTTAGATCCATCACAAAACATGGTCCAGTGTTCGGGAACACTTGGTGCTTGTTTTTCCTGCTCTATCCACTCGTCCAAAAAGTCCACAAGTACTTGAGACTTGATCGCCTTCTTGGCTTCAAACTTGATCTCCAACGGGAGGAGCTCAATCTCCCATTTTTCCACTCGGCCCGTGGCATCTCTATTATGCAGGATCTCCGACAGGGGAGCATCGCAGATAACTGTGACCGAGTGCCCTTGGAAGTAATGATCTACCTTCTTCACAGTGAGGTAAATGCCATAAACTAGCTTCTGATAATGTGGATACCTTTGCTTGGAAGGAGTCAAAACCTCCGAAATATAATAAACGGGCCTCTGCACTTTGAATGCTTTTCCCGATTCCTCGCACTCCACAGTGAGAAATGTACTGACCACTTGCCTAGTAGCCACGATGTACAAGAGCAAAGGCTCTCGGCTGCTCGGAGAAGCTAACACCGGCTCGGTGTAAAGCAAGGCCTTGAGCTAATCGAATGCGGCTTGCGCTTCGGGGGTCCATTCAAAGGTATCGAACTTCATCATAAATCGGAAAAGAGGCAAGGCCTTCTCACCGAGTCGAGATATGAATCTACCCAGGGCCGCAAGGCATCCCATGAGCTTCTGGACGTCATGCAGGCGAACAAGTTTCTTCATTCGGACGATGGCGTCGATTTTGTCTGGATTAGCATCGATTCCCCGCTCGGAAACGAGAAAACCGAGTAGCTTACTCGAGGGCCACCCCAAATGTGCATTTTGCAGGATTTAGTTTTATTTGGAAACGGCGGAAGTTGGCGAAGGTTTCAGCGAGGTCAGTCAGGAGGTCGGAACCTTTCCTGGACTTGACCATAATGTCATCCATGTAAGCCTCTACGTTCCGACTGATTTGCTCTTGCAAACAGATCTGAATCCTGCGCATAAAAGTTGCCCCAGCATTCTTGAGATCGAATGGCATAGTGATGTAGCAGAAACACCCGAATGGGGTGATGAAAGCTGTTTTTATTTCATTTGGTTCATACATTCGGATCTGACGGTACCCATAGTACGCATCTAAGAACGACAGGCATTCACATCCGATGGTGGAATCTACTATTTAATCTATGCGGGGAAGGGGAAAATGATATTTCGGGCAGCCCGATTAAGGTGCTTGAAGTCAATGCACATTCGGAGGGACATGTCCTTCTTGGGCACCAACACTGTGTTGGCCAGCCACTCTGAATGAAAGACTTCACGAATGAATTCAGCAGCTAGGAGCCGAGCGATCTCTTCACCAATCGCCTTGTGCTTCTCGACGGAAGATCGGCACAAGTGCTCCTTGACTGGTTTGACTTTCGCATCCACTCAGAGTCGGTGCTTAGCCAGTCCCCTGAGAACCCCCGGCATGTCAGACGGCTTGCATGCGAAGATATCCCAGTTCTCACAAAGGAACTGGATGAGCTCCGCTTCCTATTTCTCACCGAGTGTTGTCGAGATGTTGATCGGAGCCGCACTCGGTCGGTGGGGTGAATGTGAACCTGCTTAGTTTCACCGGCCGACGGGAAGGCTGATTCCGTTGCCGGTCGCTTAGACTTTAGCAAATCTGCAGTGTCCACTGCCTTCTTGTACCCGTCGAGTTCAACTGCGAGTACCTGTTCATTTGCAATTTTAGATCCTTGCTTGAGGCACTCTTCAGCAGCTTTCCGATCACCGGTCACCGTGATCACACCATTCGGTCCTGGCATCTTAAGTTTAAGATATACATAACATGGTCAGGCCATGAAACACACGTAGGCAGGCCTACCCAGGATAACATGATATGCACTCCAAAAATCAACCACTTCAAACGTCAGGCGTTCCTTTGGGAAGTTTTTCTCCCCGCCGAACACGACGTCCAGAGCGATCTGACCGAGTGACTTGCCTTTCTTCCCAGGGATGACCCCATGGAAATGCATGTTACTCTTACTCAGGGGGGACATCGGAATGACCATTGCGCTAAGTGTGTCCGCATAAATTATATTGACCCCGCTGCCGCCATCCATCAAGACTTTGCGTAGTTGGACTCCATTTACAGCCGGATCAACAACCAGCACCTGCCTCCCGGGGGTGGCTATGTGAGCTGGGTGATCAGACTGATCGAAAGTAATAGGGGTTTTTGTCCAGTTGAGGTACTTGACGGCAGTCGGGGCTACCACGTTCACCTCCCGATTGATGACCTTCAATCAGCTCTTGCTTTCGACATCTGTGAAGATCATGTTCAGGACCTTGTCGACGTGAGGGTACTTGGGATCGCGCTCGCGTTCTTCGTCATCGTCCTTCTCGGTAGAGGCCTACTTACCCATCTCATGCTTCAGCATTCGGCACTCCCGAGTGGTGTGCTTTGGGTAAATAGGGTTGCCCTCCTCATCTTTTTTTGTGTGGACAGCGCAGGCTGATCAAACACTTCAGAATTGTACTCGGGCTTCTTTTTGTTGGCCTAGTCTTTTTTCTTATTCTTCTTGGGATTCGGCTTCCCCTGACCAAGAACTACAACCACTTCTGCCTTTCCTGGAGGATCCGCTTTCCGCTTCTGCTTCTTGCCTGCGTACCCTGCCGGTTGAGGGGCATCACCAGCTCGCCCTTTGACGCTACGGAGGCGGTCTTCCTCTTCACCATTGGCGTATTTGTTAGCAATTTCCATGGCCCGACTGAGAGACAGATCTCCCGATCGGCCAAACATCAGGATGAGCTCCCTGTACCGAGTGCCTGCCTTAAAAGCGTAGACGGCCTGGTACTCAGTGACATTCTCAACCGTGTTGTGCAGAGTAGTCCATCGCTGAATGTACTCACGGAGAGTTTCATTGCTTTTCTGGATGACGTGGCTTGAGACCGCGTCGGTATCTCCCCAAAGAGGAAGGGATGATGCAGCACAGGGACGGTAAGTATTTCCCTCCGTTATGAAACCAAGGTATCCAACTAGTACGAGGATCAACACCACTACGTAAACAACACCTGCACACAAAGAACAAATACTTGCAACCCGACGCGGAAGAGAGGTTGTCAATCTCTCTATGGTAAAAAGATAGATTAGGTAGTGATAGATTGGAGAGATAGATCTCTCAAGAACACAAAATAAAAAGGACAAATAAAAAGTGCAGCAAGGTATTTTTGGGTTTTTGGAATAATAGATCTGATAGCAAAAGCGGCCAAAAGATAGATCGGAAAGCAATATGTTGGAAAAGTAGACCCTGGGGCCATAGGTTTCACTAGTGGCTTCTCTATTGAGTATAGCACACGGTGGGTGAACAAATTACTGTTGGGCAATTGATAGAAGATCGAATAATCATGATGATATCCAAGGCGATGATTATTATATAGGCATCACGTCCAAGATAAGTAGACCGACTCCTGCCTGCATCTACTACTATTTCTCCACACATCGACCGCTATCCAGCATGCATCTAGTGTATTAAGTTCATGGGAAAACGGAGTAATGCAATAAGAACGGTGACATGATGTAGACAAGATCTATTCATGTAGGAATAGACCCCATCTTGTTATCCTTATTAGCAACAATGCATGGGTGCCTCGCTGCCCCTTCTGCCACTAGGAGAGGACACGGCGAGATCGAACACATCACAAAGCACCTCTTCCCATGGCAAGAAAAATCGATCTAGTTGGCCTAACGAAACCAAAGATTCGAAGAAGAAATACGAGGCTATAAGTAATCATGCATATAAGAGATCAAAGAAGACTCAAATAATATTCATGGATAGAAACTGATCATTAACTCAAAATTCTTCGGATCCCAACAGACACGCCGCAAATGTTTACATGAAATAGATCTCCAAGAGACCATTGTATTGAGAATCAAAAGATAGAGAGGACGCCATCTAGCTACTGCCTACGGAACCGTAGGTCTATGGTGGACTACTCACGCATCATCGGAGAGGCACCAATGAGGATGATGAACCCTTTAGTGATGGTGTTAGATTGGATCTCGCGGTTCTGGAACTTGCGGCGGCTCGATGTGTTTTTCGTTGGCTCCTCTAGGGTTTCTGGAATATTTGGGAATTTATAGGTGTCAGAGGTGGTGGAGAGGGGTCCCGAGGAGGGCACAACCCTTGGTGGGTTGTGGTCTCCTCGACCCTCCCCTCTAGCACTTCTTTGGCCCACTTGATGTCTTCTGGCCCAAAAAAAATCTCCAAAAAGTTTCGTCGCGATTGGACTCTGTTTTGTACTGATATTCTGCGAAGTAAGAAACAAGCCAAAATAGCAACTGGCACTTTGGCACTATGTCAATAGGTTAGTCCCAAAGAATTATATAAAGTTGCTATAAAATGATTGTAAAACATCAAAGATTGATAATATAACATCATGGAACAAGCAAAAATTATAGATATGTTGGAGACGTATCAGCATCCCCAAGCTTAACTCCTACTCGTCCTCGAGTAGGTAAATGATAAAAACTGAATTTTTGATGTGGAATGCTGCCTAACATGTTCATCACATATTTTTTTCCTTTTGTAGCATGGACATTTAGACTTTTAGATGGTTCAAAGCAATAGTCTAGTTTTAACATAATGACTTCAATACTCAAGCATGCCAACAAGCAACCATGCCTTTCAAAATATCAACACTAAAGAAAGTTATCCCTAGCCCATCATGCTCAATCATTGATCCATTCATGAAACACACTCAAATATTAGCTACACCCAATGCTCAAGTATGATCATAGTGCCTCCTAGTTGGTGCTTTATAAGAGAAGATGGAGACTCAAAGTAAAAATAAAAATTGCATAAAGTAAATAGATAGGCCCATGGTAGAGGGAAGTAGGGATTTGTAGAGGTGCCAGAGCTCAAAATTTAAATTGAGAGACAAAAATATTTTGAGTGGCATGCCTTTCCTGTCAACGAAAATGACAAAGTAGTTCACAATACTTTCCATGCTAGATATAACATAGGCTGTTCCCAAACATAAAGTAGAGTTTATTCCTTTTTCCACTATTCTTTCACAATCCATGGCTGGCCGTACCCACGGTTGCCTTCCATACCAACACTTTCCAAGGAATTTATTATTTGACAACATAAAGTAAATTTGTTTTCTTTTTCATTTCGGGACTGGGCATTCCTATTACCGCCGTACTCTCGTGCAAAGACAAGTAATAAACACTCATCTTGAGAATAACACATCTAGCATGGAAAAATATTGGACACCCCCCTACCGTTTCATGAGCGGTACGAGCACACAAAAAGGAAATTTATTTTGGAAAGTAGAGATGGCACATACAAATTTTCTTAGAACGGCATGGAAATACCGCATATAGGTAGGTATGGTGGACTCACAAGGCAAAATTGGGTTTAAGGATTTTCGATACACAAGTAGTATTCTACTTAGTATAAGTGGAGGCTAGCAAATAGATTGAGAAGAAACCAACCAAGAAATGAAAATTCACATAAACGAGCATTGAGCATAACTAACACCGAATAATGCACCATAATTAGGATGTAATTTCATTGCATAACTATTGACTTTCATACTTGCATAGGGAATCACAAATCTTAACACCAATATTCCTACTAAAGCATAATTACTCACTAACATGACTAACATATTACTATCATCATGTCTCAAAACAATTACAAGGAATCAAGTTTAATTTGTCCAATGATCTTCATGAAAGTTTTTATTATATCCTCCTTGGATATCTATCACTTTGGGACTAGTTTCATATATTGCCATTGCTTTTGACAAGCTCAAAAAAATTTAAGTGAAGAACATGAGCATAAAAGTTTCATCTCTCAAAATAGTATAAGTGAAGCATGAGAGGATTTCTTGAAAATTTACTAACTCTCAAATTAATCTAAGTGAAGCATGAGAGTGTTTCTTCAAAAATTTCCAAGCACGCCATGCTCAAAAAGATATAAGTGAAGCACTAGAGCAATTCTATAGCTCAAAAAGTTTAAGTGAAGCATATGGAGAAATTCTAACAAATCATAGCATAATTTTGGCTCTCTCAAATAGGTGTGTCCAGCAAGGATACAAGTGACAAACTAAAATTCAAAACAAGCAAAAGACTCAAATGATACAAGACGCTCCAAGCAAAACTCATGATATATGACGAATAAAAATATAGCTCCAAGTAAAATACCGATGGTCGTTAGAAGAAAGGGGGGATGCCACTCGGGGCATCCCCAAGCTTAGTTGCTTGTTTATCTTTGGATAAATCTTGGGGGTGTTGTAGCATCCCCAAGCTTAGGCTCTTTTCACTCCTTATTCCTTCATCCATCGTGATCTCACCCAAAACTTGAAAACTTCAATCACACAAAACTCAACAAAATCTTCGTGAGATCCATTAGTATAATAAAGAAAATCACTACTTGTCATGGTTTTGTCACGGCAGATGTCCTCGTGAGAGAACTTAGGTGTGAGGCCATTGCAACTAGGTGGCGGCTTGAGAGGGGTTTATCGGAATCGAGAGACGCGAGTTTACCCAGGTTCGGCCCCTCCGATCGAGGTAAAAGCCTACGTCCTGCTTTGCGTGTATTGATGATGAGGATGATCTCGATTACAATGGTTTTGTTTTGCTACCTCTAGTCTCGAGAGCCTCTAATCTGTCTATCTCTAATGACTTGAGCTTGTCCTCCTTGGGGTGCCTTACCCCTCCTTATATAAGTTTAAGTGGCAGGTTTACATGTAGAGTCCTACTAGGAGTAGGACTAGGATTAGTCTCTCTTGAATACTAATCTGGGTCTTGTTTCCTTTGTGGGGGAATCTTTCCTCTCCTTGGGCCTTCTCTGTGAGCCGGCCCTCCTGGCCTCTCTATGAGCCGCCTTTCGCCGGGGTGCACGTCGGGCCTTGGGCCTTGCCGTCCAGGTTGACCCGATAAAACACGGCGCCCGTATGAGCCACCAAATAATGGGCCGGGTCATTCTCCTGGACAGGTCAAACCGTGGGTAATATCCCCTACGTAGCTCCCAGGTTAGCTTGAATTTATTCATGGTAAGCTCCTTGGGGATGAGGAAAATAAGATTAATAAATATGTTAAGCGACCGGCTTGCTCCCCTGGCCGGCTTAATTTAATGAAGTGGCTCCTTGAAAATCCGGGTTTCTTGTTAATATTAACGAGCCGTCTTCACAATCATCTTGCAGGTACGTGCCCTTTACAATAAAATATTGGGAATAAAACACCCATATGTTGTTCATTCGGCCTCCAATGCTTTAGCTTGATGAAAATTTTGGAGATAAGAAAACCATATGAAGTTGAACCGGCTTCCATTGCTTCGGCTTGATGAAAATATTGGGAATCAATATTTGTCTGTTGTTGAACCACTTCATGGGATACGGGGATCTTGCCGGGTCATCAGATGTAGTGGACGTCAACTTTAGGAAAAAATATTGCTGATTTATGGATGTAGAACTTGCCGACTTGTGAAGCCGTGTTGCTTATATAGACTTTGCGGGGTCATGATCTTTGATAATGCCAGGTCATGATCGTTGGTGATGCTGGGTCAAGCAACTGGACTCCAGTTGACTTGATAAAATTATTGGGAATACAGAAATTCGTGTGATGTTGGGTCGACTTTCTGGGCCTTTCTATGAATAACTTGGAGAAGATGATCTTTGCAAACCTCCATCCAGAAATGAGAATAATCTTGCTCACAATTGACAGCTTGAAAGTGTTCTTCAATTTTTTGATATATCCATATTACCTATAGCCCCCAAGCTTCCAAGTTTATCAGCTCATGATGACTTGGTGATTTGCAATAATATCTTTGACTGTGTAGCCCCCAAGTGTCGGCTTGTCTTGCCTACAGCAGCCTTGGACTTGTAATAGTCTCATACTTATAAAACTTCAGCTGGTGTAGCCCCCAAGGGCCGGGTTGTTTTGCTTGCAACAACCTAGGACTTTGAACTTGGTGTTGAATGTTGTAGAGAAATAGTATTGGAGAAATCCGGTTGTCTTCTGAGTTGCAGATATGGATTGAATGTCTTGAATTTCACATGTGTAGCCCCCAAGGGCTGGCTCATCAGTATGTGATGGGCCGGGTCTTCAATTTATACCTTATAATCTGTTTAAACAACTGAATACTATAGCCCCCAAGTGCCGGGTCGCATGCCCGCAGCGACTTGGGACTATAGAAAATTTGATCTGAGTAGTGTAGCCCCTAAGTGCCGGGTCGTTTGCCTACAGCAACTCGGGACTTACATGTACTTCTCCTTTTGAACAGAAAAACATCATATGATGTAGCCCCCAAGTGTCAGCTTGTATTCCTGCAGCGACTTGGGACTGTGTCAGAATAATATAACCCATCATAATGCACTTCAGAAGTTCTTTTGAACTGAATTGATCTGACTTGAATGAATCCTTGCGTGTGGTTATAATGTAACCCGATAATTTATTGTTTGAACGAATATTTTGGAACAACGCCTTTGTCCTTGAAATGAAATCCCTGCTCGTGCTTGCGGTGCAACCCGGCAAATATATGTTTGAGAAATCAATAAGTGTTGTAGTTTACTACAGAGCACAAGTTGAAAATCCAAGAGCCGGTCAATTAAATGACCCAACATTATATGTGATAGGGCGGCTCTTCGAAAATAGTCAATTCTTCCAAGCTGGCTTTGAAAAAACCCAATCATGTAACATTGATTATGATAAACCATGATGAAGATCCAACCATTTTGGCTATCAAAGATCTATTTGTTCTGGCAGAGCTTACGGTGTAAACCGGTTTGATGACCGGTTTGATATGTATGTATGATGCATGATGCAATGCAGGATGATGTATGTATATGACAAAAGAATATAAAGTGCCAATTTTCAAGGTAAAACATAAATACCAGCTTTCGAGGCTCGAGTCTTGCTTCAATGAAGCGGGTGTGATAACCCATGGTTTATCCTAGCTCTCTGTAAGCCGGCTCTCATGTTACTCAAGCCGATGTTTTAACCTTGATAAGTTCAGGGACCAGATAGATTGACTTGTCAAGAGTACATGGGGTCACCTGATCGGAGTCGCATCAAGCATACAAGCAGGTTTAACCATTTTGTGGCGTTTTTGCCAGATCGAGAGGGTGAGAAAGCTAAACTCGATTAGTTGGAAGCCCCCAAGTGACCTATGTTTGAACAGCGCATCATGGCAGCTGGTCCTCTTTGGCAACCTTTAATTTTTCGCCCATAAGGCAGGGCACCCATGTTTGAACTATGCATCGTGGCAGCTAGTCCTCTTGGGAGACATTTAATTTTTCACCAATAAGGCAGGACACCCATGTTTGAACAGCGCATCATGGCGACTTGTCCTCTTGGCCTCCTTTTAATTTTTTAGCCAATAAGGCAGCAGCTCCCGGGACCGGGTTATCTTCCCTGCAATGACCCGGGGTCCTAGAAATTGTGAGCCCAGTTGAATTTGCTGAGTCATGTCTGTGTAGCCCCCGAGTCTTAAGTCGACTCGAGGAGGCGGCTTGAGAGTCTTCATACTTTGTTGTGGCATAAGCAGACATAAGGTTGACGATTGAACGATGGAATTTACTGAAACTGGAGACGATATGGCGAGTTGATGATCTTCGTGAGGCTCATCGTATATCTTTGGCAAATAACGTGGCCAAATTGAATTCATATGCCTTGTGACCCATGCTTTGTTATTCTCGGGTAGTCCGGCTCTCCTTGCTCCTCCTGGGCCATTTTCTTTCTTTGCCGCTGACTTCTGAATTGCCGGCTCAATAATGGCCTGGCTCAAATTGTAGCTTTTCCAGGGATGTTTCCTTCATGGCAAGATCTCCTGTTTCTTTGGATATGTTGAAGTAGATCGTATCGCTGGGATAACAGGCCAATGCGTCTATCCATTGAGCAACCTGGTGTGACTGGAGGCGGGCGCTTGTTTTGGCTATGTTGCGTAAGACAAGATTCCGAATGTCATTTTTCCTTTGCTCCAATGTTGTTGGAGGAGACGGGCCGTGGGGGCGGCTTGTGTGCGGCCGTAGGACGACTCAAGTGAGCAAGCGCGAAACTGGCGTGTTGATGCAGACCGGACCACGGGGGCGGCGGATCGCGTGCATCCGTTGGGTAGCTCGTACAACTGGTGCGGCCCCGGCATCTTGATGTAGACTAGACCGCGGCAACGGCGGCTTGCGTGCGTCCGTATGGCGGCTTGTACGGAAGGCGCGGCGCCGGCGTGTTGATGTAGACCGGTCAGTGGGGCGGCAGCTCACGCGCATGTCTGTCGAGCAGTGCGGTTTGGTCGGGCGCTGGCGCATGATAATTTTGGCGCGAGCTCCGTATTGATGATATAACACCACTTTTGATAATAAACAATTGTCCTGCATATTAAAATATACTAGCTAGAGTAATTGTTCTTTGAAGAAACTAATTTTTGCTAAAAAACAGACTGGAGGGATATCTCCTGATTTATTTGGACGACAGATGACCCATATGTAACTTCCATAGGGATGTTCAATTGATGAGACACGCCGTAGTATTTTTGTTGATGATCAATCAATGCGAATCATAGGGAAGCGAATTTTTATGCGAGCGTCCACCAGACGACGGGCATGTTTACATAGCTGCAGGAGTTGCTCGTCAGCTGGGCGCGGACGCGGGAGTCGGCCGCGACGTTTGAAGACGCCGCAGTCGTGAGAGATGGCCGCGGCGTTGTAAGCCGTTGCGGTCGCGAGAGACGGCCGCGACATTGTAAGCCGGTGCGGATGCGTGAGTTGGCCGCGGCGTTGTAAGCCGGTGCGGACGCACGAGTCGGCCACGGCGTTGTAAGCCAGTTGACAGGGAGCCGCGATGTTGTACGCTGGTGCAGGCGGGAGAGTCGGCCACGGGCGTCGGCCGCAGCGTTGTACGCCGGCGCGGACGGGAGAGTCGACTATTAGTAATCCAAACGTGTTAAGAGTAGAAATAGAAAAGCTTAGTATAAGCCAGTTTGTTTTCCATGTAATAGTTCGTGTCCTAGTCAGGTGGAAGCTAGCAGTACTTTGCACCCGGCGGCTTGCATGCCGTGTACGAGTCAAAGACTAAAAGCAATTAGGAAATAGGAGTCGTGGTCAGTTGTTTGGAGTCGGCTGCTGCACCTATATATATGCATCAGCCTGCGTCGTTGAAAAGCACCAGAAAACGTGAAAAGCAATAAAGATTATTACGAGGAACGACACGTGCCTCTGGCTATCTTCGTGTTGCTGCGTTCGCGTGCGTGTGTTCTGGTCCCGGTGTTTGCGTGAGCTCCGGCGAGATATCGAGTGCTACAGCTAGTTCGTATACGTCGAGCTGAGTTACGCGTACACGACTAGTCGAGCTGCAGCGTGATCGTGCATTCGATCCTGAGGGCGAAAAGCCAACAATTGGTATCATAGCAAGGCAGAGGTGAAGCTGCGCTTGCCCCGGGGTGGCGACCCGACTAGCGCCCCGGGGCGGGCAATATAGTCGCTGGGTGGTGCAGTGACAAGGAGGGACGGGCAATACAGTCGCAGGTGTAGCGACAAGGGTGTTGTCGCAAGCGAGGCGACGGGTCATTGTCGTTCGACGGAACGATCCAGAGGAGGGCGACGGGCTATCGTCGACAAGGTACTGGTGATCGTTGATGGTTATGGAGGTGTCGAGTTGGCACTAGGTAGTTCATCAAGATCATCGTTGGAGGGTGCAAGGTAGTGATGGCGAAGTTGCGAGCCATTGTCAAGGTGTGCACATGAGTTCTTGCAAGGTGCGTCCAAGAGCTTCGGGGGTGTGAGTCTTCTGCTGTAGTTGAGATGCATCACTGGTAGAGGAGAATTGTGAGCGAGTGCGGATGGAAAAGGGAAAATTGTGCCCTGTGTTTCTGTCTGTGATCAAGGAGTTCCAGCGAGTTCATATACGGTGAAGTTGAGTTGCGCGTATATGGCGAGTAGCATTACCGCTGGACCAGTCAGATTGCCTCGAGATCGTGCGCTCGATCTTGGGCAAAGGTAACAAGTTCTGGCGAGTTCATGTACGGAAAGATGTGTTGCGCGTACATGACGAGTTGTGTTGCCGCCGGACGCGAAGTGTTGTTCGGTAAGGTGCGTCACCGACAACAAGAAAAGGTGTGGAGTTGGGTCCAAGTGCTGGTCTGCGAGATGTTTGTCATGGTCGAGGGACTCTAGTGATATGCATCTTCAAGGCGCGAAGACATGAGACGACACGGTCGAGGTGCTCCAATGAAGGTGTGTCTCCAAGGGGTGAAGACGTGCGCGGAGACAAGATGGTGGGTGGCTATCTGCGTGTATCAATGAGAAGATGAAGACGAACGTGAAGATGGATGCGCACCAGTCAAGTTGAGTTCCTACATGAGAGGCTATGTGTTTAGTCTGCATGTAGCACGCTAAGATGTGACAGCATGAACCGGTAATCCAGGTGATATGTTGGTTTCAAGTCAACAAGTCGAAAGTTTGGATTAGGGGGTGAATATTAGTAATCCAAACGTGTTAAGAGTAGAAATAGAAAAGCTTAGTATAAGCCGGTTTGTTTTCCATATAATAGTCCGTGTCCTAGTCAGGTGGAAGCTAGCAGTACTTTGCACCCGGCGGCTTGCATGCCGTGTACGAGTCAAAGACTAAAAGCAATTAGGAAATAGGAGTCGTGGTCGGTTGTTTGGAGTCGGCTGCTGCACCTATATATATGCATCAGCCTGCGTCGTTGAAAAGCACCAGAAAACGTGAAAAGCAATAAAGATTATTACGAGGCACGACACGTGCCTCTGGCTATCTTCGTGTTGCTGCGTTCGCGTGCGCGTGTTCTGGTCCCGGTGTTTGCGTGAGCTCCGGCGAGATATCGAGTGCTACAGCTAGTTCGTATACGTCGAGCTGAGTTACGCGTACACGACTAGTCGAGCTGCAGCGTGATCGTGCGTTCGATCCTGAGGGCGAAAAGCCAACATCGACAGCAGGCGTCGGCCGCAGCATTGTACACTGGCGCGGACGGGAGAGTCGGCTGCGGGCGCGTACAGATGAGTCGGCCACGGCGGGAACGGATGAGTCAGTCGCAACGTTGTATGCCTGCGCGGACGAGAGAGTCGGCCGCGGGTGCGGACAGATGAGTCGGCCGCGGCGTTGATGTAGACTGAAATGTGGGGACGACGGCTCGCGCTCGTGTCCATCGAGCAGCGCGACACAGATGAACGCTAGTGTAGAATGATGCGGGCGCGTTCCGTATCCGTGGTATAATGTCACCTTTGTAGTGAATAATTGTCCTGGTATTTTTGTCGGATGTATGCGGACACCGATGCTGGATAATGTTGGGCGTAGTTGGGCGAAAAAGATAGCTCACACAGAAAACACTGACTTATTTGATCAGCAGATTATCCCTGTCCAATATCCACTGGAATGTCTGGTTGATGAGATTCGTCCATTGGCAAACCGGCAGACCGTTGTAGCTTGCGTATGTTCTTGTAGTAATATGAAGCAATACTTCCAGTGTACGTACTAGTACTTATCGATCAAATCAAACATATGAAAACGGACCACATAGTAGTTACTACATGTGATGCATCACGTGTAGTGTAGCCTTTTATATGATGCAAAAATATCAATGACGGGTCAATTGCCTGGGGACTTGATCTCTGCTTTTTTTAGGAGGCAGTACTAGGTGTAGTACTTGAGTCCTTTGTGTATGTTGCTGACCCTCCTTTTTCCTCTTGATTTGTTTATCTTGGCTGGCTCGACATGCAACCTACTCCCTCCATGGCGTGTGTCCCAATATGCTTGTATTAGTATTGGACATGACTCGCCGGCGCTCGGGCGCTCATTCGCGAGCGCGGGCGCACTTCCTAAAAAGGAAGGAACACGTGGTCCCCCACGAGGACAGACGAAAAAGGAAGAAGGAGGAATCCCCCGCGCGTCGCTCCACGCCTGGGCCCTCCACCTGGTCCCCCTCCACCCCCACGATCATTTCCTCCCTTTTCCTTGCATAACAAGCCCCGCAGGACCCCTTCTTCCTCCTTCCTCCTTCCTCAGATCTGGAAGCCTCCCATCAATGGCGCCCTGAAAAAACATGAAGGTAAGCATCACCCACGCTCCCCCCTACCTCTACCTCCTTCCTCCTCCTCAGATCTGGAAAGCCTCCTCTCTTAGGCAACCCCCTCTATCTACTTTATCATTAACTAGGGACTAGCTAAGAAACACGAAGTAGCTGTGTTCTTAGCCATCCTCAGATCTGAAGTAGCATGAAATCCAATTCTAGCAACAAAACGCAACAGTCTCCCGCCCTCCAACCCCACCCCCCAAAAAAATAGATGCAGTAGTTTCCTGTACAAAAAGGAGCAACAGTTCATCTGTTTTGTAGCAACCATACTGTAAATTTGTAGCAACTAGGGGAAAAGCAGCGTCAAACCTTGAAAAAGTAAAAAGAGAAGCAACTCCAGTACTAAACACAGGCAAGTGTAAACACAACCTGGCCATTCATTGTGGTTCACGCTGACCACAAAAACAACCCAACAACACACTACTTTAAGTCCATGTATATAGCCAGATACAAAGCGAAACTACACCATACGCATGCCTTCTACCCCCAGATATGTGCTGACCTTGTTTCTCCTTCAAAAGTTGTCATCATCCCTGCCTGTAAAAACACAAAAAACAAACAAAAAATGTCATCTATATGGAGAGAAAGTTGCCTCGGATTAACTATGTAGTTGCCGAGAAACCTACATGCAGTTGCATAGATTAACTATGTAGTTGCCCAGAAAACTACATGCAGTTGCTCTTCCATAAAATAACTAACTTTCTGTCCATTACTCGTCGCAAAAAAACAGTGGTTTTTTTGTTTTGTGCACATAAATGATGCATGCTTATGTTGTCCACTAACACATAGTTTGTTGCAAGTTTGATGTGTTGAGGAAAGGACAATTAATAGTGCAAAAAAGAAGATGATTGATCTGAATGCACCACCGCTCGACGTTGAGTCTGTCAACATCTCAGTTGAGTTAGGTGCACCATTCTTACATCCAGGTTATGAGCAGGGGGGCGCCATTTGGATGAGGGCGTTGGTGAGTCTCCTGACCCCGACATTGGCTCTAATGGTACTCATGTCCCGGACAATCATGTGGCTGCTCCCCTACCTTTGGTTACTCCTGCTAATGCTATGGTTGATGATGCACCTGAGTTGGATGATGAGGAAGCTTGGTCACAACCACGAGAACCTTATGTTGGTATGCGATTCTACACGTTGGTTGAAGCAAGGGAACACTACAACCGCTATGCTTTGAGGCTGGGTTTTTCAATCAAGTCGAACACATCCAATAGGACGGCCTACACAGGCCTAGTGCAAAGACAACGATTCTGCTGTAACAAGTTTTGCAAGCCAGTTGACAGGGTTGGCGTCTCAGATGTTGCCTCGTCAAGCAAAACCACTACAATCCCAAGCTCACCTGAACAAGATGCTGAGGAGGATGACGAAGAACCCACTCGAAAGAAGAAGAGGAAGAGAGAGACTATAAAGCAAACAAAGTGCCCTGCTAAGATGGTGGTGAAGCTTATAAATGACAGATGAGAGGTTATCAACTTTGTTGCAGATCACACACACCCATTTATTGACAAGCCATCGCTTTCCAAATACCTCTGTTCACACCAAGGAATCTCGCCCGAGGAGAAGAAATTTCTGACTCACCTCAACGACTGCAACTTGACAGCGGGTATAACAAAATAAAAGCCCCAACCCCACCCCCACCGTCACCCTTACCCCTCACTGAAAAAACTTGCTCTAAGAAAATGTTAATTATTCCTGCATGATGCTATTGGTTTTCTTCTGTTAATTGTTCATGTATAAGGATTACTTTATGGCAACTGTCACAACTTAAGCAACTTGTATAGTAAACTAAGGCAACTTATACAGTAAACTAAGGCAACTGTCTTGAATTTATGCAAATCTTCTGATAATTATTCCTGCATGATGCTATTGGTTTTCTTCAGTTAATTGTTCATGTATAAGGATTACTTTGTGGAAACTGTCACAACTTAAGCAACTTATACATTAAACTAAGGCAACTTATACAATAAACTAAGGCAACTATCAAGAAATTTATGCTACTCTTCTGATAAGCAAAAAGACATGTGCCGAACACATGGGGCAACTGTCACAACTTAATCACAAATTTAAAAAGCAACTCCGTTTTCATTTTTATGTAACTGTTGATAAAAAAAGCATGGACACAACGAGCACATGTCTTTATGGGACTTTATGTGAAGAAAACAACTTGCCAGATTTCCTGTTCTATGAAACCTGGCAAGTTGCTTCCTACATTGTGGTTAACCAAAACTTTCTCTGATTTTGCCAGGCAGGATGATGATGATAATGTCGTCATACTATGGTTCAGAGTTGATCGTCCCTTACACGTCTAAAGCCATCCACAACCACTGTTCAAAGTTGAATGCCGCAACTAAAGACATCGACATTGAAGAGACACTCAACTACTTTTGCAAGGTGAAGGAAACCGACCCAGGGTTCTTCTTCAAATGCAAGACGGATGCGGAAGGCAAGAGAGAGAACTTTTTTGGGTGGATGGTGCAGCACGGAAAGCTTACACGGAGGCTTATCATGATTGCGTTTCGTTTGATGCAACTTATCTTACAAACATGTACAACATGCCATTTGCCCCCTTCATTGGCATCAACAGGCATGTGTAGTCGATTATGCTTGGATGTGGCTTTGTACGGCAAGAGCTAGCATCTAGCTATGACTGGCTGTTTGATGCTTTTCTGGAGGCAATATGGACGGGTTGGCTCCGGAGAACATCATCACGGACCAGGACATTGCAATGGCACAAGCAATCAAAAGGAAGTTCCCCACAACGATTCACCGTTTTTTCCGTTGGCATATCATGAAGAAAGCGCAGGAGAAGCTTGTCTCTGTGTTGTCTAGGAACCCAGATTTGGTGAAAGACTTCAACGAGTGTATTGACTTCAGCTCCACCCCGGCTGAATTTGAGAGGAAGTGGGCTGCACTACAGCTGAAGTATGAGGGGCTAATGCATGCCCACTTTGAGAAACTCTATGAATACCGGGCTACATGGGTGCCTTGCTACTTCAAGTACAGGTTCTTCCCGTTCCTTTAGTCGACGCAACGCAGCGAAGGCTTCAACGCTGTCTTGAAGCGCTATGTGAACCCACACAAGTCGATCCTGAACTTTGTTAAGGAATATGAGAAGATTCGGGTGCACATACTTGTGACGGAGGGCGGGAATGACTACCGGACAGAACATTTGGACACACAAAGGTGGTCGCGTTTCCCTGTTGAGAGGCATGCCTACAAGGTGTACACTAGAGACATCTATGTTAAATTCAGGACTGAGTTTGAGATGATTGGCCAGTACAACGTGCGCCCCGTTGGAGTCAATTTCTATGACCTTGTACCCAACACAGAAGAAGTTGCTATGTATGGCGCAAGGAAGTATCTCGTTGTGGTGAGACCAGAAGCACGCATCTACGACTGTGATTGCTGCAAGTGGCATAGGGACGGCCTACTTTGTTGTCATATCTTGAAGATTTTCACCCACCTTGGCATTGACGAGATACCTGCGCATTACATCAAGTGCCGCTGGACGCAAGATGCAGTCCCAAGTGTGCCCCCACCAACTAACGAAGGCCCTCCACAGGACTTACCCGCTGAGTCGGAGAACCAAGTGCGGCAAGTGAACATGACAATGGATTTTGCGAAGCTGGCCAAGAAAGCAATGATAAGTGATGAGGCAGCCGTTGTAGTGGCGCGGCACATGAAAGCAGCAGGCACTGAGGTTACTAAATTCAACAAGCTAAAGAGAAAGAAGCTGAAAGCAGCGCGAGAAGCGGCCCGGGCTAGGGAGGAATCAAATCCTACAGCCGCAAGTGGTTCAGGCCAACCTCATGCCCCTCCTGCTCCTATGGACCCACCCAGGTCAGTCACAAAAGGGCGCACCCGCACAAGGCGTTTTCAATCTGCTCTAGAGCTACACCCCAAAAAAAAGAACAGATGTAGCATATGTGATTCGATAGATCACTACTCTGCAAAGTGCCCGGGGAAGTTGCTGTGATGGGTGAAGAAAAGGACAACTTGACTAGCAAACTAAAATGAATGGGAAAACATCAGTGAGTGCGAAAAAAGGGAGCAACTCTAAGCTTGTTTTTGAGCAGATGACAGAGAAAATTCAAGCAACTGAAGTGTGTTTTTGTCGTCGAGACTGTCATGAGCTTCATTATGGTTGGGATGTTTTGGAGGAACTTGTTTTGATTTATGTGTTTTAATTACTTTGAATTCATGAAAAAAAGTGGACACTTCTAGATGGATGCTTATCATTTGTGTACCTGGTTCTCGTTCACTTCTTGACCAGTTTGAGGATGTCCTGCCAGACAACCTTGTTCAGGTCACACTTTATCATCGAGACAGTCAAGAGCTTCCTTATGTTCGGTATGTCGTCTTGTCCGTAGTATGGGAGCCACGTCCCATTCCACAGTAGTGCGTTCATCAATGCGAATATCCCATAGTCACCTCTGCAAAACAAAAAAACACGAGAAAACTTGAGGTCATGAGAACACTTGGAAAGAAAAAAGCTATGTCTTATTACAACAATCATTGTAAGTTATTTAGTACTTACGATACAACTTGCTTGGGTGCATCAATATCCTCAAGTGGGAAGTTCTCCATCAAGATTGCCTGCTTCGGGTAGTGCTTGTCCCAAAGCATACGAACTGCTGCAACAATGCACCTTGCTACTGCATCCAACCTCTTGCTTTCCTTCAGTGTCCTTGACGAGTCAAACACCTCGAACCTTCTATCCCTCAAGTTGATGTTGAATAGCCAATAGTGATGAGCACCACACACATTCCCTGGTTCTAGGTTTTCAATGACAGGGATCATGACCTGCAAAAAAGGAAACAATCCTGAATTCAGCTACAACGAAAATATGATATGTTCTATACAAACAAAAAACAAGCACACACTAATGAAAATTCAGGCAACCCAATGTGTTCTTGGGACCAACTTTTGCTTGAGTTGGTGTAAGAAAAATGAAAAATACAACTAAAACAAAAGTAGTTATTTGGGAAACTATAAACACACAGAACGAACTTGCTTTCCACCTCATGTTCAATCTAGCACTAGGGCCCCCAGAGTTTCTAGGCAACTATGTGTTGCATTTCAGGCAACTTAGATATTAAAAGAAAGCAACATACAAAAACAGCTGGATCACATCCCAACTTATCAAAGCATAAGATGTTTTTAGGCAACACAAAAGGAGATTATGAGCAACTAGCATATTAAAACAAAGCAAAGTGACATAAAAACTGCTGGAAAACATGTGCAACCTAGATGCTAAAAAAACAAAAACAGACAACACAAGGATTATACATTGTCTTGCTCATCCAACCGGTTTGATGGTTTGAACCTGTCCTGGAGCTCATTTAAATTGAGATCAATTTTTTGTAGCCAATTCTGTTAAGAGGAAACAGGTGATAGAAGAAAAAAATCAGTACCAATCCAAAGAAATAAATCTGTAAAAGAAGAAGTAATTGAACAAGAAGTGTGCGGTCTTACCGAAAACCTAAGAGGCATAATGACTTTCTTGGACCCCACCCGCCTGTTGAACATGATTGTCTCAATCCCCAACTCAAAGACATGAGTTTTCAGCCACCCGGTCTTCTTCATTGATAGAGCAAGCTTGTTCAATGTGCAATAATAACCGCGATAGTTTACAATCTGTGGCCTGTAGAACAAGAAAGGTTCTTATTTAGCAACTGCAAAAAGAAAGAAGATCATTTCATAAGAAGGGGAAAAAAGGTTGTTACTGGAAAAAACACACACGTTTTATCCTCCCCCTTCGACGTCCTTGCCGTCCCTCTGCCTCCTCCAAGCAACAGAACCATTGCATACAACCTGTTTATTTCTGCTAAGCAACTAAAGTCTTTTTTCACTTCTACATTCACATATGGTGACCTTTGTGATGGGGGGGGGCTTTGAGTATTCACCTCTCGCGCTTCAGAGGAATGGGCTCACCCGAGCTGCTGGCAGCACCTTTGCTCGATCCCCCCTCACCAGTTTTATTTTGCGTCAATAGTTGGTGTACTGAAACCGGAAGGTGACAAGTGCCCTGTGCTCTCTGCTATTGCAGCACTTTTGACTGCCCCCTCGATGACATCATCGAAATCAAGGTTGCCCCAGTCAATTCCCCACTCGATGTCTGCACTCGGCGGTGCGTTTTCCACCCCCTTACACTCTGCTGCAGTGTCCTCGGTTTTATTTTCCTCCATTTCATCTATCCCGAGGTTGAAACTTGGAGCTGGGCAGTAATCATCCAAAAAAGCACTTCCAGACTTTGATCTTTGCAGCGACGATGGTGCTTGACCTAAATAAGATGCTCCTTCGTTCGATGACAGATTCATGACAGGAGATGCCCATATTATTGGTATGGTTCCAGCAGATTTACTTCTCACAAGCGGTGGCGTCGATCCTGGGCCGATGCACTTTTCAAGCAGCTCATTGATGCTCTGGATGTCGTTAGCTGGGATTTCTTTGCCTTTTGCAGGGCATGCTTGCTTTGTGGGAACGGCCGGAGGCTTGTCACTTGATTGCGGTGCATTTGCTTCTAAAGTTGCCTGGATCAGCTGAGGAGTTGCTTGCTCCAGCACAACATTTGCTTCCTCCAGCACATCAGTTGCTCCTGTATGTCTTGACTGCTGCCTAATGCTCGCTTCTCCTGCCTGATGCTGGGAGGAGTTGCCCCCAGCATGCTCACTGAAGTTGCTTGAATTTTTTGCTTAGTTGCTTCCAAATTGTCATCAGTTGCTCTCTTTTGCCTCTTTGCTGCTTGTTTTTGGTAAACCTTTGTTTTTGGAGCTGTTGCCACTTTTTGACTTGCCACTTCAACTATTGACCTCAGGACTGTCGAAGCTTGCTGAGTGGCTGTCGTAGTTGTAGCACTATGACCCAACGCACCCTGGCCTGCTTCCGGGGACAGAGGGGTAGACTTAACTGCCTTGTGTGTTAATTTCTTAACGTTCTTCCTAACACCCCCTTCAGCTCCTCCTGAAGACTGTGATTCCTTCTCTTTTGGGAAAACATTTGGTTCTTTAGAACTATCTCCCAGCATCTGAAGGGCCATCTCCATACCACAATTTTTTTTCTCAGTTGGCAGCACGGGCATCGGGAAAAGAGGGATATCTGGGAGCTCAGGCATGACATTTTTCTTCTTGTACTGAGACTCTCCGATCTTCATCACATCTGTGACTGTAATGGGAGACTCGATGTCTACCTCAAACAGCTCCTTCCGCCTGTCCTTCATAATGAAACTGCTTTGAAAAAAGTTGTTGCCACTTTCTTGTGTGCTCTCAGCAGACATCTTTTCCTTTGAGTGTTGTTTTTCCTTTGAACTGTGCTTGATTCTCTTCAAGATCGTACTCAGCGACACCTCGTCGTCATCACTGCCCCTGCGCACCCCTGGACATTGTGCACCTCCCTCACCATGACAGCCGCTGCCCCTGGTCTTCTCGGTGCTAGCATTGCCGACCATGCCGCCATCATCATCATCCTCATTACCCTTCTTCAAACCCACACCATCTTCATCCTCCTCCTCACCCACATCTTCATCTGCACCTTCATCCTCTCTGCCTTTCTTCTCATGTTGCTTCTCCTCTTCCTCCTTTTCATGCTCTTCATTTTTTTATCCTCCTCTTCCTCGTCTTCCTTTTCAATGTCTTTTTCATTGTCCTCTTTGTCATTTTTCACCGCATTGTCCTCTTCACTGTGTTCCTCCTCCTCTTCCTCCCCGTCGTCACCTTCAACAGTCCGCGTGGATTTGTCAATATCCATGCGATCTGAGATATTGTCGCCAGCTTCTGTTGCTGGTGGTGGGCTGCTGTATACAGGATCTGTTGGGGAACGTAGTAATAATTCAAAATTTTCCTACGTGTCACCAAAATCAATCTAGGAGATGCTAGCAACGAGAGAGAGGGAGTGCATCTTCATACCCTTGAAGATCGCTAAGCGGAAGCATTACAAAGAACGCGGTTGATGGAGTCCTACTCGCGGCGATTCAAATTGCGGAAGATCCGATCCAAGCGCCGAACGGACAGCGCCTCCACGTTCAACACACGTACAGCCCGGGGACGTCTCCTCCTTCTTCATCTAGCAAGGGGGGAAGGAGAAGTTGAGGGAGAGCTCCAGCAGCACGACGGCGTGGTGGCGGTGGAGCTCGTGGTTCTCCGGCAGAGCTTCACTAAGCGCTACGGAGGAGGAGGAGGTGTAGGAAGGGGGAAGGGCTGCGCCAGGGGAAGGGTGTCTGGCTGCCCTCCCACCCCTCCACTATTTATAGGGGGAAGGGGAGAGGGGGTCGGCCCCCTAGATCCATCTAGAGGGGGGGGGGGGCGGCGGCCCCCCCGGGATCCATCTAGAGGGGGGGCGGCGGCCCCCCCTAGGGTTTCCAACCCTAGGCGCCTTGAGCCCTTGGGGGGCGGCGGCCCCCCTAGGGTTTCCAACCCTAGGCGCCTTGGCCCTTGGGGGGGGGCGCACCAGCCCACTAAGGGGCTGGTTCCCACCCAACTACAGCCCATTAGCTCCTCCGGGGCAGGTGGACCCTCCAGGTGGACCCCCGGAACCCCTTCGGTGGTCCCGGTACAATATCGATAAACCCCGAAACCTTTCCGATGACTGTAACTGGACTTCCCATATATAAATCTTCACCTCCGGACCATTCCGGAACTCCTCGTGACGTCCGCGATCTCATCCGGGACTATGAACAACTTTCGGTAACCACATACAATTCCCATTACAACTCTAGCGTCACCGAACCTTAAGTGTGTAGATCCTACGGGTTCGGGAACCATGCAGTCATGACCGAGACACCTCTCCGGCCAATAACCAATAGCAGGATCTGGATACCCATATTGGCTCCCACATGTTCCACGATGATCTCATCGGATGAACCACGATGTCGGGGATTCAATTAATCCCGTATACAATTCCCTTTGTCCATCGGTATGTTACTTGCCCGAGATTCGATCGTCAATATCCCTATACCTTGTTCAATCTCGTTACCGGCAAGTCTCTTTACTCGTTCCGTAACACATGATCCCGTGACTAACTCCTTAGTCACATTGATCTCATTATGATGATGTATTACCGAGTGGGCCTAGAGATACCTCTCCATCACACGGAGTGACAAATCCCAGTCTCGATTCGTGCCAACCCAACAGACACTTTCGGAGACACCTATAGTGCACCTTTATAGTCACCCAGTTACGTTGTGACGTTTGATACACCCAAAGCATTCCTACGGTATCCGGGAGTTGCACAATCTCATGGTCTAAGGAAATGATACTTGACATTAGAAAAGCTCTAGCAGACGAACTACACGATCTGGTGCTATGCTTAGGATTGGGTCTTGTCCATCACATCATTCTCCTAATGATGTGATCCCATTATCAACGACACCCAATGTCCATGGCCAGGAAACCATTACCATCTATTGATCAACGAGCTAGTCATCTAGAGGCTCACTAGGGACATGGTGTGGTCTATGTATTCACACATGTATTACGGTTTCCGGCTAATACAATTATAGCATGAACAATAGACAATTATCATGAACAAGGAAATATAATAATAACCATTTTATTATTGCCTCTAGGGCATATTTCCAACAGGATCATCATCCTCATCGTCTTCATCGTCATCTTCATAATCATCTTCTTCATCGCCGTCGTCATTGCCTTCCACCTCCTCGTCTGAACTCTCATCTTCACATATATCCTCATCTTTCCCTTCCTCCTATTCTTCTTCTTCTTCAGTAGATTCAAAATCTCCCTCATCCGTTTCCTCCTCCTCCTCATCGGACACAAAAAGTCTTTCCTCGTAACTAGTGCTGCTGCCCCTTCGTTTCTTCTGCCAAGCAACCTTCTTCTGTTTGGCACTTGCCGCTGCTCTTTTCTGCCTATCCTTGCTCACTGATTGAGGTTTGTCTCCAACACTTGATGCACTTGTCGCTGCCACTTCAACCTCCTCCTCATCCAGCTTGCCAACGCCTTGAATGAACTTCCCCATTTGGTTTGATATTTGAGAGCACATATCGTGCACCTGCAGTGTCAACTTTGTTTGTTTCTGTAAAACAAAAAACAAAAGCAAAAAGAATGAAAAAGTGAATGAAACTATATAACACAACTATGGGGAAAAAAGAGGAAGGTGTGGTTTCATAAAATGAAAACTAAGACATGAAAAATACATTGTTGTTATAGTTTTGAGAGAGCCTCGCGGCGACGAACTTCTCGATATGATCCATGCTCCCAAAAAGACTATCTTCTACGCACCTCGAGAACTCACCTTTTAGCTGTAATTTTTTTTAAGAATGCACATGAAAATAGTCAGCGAAAATGAACAAGAAACAGAATTTAGAAACATCACAACTGGCTCCATAACTTTGGGCAACTGTCTCCCTGAATTAGGGCAACTGGGTCCCTTTACTTGGGATACTTTCATTTCGTATATGAGCAACTAGCTCCCTAAATTAGGGCAACAGTAGCCCTAAACATGGGCAACTACAATTCCAATCATGCAAAAAAGAAAAATATCCTACTGGTCAAATTAGGGCAACTACAAACCTGCTAATGGGCAACTAGAACTCTAATTATGAGCAACTGTATGCTTCAAAAAACAAAAAAGAATGTGGAATGAAAGGAAAGAGAAACTTACTCGTTGTTTCCCATATACCCCCTTCCTAATCTTGTCCTTCTTAATGACTTCCTTCATCAGACCCTCGTTCCATGCTTTAACCCTCGGAAGAACATTTGGCGTGCTCGCATCCACAAAATTCTGGTTCATTGACCTATAGTCCACATCGAGCGAGTTGAGGTAAAGCAGCTGTTTCAGACACCAAAAAAAAGGAAAACATATCAGTTCGCCAAACAACTATTGAAAATAAATTGGGATAAAAAAGCAATGAACCGTAAGAAAAAGGGGGGTCAGGATCATTTTTACCAATAGGTGGAATAAGCAACAACATATAGTATTCGTCTTGTCTCCCAACCCCATGAAAGCAATCCTAAGTTGGTCGACTACAAACTGGCAAACATCTGAATTCAGGATATCGCGTGGATTCAACGCAACCGAGTAGGCACGCGGGGACACCTTCAAGCTTGTTCTCAGGGCAAGAAAGCAACTGAAAACAACCACAAGCTATGCACTCAAAAACTTGTCATCAGCAATAACTCCCATGTCCTTTATCATCTGACACCACTTGGTCACTTGTGGCGCAGGCCCTGAGGGGATGTTGTGCATCTCGTTGAACAACCTTACTATGTCTGGCTCCATTTCATACACAACCTTCTTCCGCCCCCTTGGTAATCCCCATATCCTTTCAACGCTTGCTGCATCGACTGCAATCTTCCCTCTCTCAGGGATAACAAGCTGCGACAACTCTGGGTCATAACACTTCAAGACAAACTTGACGAGATCTCCTTTCATTATCCTTGTTCCAATCTCAAGCACGCCCCCAAAACTTATCTCACCAATGGCATCATTTTGTATCAAGTCAAGAGAACTGTTCCAATCTCAGTCTTGAAGGTGACGCCCTGTTCCTTGGTGTGGGCACACTCCTACCAACCTGCAAAAACTATAGGAGAGTTCAAACTAAAAGTAAAGACAGGCTATTCTATCTGATAAAACAGAGCAACTACAACTACAATACAAAGCAACTCCTACTATTATGTTAGGCAACTTCTACTACTGTGCTAGGCAACTACTCCACTTCTTGTCCCAAATAAGGTGAAGTCAAAAAAAAAATTAGCACAATGGTTTTTCAACCGACGATCATATTCTCATACCCCACACATGTGTTGCTTGCCCCACCTACCGATATCAAGTTTTGTTTTTAAATACCTCGTGTCCACCTTTCCTCGCACGTTTCAGATGCCCGCCTTCTTCATCGCGAGGGGCAGTATCAGTGCCCCGTTTCCTCGCCCGTCCACCCTGAACAGGATTCTGATTTACCTGTCCACCCCGGAGAGGATTTTGATTTGCACACCCACGCTTGCGTCCAACAATGCTTGTCGTTTCAACCTCCTCCTCTTCTCCATCAGTTCTTTCCGCAATCCTTTTGCTCTTTATTGTCATTCCCTACAACAAAATACACAAACCAAAAGAAAATGTCATGTTTGTGGAAAAATACAAGACAGAAAAGCAGAAATCTGCTTCCTAGATGAAAAAATGCATGACAACACTATCATTGTCGGGTAAAAAATTGTGTCCCTAACTAACATCTCCTAACTTCATCGCCACATCTAGTACAAAGTTGCCTGTTGTTCCTGGATACATACCATCTCCTATTTCCCCACTATTACTGAAAAAAGCAACATGGTGCAGAATCTACGCAACCACATTCTCTTTTGTAGGCAATTTTAGGCAACTTGTAAAAGATTAAAATAATAACCAACACCACAGATTCCTCTTCGACACAAAAACAACCACATATTCATCTTTCATCACATAGCTTTCCATCAAAACATACACTTACAGAATAGACAAAAAAAGTTAAATGCACTTACACAAATCAACCAGCCACTAAAAAACATCTTTCTAAAAAAATACCCTCCTGCTGGATGTTCTAAAAAAAGCAACTATGGCTCTATTTTGTTGCAACTGCCGACTCGAAGAACTACCATTACCCCCCACCTCCTCTGCAATTAGGTGCAAAGCAAAAAAAAGCAACTGCAGTTATATTTCGATGCAACTGCCTATGCACATTCAAGCAACTCCATCCACCCCTAACCTATCTACATTCAAGCAGGGGTGGATTCGTGGTACCAGCCTCCAACATAGCGACCAGCACCTCCTCCCCCAGCCGGACATCCTCGAAGCACCAACGCAGTGGATTCTAGTGGGCTAAGTGATGCCAGCCTCCCGCAGAGCGGGCATCACCTCCTCCTCGAGCCCGAGCTTCTCTCCCCACGAGCTCTGCTCCTGCTGCGAGCCCCTCTCCCCGCCCTTGACCCTCTCCTCGCCCCTACCCTCTCCCCGCCCCCTTCCTCTCCCTCAAATAGCCTGGGGAGCATGTGGTGCCAGCGGACGCCATTGATAGCCTACCCTACTCGCCCACCTTGCGCGTGGTCGCCCTGGTTCGTCCCACCACCTAACCCTACCCTCGTCATGCCAATCGAAGATCTAGAGCGGATCCGCGCGAGGAGAGCCGGGATTTACCTCTGCGTCTGCCCGACGACGCGCCATGCCCGCGCACGGCTTCTCATACCGGCGAATCTCAGGCGAAAAAACCACCACAGCCCCGGCGAATCTCTCGTCGTCGTTGCGCTTGAGGGAGGAGAAGATAGAGGGGGAATCGAAAATGGGGAGGGGGAGAGTGGACGGTTCTAACAGGGGGGAGGAGCAGAGCGCGCTGTGTGGGTGGAGGTGCGGTTTCACCTGGAAATAATGGCCTCGGGCCAACCACTACGAGGATACCTGGTCAGAAAGGCAAAACCGCGTGGTCTGTCGCGACCGGGCCAGATCCGCCCGATCGGACGGCTCCGTCGCGTGCGCTCGGGTTGGCAAAAAAGTTCAGCTGCACTTTGAAGCATTTGGGATTAGTATTTGTACTACGAGTAGAATTTTTCTCCAAGTTTGATTCCACGTTGTCTAGCAGCAAAAAGATGAGACAGCCCTGGCGTTCGAGTACTACCTTCAACTTCAGGTAACTTTTGATTGCTTCTCACCCCTAGCCCATGATTAAATATATGGAGGTGTGATAGTACATTTTGATTACTTCGTGCAGATGGGCAGCCTTTTGACGCTCAGGCTTTTTTTTGAGTCGCTGGTATCTTGTGTTGACGATGACTATAATAGGCGGGATTTAGAGTATTTGTGCAGCACTCGTGTTCAATGGTCATTACGTGAGCATCCTCTAATTCTTGAAATTTGAGCTGGCATGATTAGATTCTCGGTTGTCCTTTTCTCCGGAAAACAATTGATCTGATCTTAAGCAGAGCAAAGCCATCAATTGAATTCAGTAGTAGTACTATCACGTTGCTCTCTTCTTGGGTATTGATCCTTCAGGAAAGGGTGGAGATGGAAATGGTAGAGGAACTAGCAGCACATGCGATTCTTTTTTGTGATGATGTGGAGAGCACTAGCATGACAATTTGGCGGACTCGGCCTCTCGCAATCTCGGGAGTTGTTCCTCTGCTTTTCATGTGGACGAAGAAGATGCAGTACGAGTCAGACACGGCTGCTGGGCATATTCATATTTCAGCGGAAATTATTGACAGCCTCGACCCGGCGACTTGCAACGGCGCGCAGACATGTAACCCCAATTCTTTGTTACACTCAGATACGACTTGGCTATGTTGCACACGCAGGACACTGTTGATGATGAGCCCCGCGCCTATGTTGGTGAAACATTGTAGGAATCCATGTCGCCTGCGTTAGCGCAACTATGACATCTACTCCTCCGGTTAATCCTACGCGCCACTCAACCATGAGGACAATAGAAGATGCCAGTCGCGCATGAGGACGATGTTGATATAAACAGAACCCACGGGAATTTTAAACCTTGGCTCTTTCGTCATCCAGCCGATAGCGTACCTCTCGATCTCGACTGATGAACTTTGGAGTTGATGAAAATTCTTCTGTGCCGGCTCTTGCGGATCTGGCGGGTCATAAGCTTCTCGATCCCTAGGAGAGATCCCTTCAAGAACACAACACCACTGTGCGCGGTGTCCCATGGTGGGCGCCAACTGTCGTGGTTTTGTCACGACAGAAGTCCTCGTGAGAGAACTTAGGTGTGAGGCCATCACAACTAGGTGGCATATTGAGAGGGGTTTGTCGGAATCGAGAGACGGGAGTTTACCCAAGTTCGGCCCCTCCGATGGAGGTAAAAGCCTACGTCCTACTTTGTGTGTATTAGTGATGAGGATGATCTCGATTACAAGGGTGTTGTTTTGCTACCTCTAGTCTCGAGAGCCTCTAATCTATCTATCTCTAATGACTTGAACTTGTCCCTCTTGGGGTGCCTTACCCCTCCTTATATAAGTTGAAGGGGTAGGTTTACATGTAGAGTCCTACTGGGAGTAGGACTAGGATTAGTCTCTCTTGAATCCTAATCCGGGTCTTGTTTCCTTTGTGAGGGAATCTTTCCTCTCCTTGGGCCTTCTCTGTGAGCCGGCCCTCCTGGCCTCTCTATGAGCAGCCTTGCGCCGGGGTGCACACCAGGCCTTGGGCCTTGCCGTCCAGGTTTACCCAATAAAACACGGCGCCCGTATGAGCCGCCAAATAATGGGACAGGTCATTCTCCTGGACGGGTCAAACCGTAGGTAATATCCCCGACACTACTTTAGGTGCTGTTGCAAACCCATTCATATTTTATTATTGCATTATACCTACTGTATTTTAACTTTACCATGGCTCATACCCTTCAATATAACCCATAGATTCATCAAAACAAGCACACAATGCAACGAAAACAGAATCTGTCTTAAACAAAACAGTCTGTAGTAAACTGTACTCTAACCATACTTCTGTAACTCTAAAAACTATGAAAAATTAGGACAACGTAAAGAATTTGTAGAGAAACATTGTGTTAAAATTTCAGATCAATATCGATTGCCAGTAAAAAATGAAAATTCTGACACTGGAGGCAAAGTTTCTGTTTCAGATTCAGCATTGTTTCTACTCATCTTATGAATCATCCTAAAGGCTCTACTTGGCACAAACACTAAATAAAACATAAAAACACAATCATAACAGAGCCATAATTGTGTAAACACTCAAAAACAGAAAGAAAAAGACGAAAATATATTTATTCATTGGGTTGCCTCCCAACAAGCGCCATCGTTTTACGCCCCTAGCTAGGCATAACACATAGATTCAAGTATTGTCATCTTTGGTTTTTGCTCCATAGGATGCTCTAATGATTGATTCATATGTTGGCTTAATTCTTGTTCTAGGGAAGTGTTCCATACCCTTTCTTAGTGGAAACTGAAATCTAATATTGCCTTCTTTCATATTAATCACTGCACCTATAGTGCGTAAGAACGGTCTACCAAGTATAATGGGACAAGACGGATTGCAATCAATATCAAGAACAATAAAATATATGGGCACATAGTTCCTATTTGCAAGAATAAGAACATCATTAATTCTTCCCAAAGTATTTTTAATAGTAGAATCCGCCAAGTGCAAATTAAGAGAACATTCTTCAATATTGGTGAGACCAAGCACATCACATAAAGCAAAGCACTCATAATTTTTGATCTTGACCTTAATGGTAGGTTCCCACTCATCATGTAATTATCTAGGAATAGAGATCTCTAACTCCTACTTTTCTTGAAAAGATTTCATCATGGCATCAACGATATGTTTAGTAAAAGCTTTATTTTGTTCATAAGCATGAGGTGAATTCAACATAGATTGCAACAAAGAAATACATTCAATCAAAGAGCAACTATCATAATTAAAGTCTTTGCAATCCAAAATAGTGGGCACATCACTAGTTAATGTTTTGACCTCATCAAACCCACTTTCATCAAATTTTTCATCAAGATTTTCACCCTCCAAATTATCGGGACGCCTTCTAGCTAAACTTGACTCTACTTCAGTCCCTTTACCATCAATTTTAATATTACTAAACAAGCAACAAATAGTAGAAACACCAATCACTTTAAGATCTTCATCATTTTCTGAGAGCAATCACTAGAAAGTGTGTTTTATAATTTTTTTCTTTTAGCTCTAAGCATAGCGGTTATTTTCTTACTTTCATCAATAGATACATATAAAGCTTTAATTGATTCATCAATCTTAGGTGCAAAAGCTTTCAACTTGAGAATTTCCACATCATGACAAATTCTATCAATGCTTCTAGACATATCATCAATCTTATTCAACTTATCTTCTATCGTAGTATTGAAAGCCTTTTGCGCATTGATAAATTCTTTCATATTATTCTCAAGATAAGAGGGGTTCCTATTATTATTGTAAGAAGAATTACCATGGGAATTTCCATAATTATTAGAGGAATTTCTAGGAAAAGGCCTAGGATTAAAATTACGTCTATAAGCATTGTTATTGAAATTTTTTCGCGAGACGAAGTTCACATCTACGGAATCACTATTTTGCTCAATCAAGAAAGACAAAGGCACATCATTAAGATCAATAGGAGCATTTTTACTAGCAAGTAACTTCATCAAAGCATCAACCTAATCACTCAAAGTACTAATTTCTTCAACCGAATTAATCTTTTTACTAGTAGGTGCTCTTTCAGAATGCCATTGTGAATAATTTCCATAATATTATCTAGCAATTTAGTAGCTTCACCCAAAGTAATTTCTAGAAAAGTACCACCCGTGGCGGAATCTAAAAGATTTATAGAGACAAAATTCAATCCCGCATAAAAAATTTGTATGATCATCCAAAGATTTAGACCATGAGTAGGACAATTTCTTAACATCAATTTCATTCTTTCCCAAGATTGTGCAACATTTTCATGCTCAAGTTGCTTAAAATTCATGATTTGTGTCTTAAGGGAAATAATTTTCACGGACGAAAAATACTTAGTGATAAAAGCATCCTTACACTTATTCCAAGAATCGATACTATTGCGCGGCAAAGAGGAATACCAAATTTTTGCACGATCCCGCAAGGAAAAGGGAAACAATTTCAACTTTACTATATCATTGTCCACATCTTTTTTCTTTTGCATATCACACAACTATACGAACATGTTTAGATGGGATGCGGCATCCTCATTAGGAGTACCGGCAAATTGATCTTTCATGGCAAGATTCAACAAAGCGGCATTAATATCACAAGACTCCGAACTAGTGGCGGGAGGAGCAATCGGAGTACTAATAAAATCATTATTATTAGTATTGGAAAAATCACACAACTTGTTGTTTTCTTGAGTCATCATGAATACGCAAACAAGATTGCAAGCAACCAAGAGATCTGACGAGAAAAAGGCAAACGAAAAAGAGGGCGAATAAAATGGCAAATTTGCTGAAGTTGGGGAGAGGAAAACGAGAGGAAAATGGCAAATAATGTAATTGCAAGGAGATGAGATTTGTGATTAGGAACCTGGTAGACGATGATGGTGTCTCCTAAGCGCCAGAGATTGGCACGTAGAAGAGACCGCTTCCTCCCTAGAACGGCGCCAGAGATTCCTTTGACGTGGCTTGAGACTGCGTCGGTATCTCCCCAAAGAGGAAGGGATGTTGCAGCACATCGACGGTAAGTATTTCGCTCAGTTATGAAACCAAGGTATCGAACTAGTAGGAGGATCACCACCACTATGTTAACAACACCTGCACAGAAAGAACAAATACTTGCAACCCGACGCGAAAGAGAGGTTGTCAATCTCTCTACAGTAAAAAAATAGATTAGGTAGTGATAGATTGGAGAGATAGATATCTCAAGAACACAAAATTAAAAGGGCAAATAAAAAGTGCATCAAGGTATTTTTGGATTTTTGGAATAATAGATCTGAAAGCCAAAGCGGCAAAAAGATAGACCGAAAAGCAATATGTTGGAAAAGTAGACCCGGGTGCCGTAGGTTTCACTAGTGGCTTCTCTCACGAGTATAGCACACGGTGGGTGAACAAATTACTGTTGGGCAATTGATAGAAGATAAAATAATCATGACGATATCGAATGCGATGATCATTATATAGGCATCACGTCCAAGATAAGTAGACTGACTCCTGCCTGCATCTACTACTATTACTCCACATATCGACCGCTATCCAGCATGCATCTAGTGTATTAAGTTCATGGGAAAACGGAGTAATGCAATAAGAACGGTGACATGATGTAGACAAGATCTATTCATGTAGGAATAGACCCCATCTTGTTATCCTTAATAGCAACGATACATGCGTGCCTCGCTGCCCCTTATGTCACTTGGAGAGGACACCCCAAGATCGAACCCATTACAAAGAACCTCTTCCCATGGCAAGAAAAATCGATCTAGTTGGCCTAACTAAACCAAAGATTTGAAGAAGAAATACGAGGCTATAAGTAAGCATGCATATAAGAGATCAAAGAAGACTCGAATAATATTCATGGATAGAAACTGATCATGAACTCAAAACTCATCGAATCCCAACAAACACACTGCAAAAGTTTACATCAAATAGATCTCCAAGAGACCATTGTATTGAGAATCAAAAGAGAGAGAGGAAGCCATCTAGCTACAGCCTACGGACCCGTAGGTCTATGGTGGACTACTCACGCATCATCGGAGAGGCACCAATCAGGATGATGAACCCCTCCGTGATGGTGTCAGATTGGATCTCGCGGTTCTGGAACTTGCGGTGGCTGGATTTGTTTTTTGTCGACTCCTCTAGGGTTTCTGGAATATTTGGGAATTTATAGGTGCCAGAGGCGGTCGAGAGGGGCCCCGAGGAGGGCACAATCCATCAGGGCGCGCCCTGGGCCCCTGGCACACCCTGGTGGGTTGTGGTCTCTTCGACCCTCCCCTCTGGCAATTCTTTAGCCCACTGGATGTCTTCTGGCACAAAACAAATCTCCAAAAAGTTTCGTTGCGATTGGACTCCGTTTCGTACCGATATTCTGCGAAGTAAAAAACAAGCAAAAACAGCAACTGGCACTTTGGCACTATGTCAATAGGTTAGTCCCAGAAAATGATATAAAGTTGCTATAAAATGATTGTAAAACATCCATGATTGATAATATAACAACATGGAACAGGAAAAAATTATAGATACGTTGGAGACGTATGACTGGAGACAATGTTGCAACTTTGTCAATCCACCCGGACGCTTATACGTGCCCTCAAATGTCTTGATGAACACCTGAGCCAGGTCCTCCCAGAAGTAGATGCTGCTAGAAGGCAACTGGTTCAGCCAGGCTCGAGCTGATCCCTCTAGCATGAGGGGAAGATGCTTCATTGCCACGAAGTCATCACCACCCCCAATCTGAACAGCCACTCGGTAATTTTCGAGCCAAGTGTTCGGCTTGGATTCTCCATTAAACTTTCCGATCCCCGTCGCCAACCTGTAGTTGGGGGGAATCTCGGCCTCTCGAATATACCTACATAAACACTCGAGACCTGACGTCCCTCATTCACGCACTCGGTCTCTGACCAATTGGCTTTTATCCACCATTCTCTGCGTGATGGTAGGTCTGGCATTGAGCAGCGGAGGTCGTCGACCTGCTTCCTCATAGCCTCTGGGGTGAGGGGGGTCCGATTGCGGCCTTCTCTATGAGGCCGACCGTCATCATAGGGCCGCTTGCCGTGTGAACCACCCCTCGGAGGGGGCATCCGACTGATCTCATGGTCATTGCGCCAATGCCCTCCGTGCTGGCCTCTCGGAGGAGGAGGAGAGTATCGATGTTTCCCATAAGCATGCGGACTATGCGCGGACTAGACACTGTCAGCCCAAAGGGACTTGCTGTATATACGCTGATTCGACTAAGATACTTCTGAATTTTGTCTCATCGCCATTTTCAGAAGAGTCTGAATCTGCCAAATGCCTTCTCCGGCCGCCGAGCCGGACGGCTGAATCGATTCAGCTATCCGAGTGGCCGCGGCTAGGTTCTCTATAGGAGTGTGCATCACCGGGATCTTGGGCAGCTTGTCACTTGGAATAAACCGCCTTGTGTAACTGGAGCTTGGTTGCTGTCTTGTTGCGCGTTCATCGAGTGCTCGCTGGAGCCTCTCTAAACACTCACGCTCGGCCAAGGTGGCCTGGCGCGTGGCCTCCAAGGCAATCTCCTCCGGGGACGTTCCAGTGATGGGGATAAGGAGGACTTCGTCATCCCTCCTTCTCCTCTCTTCCCGCTGCTCCCGTGTGAGAGGCCGGGGAAAATAACCGTCGGAGGGACCGTCATCGAGGCGGCCTCTGTCTCGGGTACGGGATCCACCCACGGAGTACCCAGGGGGGCCATGATCGGTGGAATGTGCCATCAGTATCTCAGCAGCGTATCCGCTGCTTTCACACTCGAACTCATCGGATAGCTCGTCGCCCGATGTGGGTGACAAGCTGATGGTAGGTTCACTGGAATCAAGCACGATGACCTGCTCGGAAGTAGGCTGCCGCGCCATGACGTGCTTGAGCCACAGCTGCAGCCGTGAGTGTCCGGAACACTTGCGGCGGCTGGACGCTGAGCAGGCCGGCGCTAAGCCGTATGGCTCCGATGACTATTGCAGGAGGACTCCGTGCGCTGTCACGCTGAAATGCACAACACCGCGGGCGGGGAACGCATCCGGGTCCAGTGGTGCATCGTGCAACCAGGTGAACCATCGGTGATGAAGCGGAGGCTGCCGAAGAGGATCTCACCGCCGAGTGCCAGCATGATGGCCGGAAAAAGAAATGAATGTCCACTTCCACTGGAGTTTGCTAGAACTGCCACCCCAAGGTGGGTGCCAACTATCGTGGGAGTAATCCTGACAGTAATATAGGGGGGTACGTATGAGTAGGGCAAAGCCTAGCTACGGAGCAAGTGTCACACTCGGAATTTACGAGTTCAGACCCCACTCGGAAGTTGTAAAAGTCCTACGTCTCGAGCCCTGGGGCTAAATGTTGCTTTGTGTATGTTTCAGATTAGAGAGAGTTCGTAACCCCTCTTCTCGTGTCGGGGGGTGGCTTATATATAGTGCGCCACCACCAGCCGAGTGCCATTACGAGGGTCATTAATGCTAGTAACTACCGGAGTTTCTGGAAACTGTCGTGTTAACTACGAGCGTTACAGGTAACATAACGTCTACGGTATTCAATGTGAATTAAGTCCCTCGAATGTTTTAGCTCCCACGTCGTCTCTTCTTGTTCACGATCGGGTGCCTGAGCCAGGCCGAGTGGCTGTAGCGTCCGAGTGACTTCCAAGGATCCGAGTGCATCTTGTACATTCGTCCGAGTGCTGAGGTAGTCCAGGGACTTCTGTGAACTTGTAGGACCCCAGGTGTGTCCTAGATAAGAGGTCTATCACCCTACCTAGGGTAGGTGACCTCATTAGTGATGATGTGTGAGCATTTCTATTCCTCATTAAAATCCTAGTGTTGTTTCGGGTCGGAAGCGCGCGATGGTTAACTCCTACCAACCTCTTCCCTCGGGGCATGCGAGTAGTACTTTGATTTATGATAAAACTAATAAAACTTTGAAACAAGTATATGAGTTCTTTATGACTAATGTGAAACCATGGGCATACGCAATCTCACCTTCTCATATTTGCTAGCCTATTCGGTACCGTGCATAGCCCATTCTCACCTCGAGGATCGGTGCAGATTTCGCCGGCGCAACCAAACCCGGTGACATGGTATGCTCTGTTGCAAATAAGACTTATTATATCTTCCTCAAAACAGCCACCATACCTACCTATCATGGCATTTCCATAGCCATTCCGAGATATATTGCCATGCAAATTTCATCGTCACTTCACATGACAAGTTTGTTCATCATCATATTGCTTTGCTTGATCATATAGAGCTGACATAGTATTTGTAGCAAAGCCACCGTTCATGATATTTTTGATACATGTCACGTTAGATCATTGCACATCGTGGTACACCGCCAGAGGCATTCATACAGAGTCATATCTTCATATCAGTTCTCCATATCTAGTTGTGCCTCAAAGTGGCACTATGCTCCTCAAGCAGAGAGTCTCATTATATATCATTTTCATATGATAGTGGGAATTACGTAATCATTATTACAAACTTGGCTTGTATATTCGTATGACGGGCTTCCTCAAATGCCCAAGGTCTTCATGAGCAAACAAGTTGGATGCACATCACACTTAGCCTCATTTGAGCTTTCATACACTTATAGCTCTAGTGCATCATTGCATGGCAATCACTACTCCTTGCATTGACATCTATCGATGGGCATCTCCATAGCCCGTCAGCACGCCTAGTTGATGTGAGACTATCTTCTCCACTTTTTACCCCTTTGATATCTATCACCATACTCTATTCCACCTAAATGCTATGTCCAATGGCTCACGCTCATGTATTGCGTGAAGAATAAAAAGTTGACACATATTGAAAAAGTACGATCCAATTGCCTGACTTGGACACCATGGTGCTTCACATTTGTATTAATGTGGTGAAAATGGAACCATGAATTCCTAATATAATAAGATGAATGGGGGGTAAACATCCTTTAAGGATCATATACTTTGAAGGATTAATGATTTTGTTTCTTACAATTTAAATATTGCTATGTTAATATTTGTTGATTCATCGCTTCTCAATGAGCATACATGCATAAGATTACATAATGGATAGCACGTCACATCGAAAAATCTGTCTTTATCATTTACCTACTCGAGAACGAGCAGGAATTAAGCTTAGGGATGCTTGATACGTCTCCAACGTATCTATAATTTTTTATTGTTCCACACTGATATTTTATCATTCTAGGATACTTTTTGGGTCTTTATTTACCAATTTATAATATTTTTGAGCACTAACCTATTGACCCAGTGCCTAGTGCCAGTTGTTGTTTTCTGTGTTTTTTTCCTTTCAGGTTTATATTACCAAACGAAGTCCAATTGCCATGAAACTTTTCAATGATTTTTTCTGGACCAAAAGAAGACCTGGAAGCTTTGGAAGGAGGCCGGAGGCTGCACGAGGGCCGCACAAGCCAACAGGGCGCGCCCTAGGGAGGCACCCTGATGGCTTGTGCCTCCCTCGGGCGTCTCCCGATGCCCCTCTCTGGCCCATAAATTATCTTTCACCCTAAAAATAACAGAGGTAGTCCCGAAACCCTTTTTCCGTCACCGCAAGTCTCTGTTCCGTTGCGAGGCCATCTACAGCTCCGTTCCGGCACCCTGCCGGAGGGTGAATCGATCACAAAGGGGCTCTACACCACCCTTGCTGCCTCCATGATGAGTTGTGAGTAGTTCACCATAGACCTACGAGTCCGTAGTTAGTATCTACATGGCTATCTCTCCCTCTCTTGATCTTCAATACAATGATCGTCGCATCTTTGCTTTGATCTATTCAATGTAATCCTTTTGTCTCGTGTGTTTGTTGGGATCCGATGAATTGTGGGTTTATGTTCAGATTATTCATGAAAATTATTTGAGTCACCTGATTATTATGATTCTTATTTGCATGATCATTATAGCTTCATAAATCTCTCCGATCTATTGATATGGTTTGGCCAACTAGATTGATATTTCTTCGTTGAGTGGGGTGCGTTGTAGTGGGTTCAATCTGGCGGTGCTCTATATCCAAGACATGTCTTTATATTGCTGCCACTAAGGATAAACCGATGGTGTTAGTTCATATTAATTGAATTCACTTTGTCTACATCATGTCATCATTCTCCAAGCATTATTCTATTTTACTTAATACTCTAGATGCATGCTGGATAGCAGTCGATGGGTGGAGTAATAGTAATAGGTGCAGGCATGAGTCGGCCTATTATCTACAATTATCTACCGATCTCATTTACTTGCAAATAACGAGATCAAGGGGATTGACAACCCTCTTGCCGCGTTGGGTGCAAGTGTGTGCTCTTTTATGTATAGTCGCTAAAGATGGTTGATGACCGATATTCCTATTGGTTCAATAAACCTTGGTTCTTAACTGAGGGAAATACTTACCCGCATGGTGCTGCATCACCCATTCCTCTTCACGGAAAACCCAACGCAGATCACAAGCATCAGAAAGGATTTCTGGTACCGTTGTCGGGGAATATCATCATGAACTATCATGTAACTTCATGCAAATTTTCATTCACTTGTTCTTCTTTTTATTTGCTATTATATTTAGTTTGCATTATAAAAAACAAAAATACAAAAATATTTATCTTTGCTTGTCACTAGTTTACTTGTCGCTGGTCGCTATGGCTAGTTCTTCTTTTGTTGCCTCTTCTCCCGATAATGAGGTACTCCATTTTAAACAAAGGGGGGAGAAAGTTTGAAAGATGCATGGTATAGAATTTGCCATGCTCAAAATAAATCGATTCATAAGAATTCTCCTAGCATCTTGCTTCGCAATTTCTATGTTGGGATTACTACTTGGTATAGATTTGTACTTGATACGATCACTGGTGGTAATTTCTTAATGAGTTACACTTTGGATCCTTTTAAGGCCAGGGAAAATTTGGTAGGATCACCTCCTCTCACTACTGCAGGAAGGTCCAAAGACGACACAGCAATCACAAAATCTTTGACAAAACTGTCTGCAACGACCAAATCGCAAACAGAATAGTTATAGCTTCGTTGCTAATGACGTGAACTGTGTGCGATGGCGGATCCATCAAATAGGATCCCAAAAAAAGTTGCGTGTGCGATCTGTGGCAAACAGTTGGCCTAGATAAGTTGTTTGCGCTTGGACAACATAACACAAACAGTTAGAAAAATACAATTCTGTGCGATGTACGACATACAGTTCACCCTGATAAACTGTTTGCGCTGATCCAGCAGAACACAAATGATTGTCCAGTTGATTATCTATGCGATAGATGGCATACAGGTCACTCGGATGAACTGTTTGTGATAAGATAAAATAACATAAACGGTTGCTCAGATCAAGATGTGTGTGATGTACAGCATATACAGGGCATTCAGATGTGTTGTTGGCAAACGGTTCCGGATAAAGAATTGTCAGGGACTGATGAAACCATCACCGACCGATTTGGTTGTTTATTCGTATGCGATGTGAGTTGCTCAATCTGCCCACAAACATCTATGCTTCTCTTTAGAAGAACATGATTGCATAACCAAATTAAACATCCAAATACACACATAACATTGGCGCACACCTCAATAAACTATTGCATGCATAATAAACTTATCCATCTAAAACTACAAATATTTCGGCAAATGAGAAATGATCATCAAATCATCTACTTCATGTGTCGCTTGCCGCCACCGCTCTACTTTTGGCTCGATCCCTCATCGTCTTCACGTAGGAGGCACTTCCTCATGTCAACAATCTGCCTGAACATCTCGTAGCATGTGTACACTTCCTTGGCCGCGGTTTGGAGGTGATATTCATCTAGTATCTTCACCCAGGCAATGTGCCAGACAGGCTTGTCCTTATCGCACTCAGCCTTCATGTCTCTGTAGTAGGGGTCGATGATGGCCTCGGCCAGGTCAACATGGGAGTCCATGTTCTTCTTGCTGCCCCAGACCTTGTAGTGCCGCAGATGTCGACAAGCTTCTGGCAGGCCAAGCCCAAAGTCTTGTGCACCTTTGGATCATTTTGGTGTCCACCGTAGCGAACCTCTAGTCGGGGTTGTTCACAAACCTAGTGAAACGCTTGCAAGGCACTGTGGCCAGGCAGTAGCGGTAGAGGAGGACGTGATGGCCCACGCACAACTGGGTGACGGCAACCTTTTGATCATGCACGACACGACCGCTGGTGTAAGCGAGGTCGAAGCTGACCACTTTGTACTTGCCAACCGCATCAAGAAAACACTCCATAGTATTGATGGAGTCCTCCAGCATGCCCGGGTCGTTGGTGTACACCACCGTGAGGTCCGTCTTTCTCATGTGGGTCTCCACATGACGCACGCCGCACTCCATTGGAGCGCAGCTGGACATCCTCTCTGTATTCGTCCTTGAGTGTGTGCTTATTGTGTTGTGGGGCACGATCGAAAGCGTGAAGAGACTATGGTTAATGGCCGTGGGTATAAATAGGGGTCGGACGTCCTGGAAAACCGGCACGTCCGGATGGAAGTTTTTGCAGCGCGTGATTCAATCGTGGAGCACGTAACTGCATGGGGTGACACGCGTGGCGCAACCGAATGCATATGGAGCCTCGAATGTGATCGTGGTCCGGCCCCAACCGTCGGCAGAGCTCGCGCGGAGGGGCACAAGAGCAGAGCACGCGGAGGAACGTGAGAGAAGAGCACGTGGTAGGACGCGAGGTCGATCAAGACCACTTTGTAGTACAAGACCATTCTGGTCTATGAGTACAACAAAAGGTTTCTAGTGGTTGATGGCGGAAGCGGTTTGCGGATCATTAGCGTCTATGGGACTCCATTTCCCACAGGAACAGCTGACCTGGTTAATTCCTATCTTCGCGAGGTTGTTAACATTGTTGCCTAGATTCCGGGCTGTCTTCGTGGCGCTCCTCTCCAAACAAGAAATCTGGCCAAGACAATAGCCAGGGACAAGCCAGTGAGTACTTTGAATGTACTCGCAAACATTAAGAACACAAGTATAATATAACAGATGATAATCATGCACTGAAAAATTCCATGATCACTTAGTTAGTCACGAAATAAAATCCATGACGCATGCAAGCAGGTTATTCACATTAAACATGAATAAGAAATCAGAGAATAAAATAAACCGATCGGGTGTCTGAAGCGACGCCTCGAAAGGATAATAATATAAGGCATGCCTCAGTCGGGCGTCTGAGCGACGCCACATAAAGGGCTTATAAGGAAATAAATAACAAGCATGCCACAGTCGGGCGTCTGAGCGACACCACATAAAGGGCTTATAAGGAAAATAAATAACAAGCATGCCACAGTCGGGCGTCTGAGCGACACCACATAAAGGGCTTATAAGGAAATTAAATAACAAGCATGCCACAGTCGGGCGTCTGAGCGACACCACATAAAGGGCTTATAAGGAAATTAAATAACAAGCATGCCACAGTCGGGCGTTTGAGCGACACCACATCAAGGGCTTATAAGGAAATTAAATAACAAGCATGCCACAGTCGGGCGTCTGAGCGACACCACATAAAGGGCTTATATAAGAATAATCACAACGAGTATCCAGGAGGTAGAACCGTCCCAAAGATACTCAATAATACCATTATTAAAATTCGTTAGTCCACAATAATAATAGTCATAATCATCATTTGTCACACGTCATGATAAATGTTCCGGTTTAGAAGTTTTTCCTCCGAAGACCGACACTAAGACCGACACTTGACCCATCCCAGACTGTAGTCCTTAACCGCGGACACGGCTATTCTAATCGATATAAACTCTGCAGAGGGTGTACTCTTTAGCCACAAGTAACGGATTCCTTTAGTCCACCGGGACTAATTCCGTTTACGGTCTTTGAGTTGAAAACACGCCTGACCTGCACACACCAGCTTAACTTACCGGTGCCTGGAATCACCCACGACACTCGTTAAGAGAAACTCTAAGTGGGGAGGCTCCAACCTCGATTAGCATGGGATCACAAAATTTATAACGCGCGCAAATTAGGGGAGCTACCCCCTTCGGCTCCAACCGAAAACACCCATGCCCCCGGACCAAGTGACATGCCTACCAGTGATCAGTGGTATCTTTCACTATGGCCTCTCTGTACGGTGTGTGCAAGGAAAGGGGTTGATGACTTACTCAACCGTACCCGACCCGAGGCAGGGACAAGTGGTAGCACGATTCAAGTATGGGGGGTTACTGGCACAAGACTCGATCTACGGTCGACTCAGGAGGTTAAAATGTTTCCTACATGATTAGCATAATTTCACGACATCAGACAGAAATCACCACTCACCATACCCCTTCATGCCTCACTGACCATTCTCGCTCCAACGAGATGTCAGCACCAAACTCGTGTCTACTCGAGACAGTAACTCCTCCGGATCCCTTCCGGTAGGCTTGAGAGGTATAAGAGGATGAATACCGCCAGAAGTATTATAATTCCAACAGCATGGAATTTCCATCATGCACTCACGAGCATGATCACAACATCACATAGGATAATGCATGCTTCAAATTTATCTGGTGTTGTAGTCACATCATATAACACACATCAAATATTATACCAGGGTTCAGAATGCTTGCCTTCAAGTTGTGGAGAGGTAGAGTGCATCTTAAAACTTTCGAAAGTTTTCTCCTTTCTTTAATTCCTATTTTGAGAAATATTCAAATTAACACATAAATTAAAAACAGTACAAAAATTTGTCTCGGAAAATTTTCAAATAAATATGAAAATAAACTATATGAAATTTGAGAGAGGTAGGAAAAAGAATCAAATCAATCGGGGTTTTATTTTAAAAGTTATAGCCAGTCAAAGTTAGGGTCAAATCTGTTTTTAATATAAATTAGAAAAAGAAAACGGTTCGAAACAGAAAACGCTTTCGAGCAGGGGGAAACGTACTCCTGTACTTTACGCTTTCGCAAAAGAGAAACGCACCTAGCAAAATACGCCTTCACTTATCCAGCGCATGCGAGACTGGCTAGTCACTGACAGTGGGCCCACCTGGCCCACTGGTCAGGTTTGACTAGTCTTCTCTCCCTCCCTCTTCCTGGGACAGAGACGGACGCATCTCCGGCGATCGCCGCCGGCGAACGGCGGCTTCTCACGAAGCTCTGATGGCGGGGATGGATCCGCTGCTTCAGGGCGGCCCTCCCAGTGGTCGACATGGCCGGAGGGAAGGGTAGGTTTGTCGGCAGCGAGCTCCGAGGCGGATGGAGGTTCGGGAGTAATTTGGAGCAGTGGCCTATGGTGGCTCCCAGTCGAGGCTGAGTGGTGGGGAGGCTTCGTGGAGGCTAGGTGAAGCTAATGGCGGCAATAGATGGGCTAAGGGACCCTGGTCACGACGAATTTGACCGAAACACGGCGGCGGCCGAAGCTAAAGGAGTTGGGGAGGACGACGGCCTCCGGTTGAATTGGAGCTAGGGGTGGCTTGCTACGGCTTCCAGGAGGCTCATGCAGATACGCTGCGGCTACGGGGTCCTATTTATAGCCTGGGGAGGCCGGTTCCCGTGGCTGCGGATAAGATCGCCGGCGAACCGACGTTCTGTTGCTGCAGGGCGACGTGGCAGCGACGGGCGCTAGTGGACGAGCTCGCGGATGAGCTCGGCCTGTTCCTGAGGGCAGCTGGCGAGCGGTTGTGGCTTGGGCGGTGCCGTCCGTGGCAAGCTCTGGCGGCGGCAGTGGCTGCTTGTGGGGACGGCGACGAGCTACAGAGGGGAAGGCTGGCAGGGTCTTGGCGCGTCGCGGCAGAACCAGGAGACAGAGGAGATGAATGGAACGAGCGGGGGAGGCGGCAGCTGGTCGCGGCGGCTCAGGAGCAGCACGAGCAAAACGTGCGCTCTGGCCGCGCCCAGTGCACGCACGCCAGGCGTTCGACGAAATGCCAGCGCTAGCTATAGGGCTTGGGTGATGCTGCAAATTAACAGGACGGTTAGGGTGCAAGCAATAAGCCTAATGGACATGGTTGTTGGGTCAAGGGATCAAGTGCTCAAAGTAATCACAGAACCATGTCAAAATTGGCCAGACACACAAGGTGTTCGATAAAATGCCATGGCTACCTAGAGCATCTTGCTGGCCACCAACATCTCCAGGTTGGGGTCTCTTTGGATCCACAAGAGGATGGTAAGGTTAGTTTGAGAAAAACAGAAACTATTTAGTGCAAGTTTTGCAAAACTACAGTTCTGGACAGAAAATGTAGGCTATTATTGCATGTGTCAAAAGTATTCCAATGGGTCCAATCTCCTGGACTTAAGGGTTTGATAGGGTGGACTAAAAGCAGGAAAAATCCCAAGGGCAAATAGGGCAAGATAAAATGGGGTTGCAGTACAAACTACCAAACTGGACCAGAATGGAGATGAGGATGGTTTGCTCAAGTTTTCCAAAACACCAAGTTGGGTTTTTGCACAAATGTGATGCAGGGACATCACATGACTTCTACAAATTTTTGTGGAATTTATAAATGGAGTTATAAAATAGTTGCAGTGCAATTGAGGCTCTTAAACTGGGTAAAATGCTATTAAATGAATTAAATCTTGACAAATTTTATTTTTTTTAAAATTATTCCACTGGTTTTAATGAGTGAAATAAACTGATTAAATAAAACACCCAAGCCACACAACAATATTCAAAAGTTTTCAGATAGGACAGAAGAAATTTTTGAAATTCAGACAAAAGAAGTGGCTTTGAAGTCATAGGAAAATCCAAAAAGAAAAATCTTAATTTCCTGGCAAAATCTTAATTAACAAAACATGGTTAAATTTTTGGGGTGTTACAACACTACCCCCCTTAAGAAAAATCTCGTCCTCGATATTTGTTAAGGACGGTTTCAAAAATATAACTTCTACTAACAATATCCCGAAAATTAAACATCCTATTCACGCGATATGACGAGGCTACAGGGAGTGGGCAGATAATTGGTGCAACTATAGTGAGGTACTGCCGCTGCGTGGAAAAATCTACCGTTGGGGAAACCGAGAGATTTTTACTTAAGGCTATGGTAAAATTTAGAATTAATAAAATTCCAAATTCCCATATTACGCTTGTCGTACCCGAGTTCATAGTGCTCTCTCTGGCTGACAGGTGGACCCGGGGCCCACTGTCAGTCTCTTCTTCTACCTCTAGTTCTCATCTCTTCCTCTCTCTCGCGTGCTTTCCCGAGCTTTTTACTCGACGGCGCCTAGCGCATAGGGCTTCTAGGCCGTACCGCGATAGTGCGCGGCGTGCTGGCTGCCGGCGTAGTGTGCACTCACCTCGCGGGCCAGTGTGCTATCGGCACTGCTCGCGGATTCGCCTCCGAACACCGGCGATCGAGCGATGAGCGGCGCTGGTGGACTTCGTTCACCGTACACCGATCTCGAGCTATAAAAATGACCGCGGTGCTTCTCTCTTCTTCCTCACGCCTGGCCTCGCTTCTACTTCTTCTCCATTTCTGTTTGCAGGAGCTCGAGACGAGGCTCTAATGGCAGAGGTGATGCCGGACTGGTTCCTGATTCTGCTGTGTGGAGGGTTGGCGGCAGTGCTGGGGTTTTCCGTGCTCTTGTGCGCCATGATCCTCGATGATCGTCGTGATGCTGCTGCTCGAGTGTTGGCTCTTCGCGGCGGCGGTGATCATGAGGATTAAGTGTCGGTGTTAGGTGCTAACTGCGGTTCGTGAGCTGGAGGCAATTGTACTAGAATAATTACCCACAAATTTCTCTTTCAGAAACTGTGGTGTGCTAGTGTGGTGATCAGTTAGGTGCAAAATGTGTGCGCGGTCTTACAATTTGTGCGTGTGGCCGAGTGGTTGTGGCAGTGAATCTGTTGCCGTGATGCTGTGTGAATTTAAATTTATGCCATGGAGAAATGTTGTTGCAATAGCTCAAGGAAAATACCACCTCGGGATTTACTGAGAGCGAAAATACTTGATCAAAAATTCACAGCAGTAAAAAAAATTACTCACACAATTACAAGGCGTAGAATACTAAGACTCGGTACTACTCGAGTGACTTAGTCTACCTCGTTAATATCTAAACGAGCATGCCTTGTGAATGTCGAGGCTTCTCCATGGGCTTCTCCATCAGGGTTTGCTGGCTGGGGTTGAGGATCTGTAGGGTCGGGGTAGCGATGATGGCCATCGCGGGGGTTGGTGGTCACAATCCCGTTGGAGCGTGTCCCCACAATGCGACGGAGCTCCTCCGGGGATACAAATGCGTTACGGTCGGTTGCAGGGGCAGACCTCAAGGTCTTAATCGGCTGTCCGAACAGCACGACCGGGTTGTCGGTGTCGGACGCATCTTCTCTTCTTGCCGGGGCTCGACGGGCAAGTTCTCCACGAGCTGCGAGTAGATCAAGAGTGACCTGATCGAACAATGCCTCTAGTGCTCCTACATAGCGCACAAGATGCAGCAAGGCAGGGTCCGTCTCGTGGTCTCCGTTGGCAACCTGGGGTGGTCTACTATACCCGTCACGGCTGGGATAGTAGTAGAACGAGCGGCAGTTGACTCTTGGCAACAAGTGCCGGAGTTGAACTATAGCCTCTCGAGCGGCCAGCTGGATGGCTTGTGGCTCAAAGGAATTTGTCCTTCCGGCGAACCTGTAGGGGCGTTCTGGCGCCATACCCCTACCATAGATGTGCACCGTGGCCCAGAATTGACGACTCTCACCGCTCCCGAGCCCTTGGTACACCACATATTCTGGGGGCTCTTCTATCGCAAAGGCACGACGGGTGAGGTTTGCTAGCACGGTCACAAAACATCCAAGGTTGGTTGCTGTGGTCTCATTGTGAACAATGGGGCTAGGCATCTTGGCTTGGTTCTAGGGTAGAGGCTGTGATGTGCTGGGTTGGGGCTAACGTTCCTTTTATAGAAAAGAAAAAAAAGAACGGAGTCTTCCCTCGCACGCTTGCGAATGGGACAATTTAGGCATCGGTCACGGGCGCGTGATCGACGGGCTAGGCTGGTAGGTTGGGCACCGACTGCCAAAAGGTGTCGGGGTCACTGTGTGGCTATCGTACACGAGAAGCCTGGCTGTGGTTAGGTTAATGTCTGGTGGGTGGGTTAACCTAGGTTTATCGACCTGACTAAGATAGGATTAGCCAATGGTCAGCCTGGCTCTGATACCAAGGTTGTCAGGACCATATTTCCAGGATAATAATTCCCAGTAAATGGCCCTTGTGCTCATCAGCCCCAGGATTATTGTTAGCTGATGAGACACAATCTTGATACAGAAATTCCAAGCAAAATACAAAATATGTAGTACAAGACCATTCTGGTCTATAAGTACAACAAAAGGTTTCTAGTGGTTGATGGCGGAAGCGGTTTGCGGATCATCAGCGTCTATGGGACTCGATTTCCCACAGGAACAGCTGACTTGGTTAATTCCTATCTTCGCGAGGCTGTTATCATCGTTGTCTAGATTCCGGGCTGTCTTCGTGGCGCTCCTCTCCAAACAAGAAATCTGGCCAAGACAATAGCCAGGGACAAGCCAGTGAGTACTTTGAATGTACTCGCAAACATTAAGAACACAAGTATAATATAACAGATGATAATAATGCACTGAAATATTCCATGATCACTTAGTTAGTCACGAAATAAAATCCATGACGCATGCAAGCAGGTTATTCACATTAAACATGAATAAGCAATCAGAGAATAAAATAAACCGATCGGGTCTCTGAAGCGACGCCTCGAAAGGATAATAATATAAGGCATGCCTCAGTCGGGCGTCTGAGCGACGCCACATAAAGGGCTTATAAGGAAAAAAATAACAAGCATGCCACAGTCGGGCGTCTGAGCGACACCACATAAAGGGCTTATAAGGAAAATAAATAACAAGCATGCCACAGTCGGGCGTCTGAGCGACACCACATAAAGGGCTTATAAGGAAATTAAATAACAAGCATGCCACAGTCGGGCGTCTGAGCGACAGCACATAAAGGGCTTATAATTAAATTAAATAACAAGCATGCCACAGTCGGGCGTCTGAGCGACACCACATAAAGGGCTTATAAGGAAATTAAATAACAAGCATGCCACAGTCGGGCGTCTGAGCGACACCACATAAAGGGCTTATATAAGAATAATCACAACGAGTTTCCAGGAGGTAGAACCGTCCCAAAGATACTCAATAATACCATTATTAAAATTGGTTAGTCCACAATAATAATAGTCATAATCATCATTTGTCACACGTCATGATGAATGTTCCGGTTTAGAAGTTTCTCCTCCGAAGACCGACACTAAGACCGACACTTGACCCATCCCAGACTGTAGTCCTTAACCGCGGACACGGCTATTTGAATAGATATAAACTCTGCAGAGGGTGTACTCTTTAGCCACATGTAACGGATTCCTTTAGTCCACCGGGACTAATTCCGTTTACGGTCTTTGAGTTGAAAACACGCCTGACCTGCACACACCAGCTTAACATTCCGGTGCCTGGAATCACCCACGACACTCGTTAAGCGAAACTCTAAGTGGGGAGGCTCCAACCTCGATTAGCATGGGATCACAAAATTTATAACGCGCGCAAATTAGGGGAGCTACCCCCTTCGGCTCCAACGAAAAACACCCATGCCCCCGGACCAAGTGACATGCCTACTAGTGATCAGTGGTATCTTTCACTATGATCTCTCTGTACGGTGTGTGCAAGGAAAGGGGCTGACGACTTACTCAACCGTACCCGACCCGAGGCAGGGACAAGTGGTAGCATGATTCAAGTATGGGGGGTTACTGGCACAAGACTCGATCTACGGTCGACTCAGGAGGTTAAAATGTTTCCTGCATGATTAGCATAATTTCACAACATCAGATAGAAATCACCACTCACCATACCCCTTCATGCCTCACTGACCATTCTCGCTCCAACGAGATGTCAGCACCAAACTCGTGTCTACTCGAGACAGTATCTCCTCCGGATCCCTTCCGGTAGGCATGAGAGGTATAAGAGGATGAATACCGCCCGAAGTATTATAATTCCAACAGCAAGGAATTTCCATCATGCACTCACGAGCATGATCACAACATCACATAGGATAATGCATGCTTCAAATTTATCTGGTGTTGTAGTCACATCATATAACCCACAGCAAATATTATACCAGGGTTCAGAATGCTTGCCTTCAAGTTGTGGAGAGGTAGAGTGCATCATAAAACTTTCGAAAGTTTTCTCCCCTCTTTAATTCCTATTTTGAGAAATATTCAAATTAACACATAAATTAAAAATAGTACAAAAAGTTGTCTCAGAAAATTTTCAAATAAATATGAAAATAAACTAGATGAAATTTTAGAGAGGTAGGAAAAAGAATCAAATCAATCGGAGTTTTATTTTAAAAGTTATAGCCAGTCAAAGTTAGGGTCAAATCTGTTTTTAATATAAATTAGAAAAAGAAAACGGTTCGAAACAGAAAACGCTTTCGAGCAGGGGAAACATACTCCTGTACTTTACGCTTTCGCAAAAGAGAAACGCACCTAGCAAAATACGCCTTCACTTATCCAGCGCATGCGAGACTGGCTAGTCACTGACAGTGGGCCCGCCTGGCCCACTGGTCAGGTTTGACTAGTCTTCTCTCCCTCCCTCTTCCTGGGACAGAGACGGACGCGTCTCCGGCGATCGCCGCTGGCGAACGGCGGCTTCTCACGGGGCTCCGATGGCGGGGATGGATCCGCTGCTTCAGGGTGGTCTTCCCAGTGGTCAACATGGCCGGAGGGGAGGGTAAGTTCGTCGGCGGCGAGCTCCGAGGCGGACGGAGGTTCGGGAGTAATTTGGGGCAGTGGCCTATGGTGGCTCCCAGAAGAGGCTGAGAGGTGGGGAGGCTTCGTGGAGGCTAGGTGAAGCTAATGGCGGCGATAGATGGGCTAAGGGACCCTGGTCACGACGAATTTGACCGAAACACGGCGGCGGCCGAAGCTACCGGAGTTGGGGAGGACGACGGCCTCCGGTTGAATTGGAGCTAGGGGCGGCTTGCTACGGTTTCCAGGAGGCTCATGCAGATACGCTGCGGCTACGGGGTCCTATTTATAGCCCGGGGAGGCCGGTTCCCGCGACTGCGGATAAGATCGCCGGCGAACCGACGTTCTGTTGCTGCAGGGCGACTTGGCAGCGACGGGCGCTAGCGGACGAGCTCGCGGATGAGCTCGGCCTGTTCCAGAGGGCAGCTGGCGAGCGGTTGTGGCTTGGGCAGTGCCGTCCGTGGCAAGCTCTGGCGGCGGCAGTGGCTGCTTGCGGGGACGGCGACGAGCTACAAAGGGGAAGGCTGGCAGGGTCTTGGCGCGTCGCGGCAGAACCAGGAGACAGGGGAGATGAATGGAATGAGCGGGGGAGGCGGCAGCTGGTTGCGGCGGCTCGGGAGCAGCACGAGCAAAACGTGCGCTCTGGCCGTGCCCAGTGCACGCACGACAGGCGTTCGACGAAATGCCAGCGCTAGCTATAAGGCTTGGGTGATGCTGCAAATTAACAGGACGGTTAGGGTGCAAGCAATAAGCCTAATGGACATGGTTGTTGGGTCAAGCGATCAAGTGCTCAAAGTAATCACAGAACCATGTCAAAATTGGCCAGACGCACAAGGTGTTCGATAAAATGCCATGGCTACCTAGAGCATCTTGCTGGCCACCAACATCTCCAGGTTGGGGTCTCTTTGGATCCATAAGAGGATGGTAAGGTTAGTTTGAGAAAAACAGAAACTATTTAGTGCAAGTTTTGCAAAACTACAGTTTTGGACAGAAAATGTAGGCTATTATTGCATGTGTCAAAAGTATTCCAATGGGTCCAATCTCCTGGACTTAAGGGTTTGATAGGGTGGACTAAAACCAGGAAAAATCCCAAGGGCAAATAGGTCAAGATAAAATGGGGTTGCAGTACAAACTACCAAACTGGACCAGAATGTAGATGAGGATGGGTTGCTCAAATTTTCCAAAACACCAAGTTGGGTTTTTGCACAAATGTGATCCAGGGACATCACATGACTTCTACAAATTTTTGTGGAATTTATAAATGGAGTTATAAAATAGTTGCGGTGCAATTGAGGCTCTTAAACTGGGTAAAATGCTATTAAATGAATTAAATCTTGACAAATTTTATTTTTTAAAAAATTATTCCACTGGTTTTATTGAGTGAAATAAAATGATTAAATAAAACACACAAGCCACACAACAGTATTCAAAAGTTTTCAGATAGGACAGAAGAAATTTGAAATTCAGACAAAAGAAGTGGCTTTGAAATCATAGGAAAATCCAAAAAGAAAAATCTTAATTTCCTGGCAAAATCTTAATTAACAAAACATGGTTAAATTTTTGGGGTGTTACATCGTCCAGTGCATACTAAGGAAAAGATAGTACTACCAAAATACGAGTCTCCCTCATAAGATGCCATTTGCATGGTTGTATGACAAATGACACAAATAGTACAAAGATTTAAATTCCAGCATTACATGGTTCAAATTCAAATATTACAATGTTCAAACTGATAATAGAACTGAAATTCAGCTTATGCAGAAACTTTGTCATGCAGCTCTAGATGACTGTGCTGATCAGCTAAACAAGAACATATATGATAGGTTCATACTGATATTATTACTAGTTTGGCAACTTTAATATTTCTGCAAAGGCTCCGCCACTGACAAGTCATTTATGGGCTTGACATGAGGACTTCCGAATAGTTTGTTAACTGAAGTTACAAAATGAAATTGAGCTTCTGCACATCCTTTTCCATTCTATCCTAGTTGCCGGAGATGATCAGCAAACCATTCTTTTTGCACAATAAATGTAGGGAAAATCTCATTATCTTTAGCACACTTGCTCTCACAACAAAGAACGTGGCGAATAAAAACTTCGGTAAGGTCCCTCGGTAGGAGTTCAAAGTAATATCTGAGAGATGGAGATCGAGGCATTCGATGGGATTGTTATATTTCATCACATTATCCACTACCGGGCCTAACCGTATCTGCAAAAGAAGAGAATGTATTGGTGCTTGGACACACAATGGACCTCTAATGATTTCCAGGTTTTCAAAAATTGAACTCCCTTGTGGTTAAAATTTAACATGAAGGAGGATCACCTCGACATGTAGATTCCCCAGGCATGGAAAGCATCTCAACAATCTGACAACTTGGTCCAGGTCAGTGCCTATAGATTCTACTGCAAAGACCTTCATTGTGCGCAGATACGGGGTCGAGCTTGTCGATATAATTTTCTGGATGGCAGACAAACATACATCTTGAATAGAGAAAAAAATGTTAATTTAGCAATGAGAAGAGGGCGACTGTTTTACCTGGACGGTTATGGATCCAAAAACAAGTTCAGATAAGTTCACGGGTGAGTAGCCAAACACTGTCAATTTCGGCAGATGAATGACCCTGATTCTTGTTTGACCTTGTTTTCAACAACAAGTAATCTCTCAAGTAAAGGCATGTCCTCAATAACCATTTGGTGATTCACCTTGTGTGATCTCCTCTTGCAACACCAGCAATACACACAAATTGTCCGGAGACTCATGGAGGTGATGTGGAGGCTACTCAACCAAATGATCACCTGAAGATGAAGGTACTCGAGCGTAGTACAGGCGCTCCATGTCGAGCTCAAGCTGCTTAAGTCGAGGTAGCAAAAGAGCGGGATTAGCGTTAATCTGGGGGAAATGGAAATTCATGAACATGGCGATGCGTAGCGTTGGCGCGAGGCGCAGCGCGAAGGGTGGCAGTAGGCGCATATTTCCATCATTAAAAGTGAGCTCCTCGAGATGATCTAGGGCGGTCGATAAGAACCACTCATCAAGCTTGGCTCGGCTCTTGCCATTGGAACGGAACTTGTCCATAGTAAGGCCTTTGATTGGACCACAGTGCGTGCCGAGGATCTGGGACAATACATCCAAGTGTTTGCGATAGCTAGTGCAGAGCATGTGCTCGCTGATGAGGCCGAGAGGGGCGCAACGCCATAGGGGGCGCCACCACCGGGAGAGGATGGTTGTGTGCACGCCATCTTTGATAGAGAGGAGGAAGATGATGACTCTCAGCATATCGTCGAGGAGACTACTGATGAAGTCTAGGCCTATCGGAGGTGCTTGTGTTTCTGGCTAAGCCCGCCTCCGCTTACTGGCAACCTCGACATCCACATCCAGAGAATGACCGCTGGAGGCTCTTTCTGTCAAGAGTAGAGTAGTTGGAGGATAGTGATTATGTAGCTAGATCAGGGCAAAAAAATAGTGCATTGGTAATTACAAGTTACCAGGTAGGAACAATTTTAACAGATTAAGAAAATGAAATCCCAATTGGTTGCTGAAATACTACACAGTTACTTTGATATTGCTACGCAAGTCAACATGTAGATACTAGTAAGAACACTTACTTCCAACAAAGTATGGACTTACGATGTCGTCAGGGAAGTTAGCATTTATTGAATGGTCGGGCTCTTTTAGGTGCACCGTAATTTTAGTGCCAGCTTTTCAGTACATAAAACTTAGAAACTTCTGCCCAAAGGCCTTCTTCAAAATAGGAGTGACAATCATCATCAAGTTTTACAGAAACAACGAATGTAAATCCATGGTTTGTGCTGAATATGACATCCCTGGAGTCTTCAGTTATGTAAAGGCCAAGATTTACCGCTACAGCTGTCGTTCCAAAGCAAGGGATGTACTGCAGGAGTTGAGAAGATTGTTAAAGAACAGGGTAACATGATGGTATGGGAGTGGTAGTTAAAAGAACAACACATCGGTTGATATGAAAGGACAAAACATACAAGTAAACAGATAATGTAACCACGAAGTCGTGCAAATATATATGAGAGTAAACGGAAGAACAATACATCATTAATTTGTCTAATATAGAAGGAGAAGAATAAGCAGATGATAAAAACACATTTGATGTAAATGCCGCCTGTGGCACCTTTTGTCCAAATGTTGCAATATATAGTATAGGTTCAGAAAAAGTATAGGCCATGCATGTCAACCCAGGTAGTTTGACATTGAACATAACGTGCGCTTCGTGAAGTCCTATGGTACGGTGAGATGGAACTCGGTTTTTTGGCTGAGGCCGCATAGCCCTGATGTGTCCTTGCACTGTACACTCTATGTGTTGGAATCGGGTCTCCGCAAAACCCAACAAGGTTTGAACACTGGGGCGTGTGCGAAGATCTCAACCGGCTCAACGTCCCAACTTTTCATCCTACGGCCTAGCTACGTCACGTACGTTCTTGCGAGGAAGAAGATGGACACAGTGGTTTACCAAGGTTTGGGCCACCTTGCGGTGTAAAACCCTACTCCTGCTTTGTGGTGGATTGGCCTCTCGAGGAGGCTGTGGATGAACTAGTATAGTGGTTGGGTGTCCTCATGAGGGCTCTTGGTGGTGATGAACTCAACTTGGTTCAACCTGATCCCCCCTCTACGATGGGAGCTCGTCCCTATTTATAGGGGCCATGGTCCTCTTCCCTCGTCGCACCGGTGGGAAGGGATCCCACAACGGCCAAATTTGAAAGGGGGCAGGTAGTACACCCTATCCTGACTAAAGTTGGTCTTCGCCTGCAAAGCCTCTGGGTGTGACGCAGCGGTGGGCTCGGCGATGACATCCGTCCTGCCGAGCTCATGGTCTTGGTCCTCTTACCCCGGGAAGGAAACCTTTGGGGGGTTCCTTGGGAAACTGCGTACGTCTTTGTCTCCTTTGCACCAAAGAGGAAACTGTCCTCCCTCTGTGCCCGCTAGCGCCGAGCGGTGCACCCTGGCGAAGACGGTATACCCTTTCTTTCTCCACAATATCTTCTGTGGGCTTGTCCCGCCCTTCTCGGGGTTCTTCTCCGCCATCCTTGCACACTACGAAATCCAAGCTCTCCACCTTCAGCCCAACTCCTTCATCCTCCTGTCGATCTTCGCCTTCTACTGTGAGGCCTTCATAGGCGTGAAGCCTTATGTGGCCCTCTTCCGCCACTACTTCAGCATGCGGCTTCATGGCAGCACGCAACGGTCGCGGTGCGCTTCTTTCATCGTGGCCCAGACCGGCAATGTGCTCCTGAAGGCTGGGAAGACGGTGGAAGGCTACCGGCACCGCTAGGTCTTCTTGGATGTTCAGGGGGTCGATTCGCATCTGGAGCTCCTGACGAAGATGCCCGAGAAGACCCTTGGGTGGGCCTCCGCGAAGCTCACTGACCCCCGGGCGACGCCCGTCTTGAAGCGGATCTCCTCGGACATGGCCGCCGGGAAACTGACCGGGGCGGCGATGGTGAAGGAGTTCGTGACGCGGCGCCTGGCGCCGCTCCAGCAGCACTCGAAGCCCATGTGGGAGTAAGAGGGCATGGGAGACACCATAAGGCTCGGATCCGCCAGCCTGACGGGCGAGGAGCGGGACAAGGCCCTGAACACCTTGCTCTTCAACGATCCCGGGGATCTTCCCGAGGCCTACGCCCCGCTGTACTGCCGCGACGACGGCAGGGCGTTGGCCGCCGCCATGCCAGATTTTGATGATCTGGGGCTCCCCAATCCCACGGTGCTGGTGTCCTCCGGCGACACCAGCGGCGGAGCGGATTCAGAGGAGACCATTGATGGCAGGGAGGGAGCGTCCCCTCCATCGCAGAGCGTGCCCCTCCGCAGCCTTGACAATGATGACGACGACACCGACCAGCCCCCGGCCGCTGGCTCCCGGCGCTTCGCCCGGGTGCACAGGGGGCCGGGGCCTTCCCCTCAAGCCGCTCGGACGTCCGGCCGGTCATCCCTGAAGAAGCGCACGACCGCGGTTCCCCAGGGCGTCTTCCACACCCCTCCGGGCGACGGCACCACGCCTGGGGCTGGCGAGGAGCATCCCGCTCGCCCCCTGGACGCGGCCAAGTCCGCGCCGAAAGGGAGTGGGGGCGTTCCGACCAGCGCCGAGCTGGAGAAGAAGAGGAAGTGGGTCGCGCGCGAGGAGTAAGTAACCTTCTTCGTCTCTGTTTGATCTTGAACTGTGCATGTGCTCACGGCCCTCCTCTCATTGGCCAGGGTCGAGGTCGTGCCGAAGAGGGAGAAGGCGAGCGTTGAGCTAACGGAGCCCCCTGCCCTGGGGGTGCCATCGGCTTTGTGCCACGATGAAGGCTTGCCGCGCCAGCCCTGCGCGCCGCTTGGAGGACCGGCCGCCGTGGGCGCGGAGGCTCTCGTGGCGGCGTCTCCTGCCGCTGCCGCGGTGGCCCCGATGCTGATGGAGGGGGCAGCTCCTCGCCCCCTCCCTGTGGAGTCCGCTCCGGTGGTCGCAAAGATGCAGCCTCGGGAGGAGCCAGCCTCCTTGGGCCAGCTGGTCATGGGGTCGCCCACGCTTGCCGTGATGGAGGAGAAACTGGAGGCCCTGGCTCCCCGAGTTGGCCATGTTGCCGGGCCCTCGGTCGCGGCGCCTCCCTATGTGCCGGTGCTGCCTCCTGGCCCGGCTCTCGCGCTTGCGCGCTGCGGTCCTCTGATCAGGCCCGGTGCCTTGGACGAGGCTTACACCATGCTCGGGAGGCTCCGGGCTGATCTCCAGGATGCTGAAAGATGCCTCGCGAGGGAGCGCCTGGGGCTCGTTTCTGGGTGGTCCCAGGCCGGGGCGACCACCAGATGGCCTGGAGCCGAGCCAAGGCCGCCATCGTGAAGAGCGAGGAGGAGGCGGCCTGTAACACCCCATTACGCCTGGCGGGATCTAGACTGGCCCAACGGACCAACACTAGTCTTTCATGCGCACTTTGTCCTCACTCGTGGGCACCCGGGACCAACTTCCCGGTTGGTCACCCATCCTAGAATTGCTCGAAGCCAAGCACGCTTAACTTTGGAGTTCTTTTCGAGTGGGCTCCCGGAAAAGAAAGAATTCTTTGTTGATATGAGTAGTCTATCATTCCTATTAAGCCAGGCTCTCACATACACCCCCACTCAAAGGAACCGACATCCTCGTCGGCCCATCAGGAACGTTCCCTCTTGGCACACGTATGCGCGTCCAGTCCGGCACATGTGCCATGCCGTGTGCCACGACGGCCACACGCGCCATGCGCCACTTGTCCGTGCACCTGACCCGCGCATGCCCATGTAACCGCAAGGGTCGGCTCTGATACCAATTGTAACACCCCGTTATGCCTGGCGGGATCTAGACTGGCCCCATAGACCAACACTAGTCTTTCCTGCGCACTTTGTCCTCACTCGTGCGCACCCGGGACCAACTTCCCGGTCGGTCACCCATCCTAGAATTGCTCCAAGCCAAGCACGCTTAACTTTGGGGTTCTTTTCGAGTGGGCTCCCGAAAAAAAAAGGAATTCCTTATTGATATGAGTAGTCTATCATTCCTATTAAGCCAGGCTCTCACACGGCTGAGGCCAAGGCAGCCCGAGACGCGGCACTGGACGAGGCAGAGTCCGCCAAGGCGCGCTGCGGCGAGGCGGAGGCCCATGTGAAGGTCTTTCATGATCTAGCCCCCAAGGGACGGCTTATCTCGTAAAGTTAGCCAGGTCTTCTTTCATAAGAATTAAGCATTTGTCTTGTAAGGTTGATATCATGTATCCCCCAAGGGCCGGCTTATTTCTGTGAAATAGCCAGATCTTGTAATTGTTGTGGTTTGAAAATTTGGCACATTATCCCCCAAGTGTTGTGTGGATTGTTTAAAACTGCACGATACTTGATGGAGTGTGCAAATAACTTTGAAGTGTCAGAGCCCCCAAGAGTCAAGTTGCCTTTGTAAGGTGGCTTGAGGCTTTTGCAGAAATAGCAATTGATGGTGCTTGCATGTGTGTCAGGAATATGTTGAAGATGCAGAATTTGTGGCTGTGAAACTGCAGAAACGTCTCAAAGAGGAGATGAAACTGAAGACCGAGGCTGAACTTTTGGCAACTAGTCTTGAGGACTCTGCTCGTCAAGCGAATGATCATCTGGAGTAGGCCAAGAAAGTTTTTGAAGAGGAAAAAGCCGCCCTTATAAAGCGTGCTGAAAAGACTGAAGGGAAACTTAAGCCTTTAAAAGAGGAGCATCTCTCTCTTATCAAGCAAATAAACGAGATGCTGACTACCATCTTTGGTATGTACCCATAAACCTGTTATTTCGAATTTCCAGCTTTATGATGATATGGTGGGTCATTACCTAACTTGTTTTTATTTTGTTTGCAGGTCGAAAAGATCATAACCTAGTGAAGGAGCCCATCTGGATGTTGAAGGCCATTTTCACTTATGTGGAGCAATTATTCACATGATCTGTATTTTCCATCATGGTAGTGAAGAATTTAAAACACCCACCAAGGAACATCAAAGACATGTTGAAACAATTATCCACCGTGCCTCAGTTGGTCACCGAATTCCGCAAGTCGGCGGCTCGGGCTGGAGCTAATATGGCTCTTGCTCATGCAAAATCATACTTGCCTGAGCTTGATCTGGTGGCTTTGACAGATGGATTTCGTCAGTATAAACTGGACGACTCAGAATTCGCACATGATGATTCTGCCAGCTTAATGAGGGAGACCCGGCCATTGGCGACTCTTCTAGCTGAGGAAGTTGACTTGTCTCATTATCATCCTGCGTATTCCAATGAAAACGAGCGTGTCAATGCACCAATAGATGAGCCTTTTGAGCTGGTGCCACACCGACGTAAGAACACCTTTACCCCTGACGTTGACTCCTCATATTTAGTTGCAGAATCTTCAAATTTTGAATCTTTGAGATCAATTCGGAGGGTACAGAAGGACCAGCAGGATGATGATGAAGATGAGCTGGCGGAGGCAGACCCCGAGGGGGTCGGCGCAGAAGAGCATTGAAGGCGAGTTGCTACAAGCCGCCAAAATGACTAGCCCCCCAAGTGTTGAGGGGAAAAACTTGAATATTTTGTGGCTACTGATGTGTGCGTGTAATAGGAGTAGTTAAAACTTTGAAAAGCTCTGTCGTGCCATCGTGCCTGTTTGCATTCGTTTTGGTGTGGCTAAGTTGCCGTGCAACTTTGAACTGCCGATCAGTCACCGAAATATGAATGTGCTTCTCTTTATTTGTCTTTGAATATCTCTGCTGTTTTGCTCAATGAGCCATTGATTGAACCAGTATGGGCAGGTCAATATAAGACGACCAAATTGAATCATACCACAATTGTTGGCAGAAGATATATATGTTTGAACTGGTCATGATATGAATGCAGTTTGTAACCCAGACATCCACTTATGAGCCGGTAAATAGGAACAATGGTGTACCTGAAAAGTTATGAGGTAATAAAAAATATTATAACAATATAAAGGACTGTTAATAAGCCGTCTCAATGAGACTCGGCAAAGAGACTGGCTTTCGAGGCTCAAGTCGTGGTTCAATGAATCGGGTGTGATAACCCATGGTTTATCCTAGCTCTCTATATGCCGGCTCTCACGTGACTCAAGCCGATGTTTTAACCTTGATAAGTGCAGGGTCCAGATGGAGTGACTTGTCAAGAGTACACGGTGTTACCTATTCGGAGTCGCATCAAGCAAACAGGCAGGTTTAACCATTTTAGCGGCTTATAGCCTAGTCAAAAGGGATATTAAAGGCTGACTCATTGAGTTGGAAGCCCCCAAGTGACTTGTGTTCAAAAAATAAAGAGTCATGCTCAATTTGCTAGGCTGAAACGACAGAAACCCTGACTTTCGGGGGTGCCGGCTTTATTATATTTGAACTTAAAGAAGTATGTACATAATTTGGGGGAGTACAAAGGGGCAGGAGCCAATGGCTCTAGGTTTAATAAGGCCAAAGGTGAGCAATGTTCCAAGGCCGGGTTGTTTCCTCTTCAGAGGTATATGATCCTTCTCGTAAATCTATCAGGTAATATGAACCATTATTGAGGTTTCCGCTGACGACGAAAGGACCTTCCCAAGGTGGTGAAAGTTTATGCATTCCTGTTTGATCTTGAATCAGACGAAACACTAAGTCGCCTTCTTGAAAATTACGGCTCCGGACTCTACGACTGTGATAGGGACATAGGTCTTGCTGATATATAGCAGATATGGCGGCTGCCAAGTCATGTTCTTCTTCCAAGGATCCAAGGAATCTTGACGTGCTTGCTCATTGTCTGCCTCAACGTAAGAAGTAACTCGAGGAGAATCATGGAAAATATTGCTTGGTAATACTGCCTCAGCTCCATAAAATAGGAAGAATCGTGTATATCGAGTGGATATGTTTGGAGTTGTGCGGATGCTCCAAAGTACCGCGGGGAGATCTTCAACACAACAGCCTGGAGTGCGCTGGAATGGAACCATAAGCTGGGGTTTGATTCCTCTGAGAATCTCCTGATTAGCTCGTTCAGCCTGTCCATTGGATTGTGGATGTGCGACTGCCGCCAAGTCAAGCCGGATATGCTCACGCTGAAAGAACTCCATAGCTCCTTTGAATAAATTAGTACCGTTATCAGTAATAATGCTATGAGGATAGCCAAAATGGAAGATCAACTTTTTAAAAAAATTGATTGTTGTCTCCGCGTCACAATTACTGACAGGTTCCGCCTCGACCCACTTGGTGAATTTATCAACCGCCACCAACAGGTGGGTTTTCATGTCAGAAGAAAGCTTGAACGGGCCAACCATGTTGAGCCCCTAGACCGCAAGCGGCCAAGTAATTGGGATCATGTGCAATTCTTGAGCCGGCACATGAGCATGGCGAGTGAACTTTTGACATCGATCGCACCTGCGTATAATGTTCTCTACGTGTGAATGAGCTCTTAACCAGTAAAATCCATGACGAAAAGCCTTTGCCACCAGGGACCGTGAGCCGGCGTAATGTCCACAATCGACAGCATGAATTTCATTGAGAATCTCCTGGCCTTCCTTAGGAGAAACACAATGCTGAAAAACACCGGTGCTGCTTCATCGACGAAACTCGCCATTGACGATAGTCATGGACTTGGACCGCCGGATTATCTATCGAGCGATGATTTCCTCTTCTAGGAGCTCTCCTCGAGTCAGATAAGCCACATATGGTACTGTCCGGTTAGGAATAGCATGGAGATCCGCCATCAAGTGTGCTTCCGGATCGGGAATAGCTACGTCTTCCTCAGATGGCAATTTAACCGAGGGGTTGTGAAGGACATCCAAAAACACATTAGGAGGTATTGACTTTCACTCAGAGCCAAGCTGTGATAAAGCATCTGCCACCTCGTTGAGCTGACGGTCGATGTGGTCAACTTGGTAGCCTTGGAAGAATCCTGCCACTTCAGTGACTACGTGACGATAAGCCGCCATCAAGGGGTCCTTCGAATCCCATGTTCCTGAGACTTGTTGAGCTACCAAATCTAAGTCGCCCAAAAACTGACTTTGCTAAGATTCATTTCCTTAGCCACTCTAAGCCCGTGTAGGAGGGCCTCGTATTTAGCTCCATTGTTAGTACAAGGGAACGTGAGCCGTAAAAACATAACAGAATTTGTCACCTGGCGGAGAAGACAAAATAACTCCTGCCCCCGAGCCTTCCAATTGTCTGGATCCATCAAAGTGTATAGTCCAGTACATGTAATCTGGCCTATCCTCTGTGATTTGTAACTCAGTCCAATCGTTAATGAAATCCTCCAGTGCTTCGGATTTGAATGCTGTACAGGGAATGTATTTCACCTGGTGAGGACCAAGCTCAATTGCCCATTTAGCAATCCGGCTAGTGGCTTCTCGATTTTGTATAATATCGCCAAGAGGTGCTAAACTGACCAAAATAATTCGATGCTCCTGGAAGTAGTATTTAACTTCCGGCTTGCCATAAAGATGCCAAAAACCAAATTTTGCCAATGCAGATACCGCTGCTTGGACAAAGTCAAGACTTCGCTAACAAAATAGACCGACCGCTGCACCGGGTACTCCTTTCCTGCCTCCTTTCGTTCGACGACAACTACGACACTTACTGCCTTTGAATTGGCTGCAATGTACAGGAGCATAGGCTCTTTGTCAACCGGGGCGGCTAGGACCGGTGGCTAGACCAACTATTTCTTAAGTGCTTCGAAGGCTTCATTAGGTGCGTCAGTCCAAACAAAATCGTCTGTCTTCCTCAACAATTGATAAAGAGGGATTGCTTTCTACCCAGGCGACTTATAAACCGGCTTAACGCCGCAATGCGATCAGCCATGTGCTGAACTTGATTCACGTTGGCCGGCTTAGCTAGCAAAGTCACTGCCTTTGTTTTATCTGGATTGGAAGTATAGAACTACAACTCTTGAGCTGCGCAGACCGACTCAGCGTAGGCTGCATCCCCTTCCTCGCACTCTTGAGCTATTTTCCTGCTCCCTCCCACAATTATAGTAGCATTTGGACCCGACATCTTAAGCTTGAGGTAAACATAGCAGGGCCGATCAATGAAGCGAGCATAGGCTGGCCATCCAAAGAGGGTGTAGTAAGGGCTCTTTATCTTAACCACTTCAAAAGTTAAGGGCTCGCATCTGAAGTTAAACTCGTCACCGAAAGTAACATCAAGATTAATCCGCCCGATTAGGTATGCTGACTTCCCGGGAACGATACTGTGAAAAACCATGATTGAAGTTTGTTATTTGCTTTCAGGGAGGTTCATGCGCTGAAAGGTTTCATAAGACAAAATATTGATCTTGCTTCCGCCATCCATGAGGACCTTTGAGAGGGTATAGCCGCCAACCTGAGGCGCCACCACCAGGGACAAACCACCTGGGTTATCTACCCAGGGAGGGTGATCTTCCCTACTCCAGGTGATTGGTTGCTCGACCATGTTGATGGCCCTTTGCTTGAGTTTATTGTCTCGCCTGCAGGTACTGGTGGGGAAAATGTGGTACTGACCACTATTCAACTGCTTGGGATTACTCTGAACCCCAGTTTGATTATTATGTTGCTAATTGCCTTGGCCAGAACATTGTTCATTGCCATTGTTTCCTTGATGCTGAAATCCCGTTCCTGAGCCGCCGTGGCCATGAAAAACTGATCCTGAAAATCCACTGGATGAGCCGCCGTGTGACCCGCCAGGGCCAAGATGACCTGGATGTCCCACACCATTGCCTCCATGATGATTCTGGAAAGCCTGATATTACTGCATGATACAACAGTTTTCCCAGGAATGTGTAGCCGGCTTGTCCAGGGTACTATGCTTGGGACAAGGCGCCTTGAGTGCCTCCTCATAGTTCCGCGGTTTATTCCCATTGTAAGCTCCACCGGGGCGGTTGTTACAACGCTGGTTCTTAATACCGGTGTTTGTACTGGCAACGAAGTCAGACCCGCCATCAGACTGTTTTTGCTTACTGTTATTACCTTGACCCCCAGGTTCCCACTGTGCCCAAGGTTTTGCTAATGACCCTTACAACCTTTGCCTTTATTGTTCTTGCCAGTTTTGTCCTCATCTGAGTCGGGATCCTTCATGTTGTCTGACTCAGTGTATCTGGTAAGATCGTCCATCAAGTCGCCCATTTCCTTAACCTTCCGTTTCAAACGGCCAAGCTTTTGGACCAACGGCTAAAAGTGGAAATTCTTTTCCAAGATTAGGACGGCTTGAGCAGTCGTAATGTTGTCCGACGAGAGGATGCTTTTGGCAACCCGACGAGTCCAATGACGAGCCGATTCGTCCGTGCGCTGGACGCAATGTTGAAGATCCACAATCGTCATTGGCCGTTTGCATGTTCCTTGGAAATTCTTGGTAAATCGCTCCATTAGCTCTGCCCAAGTGTTGCTGGAGTTGGGTGGAAGATTTTTCAACCATGTTCGAGTTGGCCCTTCCAGCATCATAGTCAGATACTTTGCGCGCACAGCGTCGCTGACATCGAGCATACCCATGGCTCGCTAATAACTTTCGATCCATGTTGTTGGGTCGAGGTCTGCTGTGTAATTGCTTAATTTGCGAGGCCCCTTAAAATCCTTCGGCATACGCTCGCCAGGGAGAGCCGGGGATATACAAGGAATCCCAATCGTCCTACTATTAACTCCAGCCCCCATGGTTGCTGATTGGGGATGAGGTTGCTGAGTCACCCGCATCGCTGCCGCTTCGGCCTCCGCCTGCCGCATCGCTCTGGCTGCATAAAAAACTGCCTGGGCATTTGAGAACACATGCCGGGTTGGGGAATCTGAGGCTGTTGCCTGCGTCCGCTACTAGAAACAACCAGGGACACCACGTGGCGACTCTTACTTCGACTGGCATATGGCGTGGAGTGCATCGGATCGCGGCTATAGGAGTACTGCGCTTGCTGCACTACCACTGTTTTCAGCATCTCGATGGCGTTCCTGGCGTCAACCTCAACGGTAGTGTTCCCGTGGATGGGAAGCGCTTCTCGGTTGCGAGTCGCCGCTAACATGTTATCAACAGGGCTGGAGAAGTGGCGTTGTGGCGTCTGGAAACATTGCGGTGACGACTGAGCCGGTGACGGTTGAGCCGGTTCCGTTTGCCGAGCTATTAGACGAGGAGGATCCACGCGTTGTCCTCCAGCCCCTGGCGTCTTCTGTGGAGCGGGGAATAATTGGGATGGCTCAAAATCCAATGGCAGTCGGCTCTGGTGTCTCCTCTGATAAACCGCCTCAGAGGCGTCTGGACGAAGCCCTAACTGCCAAGCCTCGGCTTTCAAGCGCTCCGACTCACTATGGATATGGGCCTGTAGTTCCACCATCCACGCATTTTCGATGACAATCTCTTCATGTACCTTGGCCATCTGTTCGTGAAGTTTCGTTAACTCCGTGTTACGTTCCTTCTGATTTTCCGCAGTAACAGGCGTCCCTACAAGCTTTGCCATCTCAACCATTCGATCTATCATGGCTTGAGCCGCCGTTTTGCCTTATCTGCCAGAGCCGTCTGCTGCGCCTGCTGACGACAGGTCTTGAGCTGCCGCGGTTCCCTCGACGTAGACAGTAACCTGACGAGGCGGCTCATGGGACTCTCTAGCAGCTTCAGCTTCCAATAGCCCTCCAAGTCCACCATCATAAAGGGTACAGATCGATTCGGTATCTCCCATGGAAAACTCACCATCAGAGTTGACGGGGGTATCCCTACTGCCTACCGGCTCATCCGAGAGGCTGACTCCCTGGGTGAAGCCTACGAAGACGTGATGCCGGCCGGTTTGATGACGGCCGGGTTGGGCGCGCTGAGCCGGCTCGACGATGTTGGTGCAGATGTCCGACTCGGGTACCGACGGACCAGTTTTGCCGATGAAAACATGGATCTTGCCGAAGGTTAGCCGGTACCCGTACTCAATTGAGTCGGCCTCGGGGCCCCAGCCTGAATCGTCGATGTAGAGCCTGCCGTGATCACTCTTGGTCATCTGACCAACCGCGAATCTCCCGAACCCTGGAAGAGCTCCCTTCGAAAACTCAACTCCACCGGGTGAGAGCCCCACGGTGGGCGCCAATTGTCATTGTTTTGTAACGATAGATGTTCTCGTAGGAGAACTTGAGTTTGTGGCCATCGCCGCTAGGTGGCGACTCAAAGGGGTTGATCGGGAACGAGAGACGAGTTTTACCCAGGTTCGGCCCCTCCGATGGACGTAATAGCCTATGTCCTGCTTTGTGTATATTGATGATGATCTCGATTACTAGTGTGCGGAATCGCTAACCTCGCTCTCGAGAGTTTGTTTCTTTCTTACTTGATCTTTCAAACTCAAGGGCTCCCCTTTATATATAGGTGGAGGCCTTGAGTTAACAAAAGAGTCCGGGTCGTAACACAACTCATGACCTATTCTAATTCCTCCTTGCCGTTCCCATCATGGAAAAGAGAACTCCTTAGTCTTTATGTTTAAGCCAGTTACTCAGGCGACATCACCGAGACGGTCTTTCGGTCAAGCCGCCTACTGGGCCTTGTACTTCTTGTGAGCATCTTCACTATGGGCCGCCTTACTAGAATCCAGGTCATAATTTAGGCGAGTCATACCCGTGGGGTATATCCCCAATAGTGGATGTCCATCCTTTCGACCGACAGCGGGAGAGGTTTGACCAAAATGTTGATTCTTTTCTCGGGATGTTTGTGTTGCCAGGCGCATGGGCCATAGTCCACCATTGACCGGAAGAGAGATGGGGTAGTTTGATCATGCTGGATTCATGTATTTGTTTCAGTTTCTTGTTACGGGATGGGTGAGACACGAGACCTGTTTGGGGGCTTGTATTCGTAGCTAGGATTTCCCCTCCCACCGAAACGAAGTAGCAACGGAGGAGACAGGTGCCACATCAAAGTTGCGCATTGGGTATTTTAAACTGTCAAACCACCCTGTGCATACATATTTTTGTTCCAGATGCAGCCAAGTATGTGTTCTGACCCCTTTCCCGCTATTTTTTTGGCAAAATGCTCCTATATATTATTATTCTAGGAGTAAATAGCAAACGATTCGAATGAGACAACTGTTTGCGATTGTACACTCAACAGACACCATTCCCTCTGACGCTGGCACATCAGCACGGTCCACTGGTGGGCGCCGGACACGATTGGGCTCCACGAGCCTTCCCATGCAAAAATATCTACCGTCTTGAGCCATTTGAAAAATGGCGGTTTGAGGGTTTTTTCCTATTTCAGAGCACACACTTATTATGTTTATGTTGTGTGTGATGTTTGTTGCTCCCGCGCTGGCTGCGCCGCTTCAATCCCGTAATCTAAATTTTCAGTAGCCCCGACATCCTGGCATTTCACTCCCGCCTAGTAAAATTTTCTGTAGCCGCGCGACATTTCCTCAAACACCACCTTCCCCCCTCACCACCAAAAACCTCTGCATAGATTACGTAAAACAAAGAAAACCTCCGCTCCCGCACGCACCACTGAACTGGCTTGAGAGTGCGTCGGTATTTCCCCGAAGAGGAAGGGATGATGCAGCACAGCGACGGTAACTATTTTCCTCAGTTATGAACCAAGGTATCAAACCATTAGGAGGATCACCACCACCTAGTAAACATCACCTGCACACAAAGAACAAATACTTGCAACCCGACGCGAAAGAGAGGTTGTCAATCTCTCTATGGTAAAAAGATAGAATAGGTAGTGATAGATTGGAGAGGTAGATCCCTCAAGAAGAAAAAATAAAAAGGGCAAATAAACTAGACCGGAAAGCAAAAGCGGCAAAAAGATAGATCGGAAAGCAATATGTTTGAAAAGTAGACCCGGGGGCCGTAGGTTTCACTAGTGGCTTCTCTCATTAGTATAGCACACGACGGGTGAACAAATTACTGTTGGGCAATTGATAGAAGATCAAATAATCATGACGATATCCAAGGCGATGATCATTATATAGGCATCATGTCCAAGATAAGTAGACCGACTCCTGCCTGCATCTAGCACTATTACTCCACACATCGACCGCTATCTAGCATGCATCTAGTGTCTTAAGTTCATGGAAAAATGGAGTACTGCAATAAGAACGATGACATGATGTAGACAAGATCTATTCATGTAGGAATAGACCCCATCTTGTTATCCTTAATAGCAATGATACATGTGTGCCTCTTCCCATGGGAGAGGACACCTTAAGATCGAACCCATCACAAAGCACCTCTTCCCATGGCAAGAAAAATCGATCTAGTTGCCCTAACTAAACCAAAGATTCGAAGAAGAAATATGAGGCTATAAGTAAGCATGCATATAAGAGATCAAAGAAGACTCAAATAATATTCATGGATAGAAGCTGATCATGAACTCAAAATTCATCGGATCCCAACAAACACACCGCAAAAGTTTACATCAAATAGATCTCCAAGAGACCATTGTACTGAGAATCAAAAGAGAGAGAGAGAGAGAGAGAGAGAGGAAGCCATCTAGCTACTGCCTACGGACCCGTAGGTCTATGGTGGACTACTCACTCATCATCGGAGAGGCACCAATGAGGATGATGAACCCCTCCGTGATGGTGTTAGATTGGATCTCGAGGCTCTGGAACATGCGGCGGCTGGATGTGTTTTTCATCGACTCCTCTAGGGTTTCTAGAATATTTGGGAATTTATAGGCATCAAAGGCGGTGGAGAGGGGCCCCGTGGAGGGCACGACCAATCAGGGCGCGTCGGGGGCCTCTGGCGCGCCCTGGTGGGTTGTGGTCTCCACAGCCCACCTCTCTGGCACTTCTTTGGCCCACTGGGTGTCTTCTGGTCCCAAAAAAAATCTCCAAAAAGTTTCGTCGCGATTGGACTCCGTTTGGTATTGATATTCTGCGAAGTAAAAAACTAGAAAAAACAGCAACTGGCACTTTGGCACTATGTCAATAGGTTAGTCCCAAACAATTATAAAAAGTTGTTATAAAGTGATTGTATAACATCCAAGAATGATAATATAACAGCATGGAACAAGCAAAAATTATAGATACATTGGAGACGTATCAACCACTCCTCTCCCTCGCTCGAACCCTAGCTAACCTGCCGCCGCCGCCCCCGATTCCACCGTCGTCCTCTGTAAGGCTTCCCGTGACTATCTCGAAGACCTCATGAAGATCCATCACAAGGGGGTTGGGCTAGACTCATCCCTGCAATCGATAGTAGTGCTCCTCCATGTCGAATGCATGCACAACTCTGGTCCACCCCGTAGTGTCGGCCTGCAAAGCACCCTCTTTCCGGCGGATCCCCATACCCATCCTCACTCACACTCCAGAGCGTTACAGCCTCAGCCCAGCTATGCTTCCCAGGGAGCTGGAGGTGCGAATGGCCAAAAATAGGTATATTGAGGCCTATCAGCTGGACGACGGCGAGGTGGCCGCTGAGGCCCCTGGGGAAGATTGATGTCTACTACTTAACTTTATTCTTGTAGACAAGTCTTGGTCCTCCAAGCGCAGAGTTTTGTAGGCCAATAGCAATTTTCCCTCAAGTGGATGACCTAAGGTTTATCAATTTGTGTGTCGGTGCACTAGGACAGGGGTACCCAGTGCGCTTGACTTATGCATAGGCAGTTGTAGCAAAACCCGCCGATACAAGCTACCACACCACTAAGCGAGCATTCAAGAACCAGACCCCGGCAGCAACGACCTGCAGAAGGCCAAGCAAACGACGGCAAGACTATTTCAATGGCCCAGGAGGGGCCCAAAGCACGCCAGCCACTTCCCCGGAGCCTGCCGAGGACCGAGGCACGCACATCTCAGGAAGACCCGGTAAGCCATCCCCCGGCAGGCACGAGCTGACCAGCCACTGCACCACCGCATCACGACGCCAGTCACTTGTCAATGCGGTGTCGAGCCATCAAGCGGCTAAGTAGCTCTCGCTAAGCACGTGGCGACGCACCGGAAGGCAGATTATACTCAGTTGACACCCGTCCAGTGGTGTGGCAAGACCTTAAGCAATGGCCAGCTAGGCGGTGGCAAGAGCTTGCCGGGAATGCATCCCCGAGCGCCACCTAGTCTAGCAATAATGGTATTTTGTCCTAAATGCCAGAGTTAGGTATGATACCTCTGTTAGCTATCTAATCACCACATAAAGACTATATTGCCACTGTGGTTGCCCCATGCCCTATAAAAGGAGGCCCAAGGCAACCTAGCTCAAGATTCAGACCCTTGGACACTTGTACCTGCGTAATAGCTCTCCCCGACTGCAACCCTTGATGGGATTGAGCGCTGCATGTTCTTTGTGTTCCTTTGATCAATCCACCAAAAGCAGGAGTAGGGTTTTACGCTTCACAGCGGCCCGAACCTGGGTAAAAATGCCAGCGTCCCAATCGTCGCACTGCCTCATGGTCTCCGCTCTTTGTGCAACATGACCCCCCTTGACGAACCACAAAGGGGCCTCTGGCCCCATAGGTGATCGTGTGCATCTGTGCCCCAACATCTTTGGCGTGCCAGGTAGGGGGGCGTGCATCATTTGCACGAACTCAAGTTCGTGAACAGCTAGTCGATCTTCATCATCATCTTCTTCATCCATAGCTCCCAAGAAGAAGCCCAGCGCGGCCACGCATCCCTCCACATCAAAGGGTCCCTCGCATGCAGCTGCGGGCGCCGTTGGCGCTGCGGCGGCTGCGAGTGAGGCGGCCGCCGTGGGCGACGCGGCTGGCGCAGGCGGCGCCACCGTTGTGTCCCATGCGGCTGAGGTTGGAGCAGGGAATGCCTAAGAGGAGCTAAAGCAGCAACATCCTGGCGAGCACGCACCTGGTGCTGCGGGCGGAGGAAACGACCTTTCAACAGCTCCCCGCCACGCGGATGGCCATGACAGTCACGCCAGCGATCAATCCATAGCGAGCCGTGATCCCCCGTCTGCGCCCATCACTAGCGTGGCCACTGGGCGCACGCCTCGCCCAGAATATGACGGAGCGACGAGCGGGGCTGCAAACCAGCGGGCTCGGACTCCCCCGCGTTAGACCGCCCCGGCGGGCGGCACGCGGCGAGGTGCCTCTTGGTTCCACCAGGAGCCGGGCAACGTCGCGGTCTGCCTCCTTCGCCATGCCAGATATGGCATCAGAAGCAATGGCGCGAGGCTAGTTGCTGCTAAACTTCCCACCGGCGGCCGATAAGATAGATGAATGGAGAGCTACCATCTAGAGCTTGATATCCTTCGTCGAAGCCAACAAATCTCAGCATGCAGAGCCATCGCGACACACGCGTACGGCTACGGGGGCCCGGGCCGGCGATCATGTCGAGGGGGCCACACCAACGGTGTAGTCTCCTCCACGACAGCAAACCCATGAGCAGCCATGGCGAGCTTCACATGCTGACGAGTTCGAGAAAGCATCTATGGCCTCGTCCGGCCCACGCAATCGCCGGGACCAGCGGCGTGTCCTGGAGGATCCGCAAAAAGAAGACGCACACATCACCATCAACCGGCGTCGAGAAGCACACCATCAGTCTGACAGGCGCAATGGCCCAGGTGCTGGCGACCCCGTGCCCAGTGCTGGTGGGTACCTGCCTTACGAGGTTGGGTGCCCTGCCTTCACTCGCGAGCTGTGGCAGGTACGCTGGCCATCGGCCCGAGCTTTCAAACCAGAGCTGACGGAGAAGTATGATGGGAAGCTAAAACCGGCAGAGTTCCTGGGCAATTACAAGATAGCCGTTCAAGCTGCCGGAGGAAGAGATGAGAAGGTGCTCGCCAACTACGTCCCTTTGGCACTCAAGCCAAACGTGAGGTCGTGGCTGATGCACCTGCCGGAGAACTCCATTTCATCATGGGCTGACTTGTGCAACGAGTTCGTTGGCGCCTTCACAGGCGGCCACCAGGAGCCAGGGCAGCCCAGCGATCTGCAAGTCCTCCCGCAAAAAGAAGGAGAGACACTGCGGAAGTACATTCAGAGATTCAGTCGAGTGCACCGCAACATCCTGGAGATACACCCCGCTACAGTGATTGCCCCGTTCCATTCGAACGTGAGCAACAGGAGGATGCGTGCCAAGATGAATGTCAGACTCCCCAAGACCGCCAACGAGCTATACACATTGGCGGACAAGTGTGCTCGTGCTGAGGAAGGAAGGCGATTACCCGGAGAGGAGGCTGGCATCGAAGTTGATTCGGACAACAAGAAGCGTAACAAGAAGCATAAGGGAAAAGCAGTGTTGGCCGTTGAGGGCTTCGGTGACCTCAGTATCGGCAAGAAGGCCAAAGCCAAAACTCCTGACAAGGGAGCTGCCGCGTGCGCTGATTGCCGGGAGGCTGCCGCCGTTAAGAAAACTGGGAAGTCGGACGGGCCGTACTACAAAATCCACCGCACTAAAGGGCATGATCTCCAAGAGTGCCGTCACGTTGAGCAGCTTGTCAAGAAGCAGAAGGCCGAATATGAGAAGTGTGACATAGAGAAGAACCAAGATGGTACTTCCGGTAAGGGCCGTGGCAGCAGAGGAGGCCGCCGTGGCAAAGCCTCGCATCAGAAGGAAAAGCCAACCAGAGGCCACAAGAAGAAAGATGCAGAGGACATCAGTGAGGATGAGGACGACGAGGAGGATTCCAGTGATCGAGAATTCCAGAGGGTGACTGAAGCCATGCGTGTTGACAGGGGTGCGTCATTGCATTCCTCTCACCGCCAGCTTAAACAGTGGGTGCGTGAGGTCAACGTCGTGGAGCCAACTGCCGAGTCCAAAAAGCCACTCAAATGGTCCCGCACACCTATTATATTTGATGAGGAGGACCATCCTGACCGCACCTCTGCGGTCGGATGTTTGCTGGTGTTGGTCTCCCCGACAATCCGCAACCTCAAGGTCACCAAGATGCTAGTTGACGGCGGTGCGGGATTGCACTTAATCTCCCCGAAAGAGGTTGAAAGGCTGCAGATTCCCGACGGAGAGCTTAGAGCCACGGGTACATTCCAAGGAGTTAACCCCGACAGGAGCACACCTTGCCTGTGACATTTGGCGGGGAGTTGAACTACTGGACTGAGAAAGTAGTGTTCAACGTGGTTGAGCTCCCCCTGCCTTACAACGGAATTCTTGGTCGCCTAGCCCTGGCAAAGTTCATGGCAGCATCCCACTATGCTTACAACACTTTGAAGATGCCAGGACCCATTGGAATCATCTCCATTCCATCTGACAAGAAGGATGCAGTCATATGTGTGGACAAGATTTATCGAGATGCGGTAGCAACTGAGGCAGGAGAATTCCCAGCTCCCGCCAAGGAATCGAAGAAAGTAAAGAAGCCTAGCCTGAACACCGGCAAGGACTTCGGGAAGGGCGCCTCTTCGGAGTGCGCTGCACCTGATGATGACCTTCCGGAGAGTTCCGTTAGCAAGAAGACTAAGGTCACCTATCCTGAGACGAAGAAGATCCTGGTAGGGCTGGATGGCACTGGTGGTACGTTCACCATCAGCGCCACCCTCACTAGCAAATAGCAAAGCGCGCTCGTTACCTTCCTTCGGGCGAATGTCGATGTGTTTTCTTGGCAACCATCTGGTATCCCCGGTGTTCCCAGGGAGGTAATTGAGCACCACCTTGCTGTCTGCCCCCATGCCAGGCCCATCAAACAAAAGGATAGAAAGCAAGCCTTGGAGCAGCAACAGTTCATTGCCGAAGAAATCAAGAAACTCGAAGCAACTAGTTTGGTCAGAGGAGTGTTAGACCAACTTGGTTAGCCAACCCGGTGGTGGTGTGCAAGGCGAACGGAAAATGGAGGCTCTGCATAGATTTCACTGACCTGAACAAAGCATGCCCGAAGGACCCCTTCCCCTTGCTGCGCATCGACCAAATTGTTGATTCCACCTCCGGGTGTGACTTGCTTTCCTTCTTGGACGCTTACTATGGATATCACCAGATTTTCATGTCTAAGGAAGATGAGGAAAAGACCGTGTTCATAACTCTGTGCGGCACGTACTCCTTTGTACTGATGCCCTTCGGGTTAAAGATCGTTGGTTCTACCTTTGCCAGAGCCGTGCAAACTGGATTTGGACCACAGGTGCACAGAAATGTGGAAGCTTACATGGATGATATAGTCGTCAAGACCAAGGATGAAGCAACTCTCATACCGGACATGGAAGAAACCTTTGCAAACTTTCGCAAGATCAATCTGAAGCTCAACCCTGAAAATTGTGTATTTGGCGTCCCATCCGGCAAGCTACTTGGGTTCTTTGTATCTCACCGAGGAATAGAAGCAAATCCCGACAAGATCGAGGCAATTGAGCAGATACAAGCACCCAAAACCATCAAAGACATCACACGTTTGACCGGATGCGTTGCCGCGCTAAGTAGGTTCATCTCCAAATCCGCCGAGCGCGCCCAGCCATTTTTCAAGATCCTGAAGGAGGTAGACCTCGTAAAGTGGACCCCGGAGGCAGAGGCAGCATTACAAGATCTAAAAACTTACCTTTCTTCTGCTCCCACCTTGGTCGCTCCTAAGCCACAAGAACCGTTGCTTCTATACTTGTCGACAACGAATCACGTGGTTAGTGCATCGCTCGTGGCGCAGCGAGAAATAGATGAGGATGTAGCCGCTGCGACCGATGCTGCCGGGGACAAAACCGAAGTATCTGCGGCAAGACCCAATGCAGAACCAGGAGAATCTTGGCAAGCTGACGAAGGCAGATCCAAGGAAGTGGCGAAGAGGAAAGTGGTGCAGCGGCCGGTGTACTTTGTTAGCTCCTTGTTGCAAGGGGCTAGGTCAAGGTACTCTGGAGTACAAAAGCTGATCTTCGGCCTCATCATGGCCTCGAGGAAGCTGCGCCACTACTTCCAAGCCCATGAGATCACAGTTGTCACTCGCTTTCCGCTACAGCGCATATTGAGGAACCCCGAGGCCACTGGCAGGATAGTTGAGTGGGCACATGAGCTGTCTAGTTTTGGATTGAAGTATGAGAGCACTTCCACAATGAAGAGTAGGGCACTGGCGGAGTTCATCGCTGAATGGACTCCCACGCCAGATGAAGAAGTTCCAGAAACAGTCCTCCCCGGCAAGGAAGCACCTAAAGAGTGGATCATGTACTTTGACGGCGCATTCTCACTCCAGGGCACCGGAGCAGGCGTGCTCCTCATCGCCCCCACCGAAGAGCACCTCAAGTATGTGGTTCAGATGCAGTTTCCCCAGGAGGAAGCCACCAACAACACCGCCCAGTATGAAGGACTCCTTGACGGACTTAGAATCGCGGTGGATTTCGAGATCAATAAACTGATCATCCGAGGCGATTCTCAGCTTGTGGTAAAACAAGTCAACAAAGACTCTCAGAGCCCGTTGATGGAAGCATACATGGAAGAGGCGAGGACACTGGAGGAGCGCTTTGACAGATTACAAACAGAGCACGGGCCGCATGCGGAAAACAGTATCGCTGATCATCTGGCAAAATGCGCTACGCAAAAGCTCCCTGTGGAACCAGGAACCTTTATCCTCCGCCTCACTCAACCATCAGTATCCCCATCAACGATGGCCAGGAAAAGAAGAAAGCTGAACTCTGGCAAGCATTTCCCGGCAGAGCTTCCCGAAGCCGCCGGTAGAGAAGTTGCTGGGGACAGTCTCGTTTCGCCTTGAGAGCATCTTTCTACTGCGGAACTCCAGGTTCTCATGGTCGAGACAAGCGCTCCCACAGACGAGGAAATGCCTTTAGTCCTAGTTGTCGAGCCCCAGGCTCTGACTTGGGCACAACACATGCATAGTCCGTTTCCTTCAAACAGGAGAACTTCCCAAAGAGCAAGAAGAGGCCGAAAAAGTAGCCCGTCGGTCAAGTATGTACCAGTTTGTCAACGACGCCTTGTACAGAAGACGACCGAACGGTGTGAAATTGCGGGGCATCTATGTGGTTCTCACATCAGATCAAGAGCCCTTGCCGGGAAAGCTTTCCGATAGGGTTTCTATTGGCCCACTGCCCTCCAAGATACAACTGAGTTGGTCACCAAGTGTGAAGCCTGCCAGTTCAATTCCAAGAACATCCATCAACCAGCACAAGCTCTCAGACGATCCCTTTGTCCTGGCCCATCTCGGTCTGGCGGCTCGATATTTTGGGCCCCTTCCCCCGCACTCTCGGGGGCTTTGAGTTCTTGTTCGTAGCAATTGACAAGTTCACAAAGTGTCCTGAGGTAGAGCCAGTAAGGTAGGTGATCACGCAGTCAGCTATCAAGTTCATTAAAGGACCGGTGTGCAATTTTGTAGTACCCAACAGAGTGATCACCAACAACGGCACCCAGTTCACGAGCCGCACCTTCATGCAATACATCCAAAGCCTTGGAAGCAAGGTCTCCTTTGCCTCTGTTGCCCATCCAAGGAGCAACTGGCAAGTCGAGAGCATGAATGCTGAAGTGCTGTGAGGTCTCAAGACAAGGACATTCGATAGACTGCGGAGGAGCGGCAAGCGCTGGATAGATGAGCTGCCGGTGGTTCTTTGGTCCCTCAGAACGACACCGAATCAAGCTACCGGCCAAACGCCCTTCTCCCTAGTATACGGGGCGGAAGCAGTGCTCCCCACAGAACTCATATACGGGTCACCTCGAGTACTTGCCTACGACGAAGTAGAGCAAGAGCAGCTACGGCATGATGATGCCATGCTCCTCGAGGAGGATCGTCTCCGGGCTGCTGTGCATGCTGCATGCTATCAGCAAGCCCTGCGCCGATATCATAGCCACAGGGTACATGCCGGGAGCCTTGAGGAAGGCGACCATGTCCTTAGGCGCGTTCAGTCCGCCAAGGGTACCAACAAGTTGACGCCGAAGTGGGAAGGCCCTTACCAGGTGGCATGAGTCACCAGACCTGTCGCAGTCCATTTGGAGACCGAAGATGTCACCAAGGTGCTTAAATCATGGAGACCGAAGATGACCCAAGATGGCACCAGTCCTCGGCAGCCACCTTTTGTACAAGCCTTGCCGAAGTTGCATGTAACCTTTTGTACAAAGCCAGGGGCAGACCCTGCGCAACAATAATAAAGCTAGGTGTTGCATCATATCATTGCATTTCAAGTTCATTATGCATTTTTATGATTACGATGTCATCGCCTCTTAAAATTTTGGAGATTTGCTAGAGTACTTGTTAAGCCCATAATCCTTGTTACCGCACTCTCTTTTCAAAGGATAGAGGCCTCTTGCCCTGCGTGTTTTGCCACCAGGTAAACATAGAAGGAGGGCAAAGGAACAGGGACGGCGGCCCAGCATACTCCAAAAGGGATACTGCCTAAAAACATATAATTCTAATCACATATCCCAAGTTTTATGGTTGTTAGCTCCCTTGAAGAAAATCCTTGCTCTCTTTTCAAACGTGTTCGGTGGATTCCCCCACGTGGTGAAAACCCTTGAAGGGACGAGCTGTCCCCCGGCTCTTGGTACTTGTCGGGAAAACACCAACCTGTTGCCAGGGGCTCGCTCCCCTTTCGGTGCTCGTGGTTAATAGTGACCCGACAGGCGGTTCCCTTCGGCAAGGACAAACACACTGACGCAGTAGAAACGAAAAGATAAAAGGATAGTACTCAGGGAAAAGAGATAGCATTCATTCATTCATTTGTTGATACAAGATAGATCAAGATACATTGAAGAGCTCCTTTTTAATAAATCTTTATTTGAATTTCTCCCCTAGGAGCAAGTTACAAAAAGAAAAAGGACGAAAGGGGGGCCTAAGAAGAAGTCCAGCCTGACCCCGCCAAGGCTATCGGGGAATGGCTCGGCGGGACCACCGGCAAGGAAGACGAAGCCGAAGTCCACGAGCCTTCCATGGTCTAGCTGAGAAGGAGAGGCGGCGCCCAAGTCAAGAACCCCCGGCAAATCGCTGTGCCGGGAGGAGGGGAGGAGCTCGATGACGGTGATGATGCGGCTGACGATCAGTTGGAGCCCAGGTCATCGTACTCCGACTTGACGGCCTGGAGCTCGCTGTCGCCGTCTTCACCAACAGTGTCCTCCTCGTCGCTATCGCTCGAGGAGGAGCTTTCATCACCACTCGAGCTCTCTTCGCAGCAGCCGATACGAGCACCCGAACGCCCATAGATCTTGACGGAGAGCATGTCGGCCTCCACCAGCTTGAAGCGAAGCTCGTACCCGCCTGTGAAGTTGTGGGCATGTGCGAAGGTCTTCCACCCATGCCTGAGAAACATAACGCGGGGCGCCGGAAACTCGATGTCGACCCGCGCAGCTCCGTTGTAGCTGCGATGCACGCGTAACCACATCGCGTGCGGCTTATCAACCTCCATCACCCTGGCGAAGGGATGAGGAAGTCGCAAGTGGCTACGTGGAGGGCCGCGCATCCCGATGATGAACTCCAACACCGTGCTTTCAGTATGCTCCGCCGCTAAGGGGGGAGCCGCCACCGGAGGATGGTCGGGGGCGGCGCTCCGCCTCCCCCGAACACGAGCCCCGCACTGGCCTCGGCCTCTTCCAGCCCTCCCACCACGCACGCTGGAACCGCCTCCCGTCGCAACGGCTGAAGCAGCGGCATGACCCCGAAGGGAATCTCTCGTCGCCCCAGCAGAAGCTGGGAGTCTCCCTCTCCCCCGCATCATGGCAAGGGCTAGCACATCCAAAGACGAACCAGAAATAAAGGGCGAGCAGTGTAGACTCAAGAGTAAGGAGGAGATGGAGATGGATGAGCATCACCACTGTGATCCCCTAATTTATAGGGGAGAGCACGGGGGCTGGCTCTCCCCCGCTCCAGAACGCCCGCAAATCTCCACCAATCCCACTACCCGCGACTCACGGGCTAATAGGTAACCGCCCCATTGCTCCAACCCATGGCGCTGCGGTTTCTTCCATGATCATGCCTTTAAGTCACGAGCGCCCACCGCGAGCTCCCCGCTATGCATGCGGCGAGCGTGGCGGAAATGGCCTGAAGTGGTGGGACACTGCTGACTAGTAAATTGGCGGTTATAATTACTCCCTCACATTGCGCGCCTGTCCATACATTTTGGGCCTGAACCAGCGGCACTAGGCAAGCGCGTGTGGGCCAGACCCGGGGGCTCCTGTCGGTGCACTAGGACAGGGGTACCCAGTGCCCCTGACTTATGCACAGGCAGTAGTAGCAAAACCCGCCGATACAAGCTACCACACCACTAAGCGAGCATTCAAGAACTAGACCCCGGCAGAAACGACCTGCAGAAGGCCAAACAAACGATGGCAAGACTATTGCAATGACCCAGGAGGGGCCCAAAGCGCGCCAGCCATGTCCCCGGAGCCTGCCGGGGACTGAGGCACGCACATCGCAGGAAGACCCGGCAAGCCATCCCCCGGCAGGCACGAGCTGACCAGCCACCGCTCCACCGTATCATGACACCAGTCACTTGTCAATGCGGTGTCCATCCCTCAGGCAGCTAAGTAGCTCTCGCTAAGCACGTGGCAACGCACCGGAAGGCATATTATACTCAGTTGACACCCGTCCAGTGGCGTGTCAAGATCCTATGCAATGGCCATCTATGCGGTGGCAAGAGCTTGCCGGGAATGCATCCCCGAGCGCCACCTAGTCTAGCAATCATGGTGTTTTGTCCTAAATGCCAGAGTATGGTATGATAGCTCTGTTAGCTATCAAATCACCAGATAAAGACTGTTTTGCCACTTTGGTTGCCCCTTGCACTATAAAAGGAGGCCCAAGGCAACCCTTGCCGGGATTGAGCACTGCGTGTTCTTCGTGTTCCTTTGATCAATCCACCAAAAGCAGGAGTACGCTTTTACGCTTCACAGCGGCCCGAACTTGGGTAAAAATGCCAGCGTTCCGATCGTCGCACTGCCTCATGGTCTGCGCTCTTTGTGCAATGGGACTGCCCTTGCCGAACCACAAAGGGTTCTCTGGCCCCATAGGTGATCGTGTCCATCCGTGCTCCGACACCGTTGGAGGTGTAGGCTGACGATGGTCTCTCTCAAACAACCCTGCAATCAAATAAAAGAAATCTCTTGTATCCCCCAACACACCCTATACAATGGCAAATTGTATAGGTGCACTAGTTCGGTGAAGAGATGGTGATACAAGTGCAAAATGGATGATAGATATAGGTTTTATTAATCTGAAAAAATAAAAATGCAAGGTATCAAGTGTAAAACAGCGAGCAAAACGGTGTATAAATGCTTGGAAATAAGGCCTAGGTTTCATATTTTTCCAGTGCAATCTCCCAGCAATGCTAACATAGTTGAATCATATGATCATCCCTCAACGTGCAACAAAGAATCACTCCAAAGTTCCTATCTAGCGGAGAACAATAAGATGAAATTGGTGTAGGTAGTAGAACCACCTCAAAGTTATTCTTTCCGATCAATCTATTGGGCTATTTCTATAAGTGTCACAAACAGCCCTAGAGTTCCTACTAGTATAACACCACTAATACATATCAATCAACCCTAATGTCACCTAGATAATCCAATATCACCTCAAGTATCCGTGGGTGAATTATGCGACATGCATCAAACAAATTCAGATCTATCATATTCAATACAACAGAAAGAACTTGAAGGAGCACCCCAAGATTTCTATCGGAGAACGTGGTACGAAAACGTGCAATCAACCCATATGCATAGATCCCCTAGGTCACCGGAATCCACAAGTTGATGCCTCAACATATATCATGTGAATCAATAGAATACCCCAATGTCACTATGGGTATCCCACATAAGACGTACCTCAAGTGTACTAAAACCATAATATTCAATCCAACATAACGAGATCTCAAAGGTAAAGATTCAATTCATCACAACAAGGTTGCAAAGGAATAACATCATATGATCCGACTATATTAATGCTACTTCTTGAGCTTGCGTTGGTTTTCCCTTGAAGAGGAAAGGGTGATGCAGCAAAGTAGATAAGTATTTCCCTCAGTTGTTGAGAACCAAGGTATCAATCCAGTAGGAGGTACAAGCAAGGCCCCAATCTATGCACCTACAGAAACAATCAAACACTTGCACCCAACGCTATAAAGGGGTTGTCAATCCCTTCACGGTTACTTGCAAGGATGAGATCTGATAGAGACAGATATAAAAGATTACTAAAAGTAAAACTAAATAAATTGTAGCAAGGTATTTTTGGTATTTTTAGTTTATAGATCTGAAAATATAATATGGAAAATAGACCCGGGGGCCATAGGTATCACTAGAGGCTTCTCTCTTGAAGGAAAATAATACGGTGGGTGAACGAATTACTGTCGAGCAATTGATAGAAAAGCGCATAGTTATGACGATATCCAAGGCAATGATTATGCATATAGGCATCACGTCCGTATCAAGTAGACAGAAACAATTCTGCATCTACTACTATTACTCCACACATCGACCGACTCCTGCCTGCATCTAGAGTATTAAGTACATGAAGAACAGAGTAACGCATTAAGTAAGATGACATGATGTAGAGGGATAAACTCAAGCAATATGATGAAAACCCCATCTTTTTATCCTTGATGGCAACAATACAAATACGTGCCTGGCTACCCCTACTTTGTCACTGGGTGAGGACACCGCAATATTGAACCCAAAACTAAGCACTTCTCCCATTGCAAGAATTACCAATCTAGCTGGCCAAACCAAACCAATAACTCGAAGAGACTTGCAAAGATATGAAATCATGCATATAAGAATTTAGAGAAGAGTCAAATAATATTCATAGATAATCTGATCATAAATCCACAATTCTTCGGATCTCGACAAACACATCGCAAAAGAGTATTACATCGGATAGATCTCCATGTAGATCATGGAGAACATGGTATTGAAGATCATAGAGAGAGAAGAAGCCATCTAGCTACTAGCTATGGACCCGAAGGTCTGAGGTGAAATACTCACTCATCATCGGAAGGGCAATGGTGTTGATGTAGATGCCCTCCGTGATCGAATCCCCCTCCGGCAGATTACCGGAAAAGGCCCCAAGATGGGATCTCACGGTAACAGAGGCTTGCGGTGGTGGAAAAGTATTGTCGTGGCTCTTTTTGGTATTGGGGGAATATTTCTGAATTTATAGGCAAAAAATTAGGGTTGGAGGAGCTACGGGGGGCCCACAAGCCAGGGGGCGCGCACCCCCCCCAGGGGCGCGCCCTGGTGGCTTGTGGCCCACCCGTAGGTCTTCTAGCCTCTTCTCCAAGCCTCCTGGGTTCCTTCTGGTCCAGGAAAAATCATCGTAGAATTTTATTCCGTTTGGACTCCGTTTGATATTCCTTTTCTGCAATACTCAAAAACAAGGAAAAAAACAGAAACTGGCACTGGGCACTAGGTTAATAGTTTAGTCCCAAAAATAATATAAAATAGCATATTAATGCATATAAAACATCCAAAATAGATAATATAATAGCATGGAACAATCAAAAATTATAGATACGTTGGAGACGTATCAAGCATCCCCAAGCTTAATTCCTGCTCGTCCTCGAGTAGGTAAATGATAAAAACATAATTTTTGATGTGGAATGCTACCTAACATATTTATCCATGTAATATTCTTTATTGTGGCATGAATGTTCAGATCCATAAGATTCAAAACAAAAGTTTAATATTGACATAAAAACAATAATACTTGAAGCATACTAACAAAGCAATCGTGTCTTTTCATAATAACATGGCCAAAGAATGTTATCCCTACAAAATCATATGGTCTGGCTATGCTCCATCTTCCCCACACAAAGTATTTAAATCATGCACAACCCCGATGACAAGTCAAGCAATTCTTTCACACTTTTTATGTTCTCAAACCTTTTCAACTTTCACGCAATACATCAGCGTGAGCCATGGATATAGCACTATAGGTGGAATAGAATATGGTGGAAGTTGTGTGGAAAAGGAGAAGATAGTATCACATCAACTAGGCGTATCAACGGGCTATGGAGATGCCCATCAATAGATATCAATGTGAGTGAGTAGGGATTGCCATGCAACGGATGCACTAGAGCTATAAGTGTATGAAAGCTCAAAAAGAAACTAAGTGGGTGTGCATCCAACTCGCTTGCTCACGAAGACCTAGGGCAATTTGAGGAAGCCCATCATTGGAATATACAAGCCAAGTTATATAATGAAAAATTCCCACTAGTATATGAAAGTGACAAAATAGGAGACTTTGAAGCACAAGTGTGGAAAAAAGATAGTAGCATTGTCCCTTCTCTCTTTTCTCTCATTTTTTTTGGTGGGCATCTTTGGCCTCTTTTATTTTTTTATTTGGGCTTCATTGGCCTCTTTTATTATTTGTAAAGTCTGGAGACTCATCCCAACTTATGAGGGAATCATAGCTTCCATCATCCTTTCCTCTAATGGGACAATGCTCTAATAATGATGATCATCACACTTTTATTTACTTACAACTCAAGAATTACAACTCGATACCTAGAACAAAATATGACTCTATATGAATGCCTCCGGCGGTGTACCAGGATGTGCAGTGATCTAGCATAGCAAATGACATCAAAAATACGGACAAGCCATGAAAACATCATGCTAGCTATCTTACGATCATGCAAAGCAATATGAAAATGATGGTGCGTGTCATAATAAACGGAACGGTGGAAGTTGCATGGCAATATATCTCGGAATGGCTATGGAAATGCCATAATAGGTAGGTATGGTGGCTGTTTTGAGGACGGGTATATGGTGGGTTTAATGCACCGATGAAAGTTGCGCGGTACTAGAGAGGCTAGCAATGGTGGAAGGGTGAGAGTGCGAATAATCCATGGACTCACATTAGTCATAAAGAACTCACATACTTATTGCAAAAGTCTATTAGTTATCGAAGCAAAGTATTAGATGCATTCTCCTAGGGGAGAGGTTGGTAGGAGTTAACCATCGCGCGCTCCCGACCCTCACACAAAGGATGGCAATCAATAAACAAATCATGCTCCGACTTCGTTACATAACGGTTCACCATACGTGCATGCTACGGGAATCACAAACTTTTAACACAAGTATTTCTACCAATCCAAAATTACTCACTAGCATGACTCTAATATCACCCTCTTTATATCTCAAAACTATATGCAAGGAATCAAACTAATCATAGTATTCAATGCACTTTATATGAAAGTTATTATTATATCCCTCTTGGATGCCCATTATATTAGGACTAAATTCATAACCTAAACCAATTACCATGATGTTTAAAGACTCTCAAAATAATATAAGTGAGGTACGAGAGTTCAATTATTTATATAAAATAAAACACCACCGTGCTCTAAAAAGATATAAGTGAAGCACTAGAGCAAAATTGCCTAGCTCAAAAGATATAAGTGAAGCACATAGAGTATTCTAATAAATTCATGATTTATGTGTGTCCGTCTCAAAAGATGTGTGCAGCAAGGATGATTGTGGAAAGCTAAAAAGCAAAGACTCATATCATACAAGACGCTCAAAGCAAAACACATATCATGTGGTGAATAAAAATATAGCCTCAAGTAAATTTAACTATGGATTGAAGGCGAAAGAGGGGATGCCTTCCGGGGCATCCCCAAGCTTAGGCTCTTTGGTATCCTTGAATATTCCTTGGGGTGCCTTGGGCATCCCCAAGATTAGGCTCTTGCCACTCCTTATTCCATAGTCGATCAAATCTTTACCCAAAACTTGAAAACTTCACAACACAAAACTCAACAGAAAACTCGTGAGATTCGTTAGTATAAGAAAAATAAATCACCACTTTAGATACTGTTGTGAACTCATTATTTATTTATATTGGTGTAATATCTACTGTATTCCAACTTCTCCATGGTTCATACCCCCCGATACAACCCATAGATACATCAAAATAAGCAAACAACACAAAGAAAACAGAATCTGTCAAAAACAGAACAGTCTGTAGCAATCTGTAAACTTCGAATATTTCTGTAACTCCAAAAATTCTGAAAAATTAGGAAAATCTGGGAAATTTGTATATAAAGCTTTTGTAAAAATTTCAGACTCATTCGATGCTCTGGTGAATTTATAAAATTCCTGGAATGAGCGCAAAAGTTTCTGTTTTTCAGCAAGATCAAATCAACAATCACCGTAGACCATCCCAAAGGTCTTACTTGGCTCAAACACTAATTAAAACACTAAAACACAATTACTACAGAGGTAATAATGTGTAAATCACTCAATAACAGAAACTAAACAACATAAAATAAAATAAAATTGGGTTGCCTCCCAAGAAGCGCTATTGTTTAACGCCCCTAGCTAGGCATAACGCAATAGATCTAGGTATTGCCATCTTTGGTATGCAACTCCTCAATTGCACACTTATAAACCCTAGGAGATTCTTTGCTCTTATCAATAATAATGCTCCTAGGCAAGAAGTCAAGGGATTCACTTGTGGCAATAGGTTCCCTAACAATATTGATAAAGCTGGGGTGAATATTGAGGATTCACCCTTATTTTTAGGAACATAAACAAACTTGCCAGTCTTAGAAGGAGGAACATTTGGAGTGGTTTGAACAGAGGCAAAAGCGGAACCCAAGTTAGTAATAATGTCCTCTAGCTTTCCAATTCTAGAGGAATTTTGATCCAATTTTTCATTAACTATGGGTTATTTTTCCCTTAGGTTTTTTAAAGTAACTCCTACCTTAAATCCATATTGAGTCATATGATTATGAATCTTTTTATGCAAGTTTTCAATGAGCTCTACAGTAGCAACTTTACTTTCAATAATATCAAGCCTTCGCATTACATGTTCCAAAGTTAAGATTGTTTCATTAACCATGAGTGGGGGTGAACCTACCAAATTTATCATAGCACTATAAGAATCAACGGTATGGCTTCCCAAGAAATTTCCTTCCGTAATGGTATCAAGAACATATCTATTCCAAGGAGAAACACCCACATAAAAATTGCGAAGGAGAAGAGTAGTAGATTGCTTACGAGTAGATCTATTTTGAGCATTGCAAATTCTATACCAAGCATCTTTTATGTTTTCTCCCTCCCTTTGCTTAAAATTAAGAAGTTCACTCTCGGGAGTACTAGCGATAGTAGTAAGGCTAGCCAAGAGTTTAAGCATTCTAACACACAAGCAAACAAAAAGCAAACAGAAAGACGAACGGAAGAAGGGCGAATAAAAAGGCAAATCTTTTTGGTTTTTTCTGAAAATCATTTTAGAAGTGGGGGAGAGGAAAATGGCAAATAATGTAAATGCAAGAGATGATTTTGTGATGGGTACTTGGTAGGCTTGATGTAGATCTTTCCGACAACCACGCCAAAAATTGGCAAGTTGACGGGAGAGTTCTTGTCTTGACTTGGTATGTATCCTCCCCGGCAACGGCGCCAGAAATCCTTCTTGCTACTTCTTGAGCTTGCGTTGGTTTTCCCTTGAAGAGGAAAGGGTGATGCAGCAAAGTAGATAAGTATTTCCCTCAGTTGTTGAGAACCAAGGTATCAATCCAGTAGGAGGTACAAGCAAGGCCTCAATCTATGCACCTACACAAACAATCAAACACTTGCACCCAACGCTATAAAGGGGTTGTCAATCACTTCAAGGTTACTTGCAAGGATGAGATCTGATAGAGATAGATATAAAAGATTACTAAAAGTAAAACTAAAATAAAAGTAAATAAATTGCAGCAAGGTATTTTTGGTATTTTTGGTTTATAAATCTGAAAATATAATATGGAAAATAGACCCGGGGGCCATAGGTTTCACTAGAGACTTCTCTCTTGAAGGAAAATAATACGGTGGGTGAACAAATTACTGTCGAGCAATTGATAGAAAAGCGCATAGTTATGACGATATCCAAGGCAATGATTATGCATATAGGCATCACGTCCGTATCAAGTAGACCGAAACGATTCTGCATCTACTACTATTACTCCACACATCGACCGACTCCAGCCTGCATCTAGAGTATTAAGTTCATGAAGAACAGAGTAACGCATTAAGTAAGATGACATGATGTAGAGGGATAAACTCAAGCAATATGATGAAAACCCCATCTGTTTATCCTTGATGGGAACAATACAAATACGTGCCTCGCTACCCCTACTTTGTCACTGGGTGAGGACACCGCAAGATTGAACCCAAAACTAAGCACTTCTCCCATTGCAAGAATTACCAATCTAGTTGGCCAAACCAAACCAATAACATGAAGAGACTTGCAAAGATATGAAATCATGCATATAAGAATTCAGAGAAGATTCAAATAATATTCATGTGGCACCCCGATAGAGGGAGACGCACGCCAGCCCCAGGATAAGACCTGGCGCACGTCAAAGACATGATACAGCAATTCCAGGCACAAAATGGATTTATTATATGAAATGGAGTATTACAATATTGTTGCTTACAACAATATTACATAGCTCCAAGGCTAACTAAATGGCAACGGAGGTCTTGATTCAGCGGCAACGACGTCTCTGGCTGGGCTCCATAACTCACAGGACTGGCTGGGTTACGATCTAGCACGATGGACCTTCTCCTGCAAATGGCCACGTGCAAGGCCAGGTGAGTACTTTGAATGTACTCGCAAGACAACCAAATACATAGCATCCAAACAAGCAGATGACAAAGCAAGCCCTATGCTTATATAATAATTATTCTAAACATGGCATGGAATTAACTGGAAAACATGGATCAAGCATGGCAGGACATGGATCAGGCATATAATCTACATAACATAGCATGGCAATGATCACCCTAGGATTTAAAGTACTTGCTGTTACCGAATACCAACTTACTCTCCTCTGGGTTGTCTCACAACCCTCGAAATACTCATGACTCAATGGGCACTTCCGGTCACAAGGCAAGTTCTTCCATCATTGTTATCATTGTTACGGTTGACCACCTAGTGAGGTCTGGACGGGCTGTCCAATACCGTGGATGCGGCTATTCGAATAGATTTTTCACTCTGCAGAGGTTGCGCACTTTACCCACACCATGGAGCACCTAGCCTCGTGATCCGATTTGGGTGGACCAGCGTTGCTTCAACGAAACCGGCCTGACCCGTGACTCTCCCATCGTACCACCGGCATTCATCCTTCCCCAGAGTCCTACCCTTGGTGGCCCCTGTGTCACCTCGTGACACCTGCCACCATCGTGGCCAAACTAAACTGTCGCAAACGGGGACTCCCTGGCTAAACACTCAACTGGGCTCACAGGGTTATCGCCGCCTACCCTATCAGGGTAGCACGCACGCATAACCCTCCCTGTCTGGAGGTACCGGTGAAAGAGCACGGAGCCATACCAAGTCAAGGCCGTCCCATACCGGCAAATGTGGTTGCACGGATAAGCCCGGACAGGTGACTCCAGATCAACCGGCTAGGTTGCATTTATTAATTCAACTCAACATATCCATCATAGTACCATTACATCGACAATTATAAGTGCTAACAATCACTTAACAGTAGCGTAGCTAGATCATAATACTGATAGTTATGGCATGATATCAAACCATAGTACTAACATGTCAATGTTATTAACAATATTATTATTAGCATGACAATGTGAAAACAGCACATGGCATTAAATGAAAAGCGATGCTAATATCTAATACCGATGTCATTACAGGTGTTTGCAAATGCAGACTAACGGGTAATACAGATAAACACACAGGGTACAAGCAAAGTCATCACGCAAGTCCGAAGCTCATGATAAGAGGTTGGCTTGCCTGGGGGTCGATGAATACGCCGGGAGGGAGTGCAGCGACACTCCGGAAAGATTTGCCGGAAGGTTTCCCTCTCGGAGGGGCTCAATCGGAGGGCAAGGGCAAAATGGTCATTTCACAGTATGAAAACATTATGAGAATGGTACCAGTAGAACGGGCTCGACAATACGAAGAAGTGGGCATTGGTTTTACCTCAATCGGGGTGAGGATCGCGAAGATACGGCCGTTCGTTCGTTAGGCAGAAAAGCAGACAGAAATCTGTCCACTTCTGCCCTTAACGGACGACCGTTCACAACTTAACAGATTCGCCCGACGGGCTGGATTCAAAGCGCATTTTCTGAAATACGTGTTTAGACTGAGGAAGCGCACTTCTGCTTCAGCCCGCAGGAAAATACGCTTTCCATAGATGAAAGCGCATTTATCAAAATACGCCTTCAGCAAAAACGGTCAACGGGTCGGCCCGGTCAGCGCTAGAGCCGCTGACACACGGGGCCCACCGTGCTATCCTTCTGGTCGTCTTCTTCCTCTTGACTAGAGGCAGTGGAGGCCTCGGTCCGCATCCTGGTCGTCGCCCTGCAGTACCCGAGGATCGGCCGACGAGCGGAATGCTGCCGCGGGGCCAAGACTCGCCCGTGTGGACTAGCTGGTGGCGCCAGGGAGGGCCGAGGCGGTGGCTGCACGTCCCACGGCGGACGACCGGAGCGGGCGTGGTCGGGGTGAGCCAGGCAGGCTTCCCCGGGCCGAGTGGAGGACGACGGCGACCTGCGGGGCTCTTGGCGATGCTCTGACCATGGGTAGAGGAGAGGGGAAAGGCTCTGGAGCTGACATCGTCATGGGGGTCCGGCGGCGGCGCTCCGGCCATAGGGAGGGAAGGGAGCTCCGGGGCTCGATTGGAGGAGGGGGCTGGGGAATGCTCGTCGGTAGAGGCTCGGGCACGCCTTAAATAGGCTCGGGGAGAGCTCTGGACGCCGGGAGAACCTCCGAGAGCTCACCACCGTGGCGGTGCTCCGGTGGCACAGCCGTCCACGGCAATAGAACGAGGGGAGAGGCTTCCAGAGGGTGTGCGAGTGCAGTGGGCAACTCGCCGGCACTCGAGGACGAGCTAGAATCCGCTAGAGGTGCCCTCCCGAAGCCCGTAATGCACAGAGCTCTGATTTGGCTGCATTTGGCGTGGTCACCACGCGGCCAGGGCCTTGCCACGCCCTACTCAATGCCAAAACGTGTCTGGGATGATCTACACACTTCGTTGAATTGACCTATGCATCTGACTAGCTCTAGAGGGGTCTGAGGTGACTGGGCCAAGGTCAAATAGTTTCTAACAGCAACCTGTTTGTGCTATGGTGTGGCCACCACAGTGCACCTCTTGGCATGATCTCTGGTATGGGTTAGTCATCTACTAAGTTAGTCATCTTGGCAAACTTTCAGCACCAATGAACAAGTCTAGCTGGTACTTCGTTTGTAACCTTGCCCACTGACTAGAAATGAAGATGAGGATGCTGGGGAAAAATGGCTACATGGAAATGGCCCAAATTTGGTGGAGACCAATGATTTAGGCATATGGAGGCACTGTAAAAATTTCATACCATTTGCATAATTAAAATGGTACTTCCTTCAGAGTGTGCCAATCTGGACAGAAACTTGGATAATTTGCTTAGGAAGATTGGCTAGATGGAATGGGCTGATTTTTGGTGTCCAAGGGTAATATCTCATAATGAATCACCCTGCAAAATTTCAGCCCAAGGAGATCAAGAAATCAAGCACTTCCTTTGCAAACAGGAAATCTAGACAGAATTTGCAAAGGGAAGTGGTGCTCAAATTTTGAATTGTGGAACTTGATATTTTGATGGAAATGGTGAATATATGGGTTGGGAAAGCTCCATAAATTATTTGCGATTTTTCCAAGCTACCAAAATGGTAGTTCCTTTGGAATGGCCCCAAATTGGAATATTGTCTTTAAATAGGAAAATGCAATTTCCCTTATTTAATTATGGCCAATATTTTTATGAGAGCTCAATATGATCACAGAGAATATCTCCACAAGTTTTCATGAACTCTAGAGATGGATAGATATTTTCCTGGATTTAATTCCTCAGAAAGGCAAAAAAAGGAATTAATTCTAGATGAGAAATATTGCATATGACTTGGCAATATTTTTGCACATCTAGGGTGTATGAGTGAAGGAGGATCTCTGGAAATTTTGGGAGGATTAACAGAGCAAGGGAAATGATAGCTCCTTTGTAAACACAAAGGCAGGATTTCGATTTCAAATATTTTGGAACTAGGGTTTCAATGAGAATCAGGGTTTACTGACGGAAGGTTGACTGGCACAAGAGCATGGGAAAGGTACTGAGAGGTTGGGGATTGTCTGGATTTACCTGGTTACTTACCAGGTTCCAGAGGAAAAATTTGGGAGAGAAAAGCTAGGAAGGAATAACAACACAAAAATCCATAACCCGATTTTTGGGGTTTTACAAACCTTCCCCCCTTAAAAGAATCTCGTCCTCGAGATTCTTAGGGTTAGCTTAGAACAAATATTACGCCTCCTGGAAAAAACCTCTGGGTTGGGTCTTAACCCTGTGGTTGAAAACAACCAGGTTAAGAGTACCGAAAACTGGTACACCCAGATCGAGATACGGATATCGCGGGATCTACTCCACAGGTAGGGGCCGCTGGGTAGCCCTGACATGTTTGGAAAAAGTAGAATTTCCTTTTTCCAAAAATGCTCGGGGCACCACAATGAACAGTGGCTTCTCTTGCTGACAGGTGGGACCAGGGCCCACTGGCAGCCTTCTTCTTTTTTCTCCGGCCAACGGCTCTCTCTCGCTCTCGCACTGTCCTGAGTGCGGCTAGGCACTGCGCACGCCTAGCTCCTAGGGCGCAAAGCACCCTACGATGGTAGTGCGCGGCGTGCACGAGGCCGTCGCAGAGAGCACTCCCATCGCGGGCTAATGTCGGTCGGCACTGCTTGCGGATTCGCCTCCTGGACGCCGGTGATCGAGCGATGCGCAGTTCCCCTGGACCTCGCTCACCGTACACTGGACTTGGGCTATAAAAACGACCACGGTTTTCTTCTCTCTACCTACCACCTCGCACCCTACCTCACTTCTTCCTCCTCTTTTCCTTCTCCTTCTGGTTGCAGGAGCGCGAGGCAACGCGTTAATGGCGGACGTGGGTTTGGAGCTGATCACGATCCTCCTGGCTGGTCTACTGGCGGCATTGGTTGGCTCCTCGCTGCTGCTGTCGGCGATGATCCTCGATGATCGCCGGGATGCCGCTGCCAGAGGGGTGGCTGGTGGTCATCTACGCCGTCTCAGGTCGGCGGAATAAGCGCGGGCTGCGGCGGCGAGGGGGCGGCCTGTCAACATCACACAAGACGGTGACAGAGGCGCCGTTGGGTCTGCGGTTAGTGCGGTGCGGTCAGCGGAGCTCTACCAGTGTGGAGATCACGCTGCTGGTTGCTCCTTGCTGAACGATATCCACAACGAGTGGGTGTTGTGGTAGAGTCAGGGTTTAGATCTTGGACTCGAAGGGTTGTAACGGTTTATGTGGCAATAAAATTTCTCAGAATTTCTCCGAGATTGCAACCGGCGTGCAGACGTTGCTCACACGATACACATGCAATCTATTCAGACTAATATGCAAGCAGATGCATAATGCACATGGTAGCAAAATGCAGACAGAAGAACGAAACATATCGAGCAGATTACACTAAGGTGTTTTGAATGCTAGTGGGTGTATGTACTCCTGGTATACATACGCCTACACCAGCTCGCATTTTATTAAGGACTCTGGGCGAGTCCAATATTATTAGGTGTAAGTGCTCTACTGACTAAAATCCACTGACAGCTCTGTTAAACATTTCTGCTTAACAGAGTGGCGGATGAACCAAGCACACAGAGCAAACAATCATACATAACATTACAACAGCACACAAACACAAGCAGTACAAGCAGTACAACAACACGCACCCTTACTAGGCAGCTAACAGCAACAACTCATTCTGAACTACAGAGTCCTAATCCTAGATGCAGGCGAAGAGACAGTCTGCGCAACACACATACTTGCGGCATCTCCTGGCTTCGCTTACTGCCGGAGCCACAAATGGGCCTACTCTTGTTGGGGCTCTGCTGGGGGACGAAGGCTGAGCCAACTTCTGTCTTCATCGTCGGACACCTCTATGGGTTGAGGCTCAACTGCTGGAGCTGCAGTGGAAACTTGACGGAACACATCCCGACGACGAAGTCACCGGATAGCTCCTTGAATGGAATTTGGGTGGATGTTGCCTGGTTGATATAGGTCCATAGATTGCGAGAGTGGTACTAGCTGCGAAGGTGGCACTGGGTTTGGCAACGGGGAACGGGTGGCCTGGGATGCAATTTGACGGGCCTCACGGTATGCTCCCGTAACAACCCGTGTGGTGTCTTGGTCAATAGCTTTGAACTCTCTAAGAAAGCCGGGGAGCAGTAGTCCCTGGGCAGCAATGAACTGGACCAGTCGAGCTATTGCTGGGTCAGCGTCGCCAACTACGCTGGAGAAATCGCAACCTGTGTCCGACGAAGAGGGGAAATAGCGGAACTCCTGCATCTCCGCTACTTGTGGAAACTGGAAACGAAGACGGGTGATGGCTTCCGTGGCAGCTATCTAGACAGCCAACTCGGGGGTGGGCATGGGTTTGCCCCGAAAACTCATGGGCTTCCCATCCACTGTTGGACCTGGGTTGATATACGCCTTAGCATAAAATCGGCAAAGGTGGGGAACGGGTTCCGATTGGAACACCAGATACACCGGAGGAGTACTACAGCCAAGGGCTTGAGTGAGCATACTCGAAAGGATGGGCGGAAAGCTAGGATAACCCTCAGCCAAGGTTCGGCTATGGAAAGTGGGTGTTTTGGGTGTTTTGGAAGAACTGGCCATGGCTGCTGGTTTGATGATACTAGCCTGGGTTCTCTTGCAGGGATCTGGCTTACTGCATAGAGAAAGCTGCGACTCGCAGGTGGCAGGGGTTAAATAGGCGGTCGGGCTGGGACACACCAGCATGGGGTGGATCCTTCTCGTGCCGGGTAGTAGATACGCCAGTACGGCCAACAACTGGGTAGGGTCGCGGTCCAATCTAGAGTGGCTGGGGGGCGGACAGCTGGGCAGCGACACGTCTATTCCGACAGCGCCGCCTGTTGATCAATAGTGGCCATGTCGGATACCAGTGATGGGTCAACTCTATTGGGCTTACTACCGGTCGAACCTAGGGGTCGTTTCGTGCTAGGGTAACCTACAGCTAGCCTGGCTCTGATACCACGTCCTACGGCACCCCGATAGAGGGCCGACGCACGCCAGCCCCAGGATAAGACCTCGCGCACGTCAAAGACATGATACAGCAATTCCAGGCACAAAATGGCTTTATTATATGAAATGGAGTATTACAATACTGTGGCTTACAACAATATTACATAGCTCCAAGGCTAACTAAATGGCAACGGAGGTCTTGATTCAGCGGCAACGACGTCTCTGGCTTGGCTCCATAACTCACAGGACTGGCTGGGTTACGATCTAGCACGACGGACCTTCTCCTGCAACTGGCCACGTGCAACGCCAGGTGAGTACTTTGAATGTACTCGCAAGACAACCAAATACATAGCATCCAAACAAGTAGATGACAAAGCAATCCCTATGCTTATATAATAATTATTTTAAACATGACATGGAATTAACTGGAAAACATGGATCAAGCATGGCAGGACATGGATCAGGCATATAATCTACATGACATAGCATGGCAAGGATCACCCTAGGTGTTAAAGTAATTGCTGTTACGGAATACCAACTTACTCTCCTCTGGGTTGTCTCACAACCCTCGAAATACTCATGACTCAATGGGCACTTCCGCTCACAAGGTAAGTTCTTCCATCGTTGTTATCATTGTTACGGTTGACCACCTAGTGAGGTCTAGACGGGCTGTCCAATACAGTGGATGCGGCTATTCGAATAGATTTTTCACTCTGCAGAGGTTGCGCACTTTACCCACAGCATGGAGCACCTGGCCTCGAGATCCCATTCGGGTGGACCAGCGTTGCTTCAACGAAACCTTCCTGACACGTGACTCTCCCATCGTACCACCGGCATTCATCCTCCCCCGGAGTCCTACCCTGGGTGGCCCTTGTGTCACCTCGTGACACCTGCCACCGTCGTGGCCAAACTAAACTGTCCCAAACAGGGACTCCCGGGCTAAACACTCAACTGGGCTCACAGGGTTATCGCCGCCTACCTGATCAGGGTAGCACGCACGCATAACCCTCCCTGTCTGGAGGTACCGGTGAAAGAGCACAAAGCCAGACCAAGTCAAGGCCGTCCCATACCGGCTAGGTTGCATTTATTAATTCAACTCAACATATCCATCATCGTACCATTACATCGACAATTATCAGTGCTAACAATCACTTAACAGTAGCGTAGCAAGATCATAATACTGATAGTTATGGCATGATATCAAACCATAGTACTAACATGTCAATGTTATTAACAATATTATTATTAGCATGATAATGTGAAAACAAGACATGGCATTAAATGAAAAGTAATGATAATATCTAATACCGATGTCATTACAGGTGTATGCAAATGCATACTAACGGGTAATACAGATAAACACACAGGGTGCAAGCAAAGTCATCACGCAAGTCCGGAGCTCAACATAAGAGGTTGGATTGCCCGGGGGTCGATGAATACGCCGGGAGGGAGTGCGGCGACACTCCGGAAAGATTTGCCGGAAGGTTTCCCTCTCGGAGGGGCTCAATCGGAGGGCATGGGCAAAATGGTCATTACACAGTATGAAAACATTATGAGAATGGTGCCAGTAGAACGGGCTCGACGAGACGAAGAAGTGGGCATTGGTTTTACCTCAATCGGGGTTAGGATCGCGAAGATACGGCCGTTCGTTTGTTAGGCAGAAAAGCAGACAAAAATCTGTCCACTTCTGCCCTTAACGGACGACCGTTCACAACTTAACAGATTCGGCTGACGGGCTGGATTGAAAGCGCATTTTCTGAAATACACGTTTAGACTGAGGAAGTTGTCGGCGTTCTGGGAACGGGGGTACCCAGACCTGCCTTCCTGCGGCCCAGGGCATGGCCCACTTCATGAACCAAACGCAGCCGAGCATGGCACCCGACTCAAGACAAGGCCCTTGCGAGGGCCCAAGCCTCGCGAGGAGGAGCGACATCAAGACTGGCAAAGGATGAGCCTCCCTAGGCCCCCTCCGGAGTGGCGGAGATCTCTATGCAAGGCCCGGCCTCAGGAGTCAAGGGTGACGGAAGGAAGGACAGGCGGGCGCCAGCACGCCAGGCGGCGCAGTTTCCCCTTAGGTGCAAAGGCAGCAAGGACGTACGCGGGCTCCCAAAGCATCCCCCAAAGGTTTCCATTCCGGTGTAACAAGACCGCAGCCGCCTGCCCCGTAGGACGGACGTCATCGCTGAGCCCGTGCCTGCGCCGTCGACAACTACTTTGCAGGCGAAGACGGCCTTTGGGCAGGGTGGGCACGTACACCTGTCCCCCTTCAAAATTGGCCGTTGTTGGATCCCTTCCCGCCATTGTGACAAGGGAAGAGGAACCGAGCCACCGCTATATATATGGGGTAGGCTGCACCGTAGAGAGCACCCCGGATCCATTCCACCACTCATCCACCATCAAGCCACAGAGGGCCAAGAACACCTCAAGGGGAGCCCTCATGAGGCTCTCAAACACTGTACTAGTTCATCCACCCCACCTCGTTAAGAGGCAATCCACCAAAGCAGGAGTAGGGTATTACGCTTCGCAGCGGCCCAAACCTGGGTAAACTGTCATGTTCATCTTCTTCCTCGTCTTCGTGCGAGTTCGTCGTTGTGTCCATCGAGTAGTGAGCTAGGTTGGGCGAAGCCACTGGGGATCTTCGCACACGCCCCTGTGTTCGAATCTTAAGGGTTTTGCGGAGCCCGAAATCCGACATTTGGCGCGCCAGGTAGGGGGCGTGTCTCCCTCAGGTCTCGCCTCGCCTTCGCTCATTGCACTCATGGCAAAAGGACGTCGAGCCCGGGCGGAACGGCGGGCCGCCCGCATGGCGCGGCCGACGCCGCCGGCCATGGCGCCCCGCGACGCTCTGCCACCCCGTCAGCGGGCGCTGTCACCGGCCGGACTCCCAACGGGCGCTGGGGGCTGTCGCCTTCACCAACCGCACGGCACGCCCCCGTCGCCCCGGCCCTCCCCCGCTTTCGGGCCGCGCCGCCACTCTTCCGGGTCTGCCAATACCCAACAAACAGACATGTCACGCTCCTCGTGGCGCACGAGCTACAGCGCCAACGGGCCGCCCGTGACCGCCGCACCAACGAGGCCAGGCGCGCCCCAGGGACCAACGCCGCCGTCAACGAGACCCGGATGCGCCTCAGCGGGGCTCGTGCCCGCGAAATCGCACGACTGGCGGGCACGGCGCCTGGGCCACACGGGCGTGCTCGGGACGTCCGCGGCGGTCCGCGTTCACCGGAGACCTGGCTCGAGCCACCGGGGGCGCGGGAGCCGGCGGCAGGCACCAGCGGAGACCGGTGGGAGGTGCCGGCCGCACGAGAGGGGCGTCGCCTCCCACCCCCCGGCACGCTCGTCGGAACCAGAGAGGAGTACTGGAGGCTCAACTACGCCGGCACCCGGGGGCTCATGCAACTCCAGAGCGACCAAGTTGCCACACGCCCGGGCCACGGAGGAAGCGGCTCCGGCTACCACGGAGACAGGAGGAGCACACGCGACTTCGCGAGCAGCCCCCGCGCAGATAGGTATGTGCAACCTCGCGTGGGCAACTTGCGGGACTGGCCTCGTGAGGGTGCCCGGCGCGTAGACCCTCGCGAGGCACGCCCACTGGTAGGTAGCTTCCTTGAGTAGGCGTCTAGGTCTGGGGACCGGGGGCCTCTCGCCCGGGAACGGAGGGTAGAACATGCGCCCTCGTTCCCGGGCCGAGAGGCTCCAGCTTGGGGACGGAGGGTGGAACACGCGCCCATGTCCCCGGGCCAGACGATCCCAGCCTGGAGACAAAGGGTGGAACATGTGCCCGAGTCTCCGGGGCGCGCGACGCTCACATGGAGACGGAGGGTGGAACATACGGCCATGTCTCTGGGACGGGTTTCGTTCGATCACCAGCGGGCGATCATGTACTCGCCCATGTGCCCAGGCCCGGCTCGCCCGGCGTGGGGGCAGGGCCCCGAGTACCAGCATGGGAACCCCGGGTACCCTTGCGAGGTGCGCTGGGGCACCGCCCGGGGGGCCCAAGGACTTCTTCTGGGGCGGGCCTTCCCGCCAGAGGGCGCAAGGGGCTCCCCCTACGCTCGAGGGCCCGCCCAGGGCAGACCTTACTTCGCCGTGACGAGCCCGGGGGCTGGGAGTGGGCTTCGTGCCCGCGAGGCATGGAGCTCCCTATACACCCCCTGGACCAACACCGACCCGTGACACTCTCACGTAATAATGAGCGGGCTGTATACGCCCGGAGCCCCCCGAGGACGCGAAGGGGTTCCTCCCACGCAATGTGGCAGCCACAGCTCCGCGCTGTCGGAGAAGACAACACTGCCCACCAATGGCTATGCCCATGCAAAGTGGATGCCCTACGCCCAGCCTTGGGAGAAGACGAAGGCGAGGACTACCCTCAAAAGCTGGACGCGGCCGTTTTCTTGCTCTTTTTTGTATTCCGAGTTGCACCCTTTGAGAATCCTTTTGTGCCCGAACCTATTGGAAGTTCGAGGATTTCGAGACTTTATGTTTAAAAGAAAAAGGGGCGGGGACTTTTTCTCTCTTTGTTCTCTTATTTTACCGGTCTTGAGTTCTTCCTCTCTTTCTGGATTGGCGTTTTGCAAGAAGCCATGCTGCGGCCCTTCCCGAGGCGCCTCGGAGCTGAGCAACTGCGCCCTGGCGCCTCAGAGACTTGCATCTTTTTGCAGCCGACCCCCACTCGGGGGCTCCAACCGCGGCACGGTACCGCCGCATGGAGCCTCGGGAGGCCTTAGGGCCTCCTGAGGCGATATTCGGCAGGACAAAATAGGAATCGCTCTAATGTCAAAGGGGGCTCCTGAGCACCGAGCCTCAGGAGCCTAACCGGTCATAAGGCCACTCGTCTCCCTGGGTGCCGTCCTTGGTTTACGGTCGGCATCTGGGGTGTCGAGGTCTCGCGCCGTGAAGTGCGTCCAGGTGATCCGGTCGTACCTAACGGCGGTGGGGAAATGAGCGGGACTGGGACCTGCCGACGTAGAGCCGCTTGAGCGTCAAAGGGGGGCTCCCGAGCATCGAGCCTCAGGAGCCTTACCGCTCATAAAGCCACTCGCCCCTGGATGCCGTCCTTCGTTTCCGGTCGGCATCTGGGGTGTCGAGGTCTCGCCCCGTGAAGTGCGTCCAGGTGATCCGGTCGTACCTAACGGCGGTGGGGAAATGTGCGGGGCTGGGGCCTGCAGACACAGAGTGCCGAAAGGGATACCGACCCACCTCATCCACGTGAAAAGGAAACCCCCGGGACGTCCGGACCCCTCCCCAGGCGTTACGGTTAACCCCCACGACGCCGAGGGCTACCGCAAGCACGACGACCAGATCGGCAGCAACCCCGGACAGGATGGAGCGTGGCGCAGCACACCTCGTCACCCGGGGACACTTTCAAAGGTATCTTCCAAAATACATAAGAGTTGCCGCTAGGCCACATACATAACCCTGTCAGGAGAACAAAAGGGCCACTCAGGGAGAGAAGGCCGACATCGCTTAGGCTCGGGCGCTGCCCTCGGCTTCGTCGGAGAAAAGCTCCTTTATTAGGTCGTCCACATGGTCCTTGACCCGTTCGGCGAGGGTGACGCGAGTCACTTCGGGTACAGGACCAAGCACCGCCTCGAAATCGAAGTGCGGGTCGAGACGAAAGAGGTGGCTGAAGATGTTCGAGGCCTCCCGCTCGAGGAGGTCGCGGCCCTTCTCCTCCACAAGCACGCTGATCTTCTCCGCACCCTCCTCAAGGCACTCCACGACCCTGGAAAAGAAGCCCAGGTACCCGGTGTCGTCTGGGACCAAGGGGCTCGAGACGCACATGCCACAGATATCGCTCAATGCCTGGGCAGCCCTTCCCTCGAGGGACCGGAACATCTGGGAGCGCGCGTGATGGAGGCCGCGAGCACGGCCCGCCTCTTCCGAAGCTTTTTCTACCAGGGAAGCAGCACCTTTCACTTGTTTATAGAGAAAGGCTAGCTCGGCCTCGGCAGTAGCCTGAGCGTCCATCGCGGCTCGCCGGCGCCCCTCCTCCTGGTTTAACCTTTTCTTGAGGGCATCAACCTCGCCTTTCAGGTGGTCACGACGTTGGCAGAAACGGGACTTCTGGAGCTTCAGCTTCGAGCGGTAGTCCTGGAGAAGTGAACGCCAAGCTTCTGCCACCCTATTGTCGACCTCTTCTTGGAACTTCGCTTCACGGGAGGCAAGGGACTCCTCAGAAAGCGACACCTGGCGCTCCCTCACCTCCAGCCTCTCCTGCTCCAAGCTTTGCTCCAGCGCCCCCAGCGCCAACGAGTCAACGGGCGCTCAGGGGCTCGCGCTGGAGGAAGGGGACTCGCCTGACCGGCCCTCGAGTGTGGCCCTCCGCACCTGGATCTGCTTTTCAAGGTCGGCGTTGAAGGCCTGAAGCTCCTTGAGGAGATCTTCGGAGGCCCTGCGCCGGCAATCAGCTTCCTGAGCCTCCGCAAGAGCGCATTCGCGGGCCTCCACCGCCGCGGCAAGAGACTCCTCGGCCTTCGCGCGGGTGCACTCGCGCTGCAGACAGCCGAGATTCACGGCAACCTCAAGCTGGTGCCATCCCTGCGCAAGGCGTTGGCGCTCCTCCTCCATGCGGGCATCATTATTGGCAAGCCCCACCCCCAGGCGCCTCAGCGCGTCCGCCGCGGTGTGGAGCAAACCCCACGGCGCGGCGCCTCGGTCGTCAGCGGGCTCGAGGGGCCAACCAGGACTCCCACCTTCTCCAGGGTGAACGGGGGAGGTGCGCAAAGAGCCTCCCAGCCCAAACGTGAGCTCAGGGGCTGGGGGCTCCCGTATAGGCGCTCCGGAAGAAGGACGCCCCTCCTGGGGCCCCACGTCGCCGAGCACAGGGGGCCCGAGGATGCGGCACGGCACGACCCTACCCCCAGGTCTTGGTACCCCTTGGGTAACCGCAGCCGCGGGCAGGGGAAGTGGCCCCATTCTGGGGAGCCGGAGGCCGTAGGCGACGAAGACCGCAGGGGGCTCGCGCTTGGGGCCACCGGACATCAGAATAGGCTCGGGTGTGGGCGCCCCAGTGGGCCGAACCCCGCGACCGACGAGAGAAGAGACCGCAAGAGGCTCGGTGGCCCCAGGAGCGGGCGACACCGACCCATCCTCTTCATCGCCGATGGGGAGCCTGCAAAACAGAAGCTCAGAAGGAAGGCGCCGACGAGAAGGCTGAAAGGGGCGCGAGCACTTACTCATCTATGGCGATCCACTTCCTTTTCACCGGAGCCCACGGCGCCGAGGAGCGGCTGCCCCTGGGCGTCTTCCTCTTCCGGCTGGCGCGGGAGCCGGGGGGTGATGAATCGACGACCGGTGATTGACACTCAGCGGCGGAGATGGCAAGATTCATCGTCGGCTGGGCGTCACCTCCGGCCTCGGACTGACCCAGGGCGGGGGCCGGACGAACGGGCGACGAAGGGTGACCCACCTCAGCCTCGAGAGGGGTGGCGTCCCCCAAATTCTCGGAGGGCGAGGCCCCCAAGAAAGAGGCACCCTGGGGGTATGCCTCCTCCAGAGGGAAGAGCCCCTTCTCATCGAAACGCGGCATATTCGTGACGAGAGCTCCCCGGTCCTTGTAGTTGTACAAGGGGAGGCCGTCCCGGGGAAGCTCGCCAGGTTCACCACCAGTCAGGCGACGGAGAAGCCCGCGTAGCACGTCGGGAGAAAGAGGCAGAACCTGGACCCTCATTGGATCACGGGGGCCCGTGAAGGCCCACATCGGGCGGGAGTGACGCTGGAGAGGGGCAATTCGTCGGCGAGTGACCTCCCGCACCACTATCGCCATCGTCAAGCCTGCCCGCTTCAGCCTCGCCAGCCTGGCTAGAACCGGTGCGAGCCCAGGGTCGGCAAGATCCTCGTGCATCCATCCGCGATTCGACGTACACCCATTGCCGTTGGAACCCATCTGCTTCCGGAGAGATTCCGGCGTCAAGGGCCCCCCGGGCCGATGCGTCGGCCGTTCTCGAGGACACGCATCCGGATCACTATTCCCCCGAGGCTAACTCAAGGGAGAAGAAGTGGCGTAACAGGGCCACAGAGGGGAAAACACCAACAAAGGCCTCGCACAGGAACGCGAAGGCCGAGAGGAGGACGAGGGAACCGGGGTCAAGGTGGAGCACGTGGATCTGGTAATGCGAAAGCACAGCGGAGAGGAAGCTTGAGAATGGCGGTAGTACGCCCGACAAAAGGGCGTGGATATGAAGGGGGACAACGGAGGCCTCCAGATCGCTCCGAGGCCGCGAGCCTGGCCAGATCTTGGTGGCCCCCCACTCATTGGAGCCGGAGCGACCACCAGCTGAACCTTCTCCGACCCCTCCAAGTTCACCACCGATGACTGGCCCAGCGCGGGCTTAGGCACGGGTGCGGTCGTCGGCCCCCTCAAGCCTTCACCTTTCCCCTTTTTCGGAGCCATGGCAGAAGGGGGAGGGGAAGCGGGCCGGCGCAAACGGGGACTCGGCGGAAGGGACGAGAGCCGCGGAGGAGGCGAGAACAAACGGCGAAGTCGACGGGCGACGAAGGCGGCGTAGTGGCGTGGGCCGGGCAGCTCGGCAAACCTGGCAATGACCGGTCTGGTGTGGAGGAGAAGGGGCGACGGTCCCTCGGGCCGTCCCATATGAAGCCTGGCCCGCAGGCATGTGGAGCCCGCGACGCATCGGGCCACCCACAAGGCTTCGCCCAGAAGCCAGCTCTAGCGCGCCTTGGGCCCGGGGGCTACTGTCGGCGTTCTGGGAATGGGGGTACCCAGACCTGCCTGCCTGTGGCCCAGGGCATGGCCCACTTCATCAACCAAACGCAGCCGAGCATGGCACCCCACTCAAGACAAGGCCCTCGCGAGGGCCCAAGCCTCGCGAGGAGGAGCGACGTCAAGACCGGCAAAGGATGAGCCTCCCCAGAACCCCTCCGGAGCGGTGGAGATCTCTATGCAAGGCCCGGCCTCAGGAGTCAAGGGTGATGCAAGGAAGGACAGGCGGGCGCCAGCACACCAGGCGGCGCAGTTTTCCCTTTGGTGCAAAGGGAGCAAGGACGTACGCGGGCTCCCAAAGCATCCCCCAAAGGTTTCCATTCCGGTGCAACAAGACCGCAACCACCTGCCCCGCAGGACGGACGTCATCGCTGAGCCCATCCCTGCGCCGTCGACAACTACTTTGCAGGCGAAGACCGCCTTTGGGTAGGGCGGGCACGTACTCCTGTCCCCCTTCAAAATTGGCCGTTGTGGGATCCCTTCCCACCATTGCGACAAGGGAAGAGGACCCGAGCCACCTCTATATATATGGGGTAGGCTGCACCGTAGAGAGCACCCCGGATCCATTCCACCACTCATCCACCATCAAGCCACAGAGGGCCATGAATACCTCAAGGGGAGCCCTCATGAGGCTCTAAAACACTGTACTAGTTCATCCACCCCACCTCGTTGAGAGGCAATCCACCAAAGCATGAGTAGGGTATTACGCTTCGCAGCGGCCCGAACCTGGGTAAACTGTTGTGTTCATCTTCTTCCTCGTCTTCGTGCGAGTTCGTCGTTGTGTCCATCGAGTAGTGAGCTAGGTTGGGCGAAGCTGCTGGGGATCTTCGCACACGCCCCTGTGTTCGAATCTTAAGGGTTTTGCGGAGCCCGAAATCCGACAGAAGCGCAGTTCTGCTTAAGCCCGCAGGAAAATACGCTTTCCATAGATGAAAGCGCATTTATCAAAATACGCCTTCAGCAAAAACGGTCAACGGGTCGGCCCGGTCAGCGCCAGAGCCGCTGACACGTGGGGCCCACCGTGCTATCCTTCTGGTCGTCTTCTTCCTCTCGACTAGAGGCGGCGGAGGCCTCGGGCCGCACCCTGGTCATCGCCCTGCTGCACCCGAGGGTCGGCCAACGAGCGGAACGCTGCCACGGGGCCAGGACTCACCCGTGGGGACTAGCTGGTGGGGCCAGGGAGGGCCGAGGCGGTGGCTGCACGTCCCATGGGGGACGACCGGCGCGGGCGCGGTCGGGGCGAGCCAGGCAGGCTTCGCCGGGCCGAGTGGAGGACGGCGGCGACCGGCGGGGCTCTTGGGGATGCTCTGACCATGGGTAGAGGAGAGGGGAAAGGCTCGGGAGCTGACGTCGTCATGGGGGTCCGGCGGCGGCGCTCCGACCATAGGGAGGGAAGGGAGCTCCGGGGCTCGATTGGAGGAGGGGGCTGGGGAATGCTTTCGGAGAGGCTCGAGCACGCCTTAAATAGGCTCGGGGAGAGCTCTGGACGCTGGGAGAAGCTCCGAGAGCTCACCACCATGGCGGTGCTCCAGTGGCGCAGCCGTCCACGGCAAGAGGACAAGGGGAGAGGCTTCCAGAGGGTGTACGAGTGCAGTGGGCAACTCGCCGGCACTCGAGGACGAGCTAGAATCCGCTGGAGGTGCCCTCCCGAAGCCCCTAATGCACAGAGCTCTGATTTGGCTGCATTTGGCGTGGTCACCACGCGGCTAGGGCCTTGCCACGCCCTACTCAATGCCAAAACGTGTCTGGGATGATCTACACACTTCGCTCAATTGACCTATGCATCTGACTAGCTCTAGAGGGGTCTGTGGTGACTGGGCCAAGGTCAAATAGTTTCTAATAGCAACCTGTTTGTGCTGTGGTGTGGCCACCACAGTGCACCTCGTGGCATGATCTCTAGTATGGGTTAGTCATCTACTAAGGTAGTCATCTTGGCAAAGTTTCAGCACCAATGAACAAGTCTAGCTGGTACTTCCTTTGTAACCTTGCCCACTGACCAGAAATGAAGATGAGGATGCTGGGGGAAAATGGCTAAATGGAAATGGCCCAAATTTGGTGGAGACCAATGATTTAGTCATATGGAGGCACTGTAAAAATTTCATACCATTTGCAAAATTAAAAATGGTACTTCCTTCATAGTGCTCCAATCTGGACATAAACTTGGATAATTTGCTGAGGAAGATTGGCTAGATGGAATGGGCTGATTTTTGGTGTCCAAGGGTAATATCTCATAATGACTAACCCTGCAAAATTTCAGCCCAAGGAGATCAAGAAATCAAGCACCTCCTTTGCAAACAGGAAATCTGGACAGAATTTGCAAAGGGAAGTGGTGCTCAAATTTTGAATTGTGGAACTTGATATTTTGATGAAAATGGTGAAGATATGGTTGGGAAAGCTCCATAAATTATTTGGGATTTTTCTTAGCTAGCAAAATGGTAGTTCCTTTGCAAAGGCCCCAAATTGGAATATTGGCTTTAAATAGGAAAATGCAATTTCCCTTATTTAATTATGGCCAATATTTTTATGAGAGCTCAATATGATCACAGAGAATATCTCCACAAGTTTTCATGAATTCTGGAGATGGATAGATATTTTCCTGGATTTAATTCCTCAGAAAGGCAGAAAAGGAATTAATTCTAGATGAGAAATATTGCATATGACTTGGCAATATTTTTGCACATCTAGGGTGTATGAGTGAAGGAGGATCTCTGGAAATTTTGGGAGGATTAAGAGAGCAAGGGAAATGATAACTCCTTTGTAAACACAAAGGATAGATTTTGAGTTCCAATATTTTGGAACTAGGGTTTGAATGAGACTCGGGGTTTACTGACGGAAGGTTGACTGGCACAAGAGTATGGGAAAGGTACTGAGAGGTTGGAGATTGTCCGGATTTACCTACTTACTTACCAGATTCCAGAGGATAAATTTGGGAGAGAAAAGCTAGGAAGGAATAACAGCACAAAAATCGATAACCCGATTTTTGGGGTGTTACAATTCATAGATAATCTGATCATAAATCCACAATTCATTGGATCTCGACAAACACACCGCAAAAGAGTATTACATCTGATAAATCTCCATGAAGATCATGGAGAACATGGTATTGAAGATCATAGAGAGAGAAGAAGCCATCTAGCTACTAGCTATGGACCCGAAGGTCTGAGGTGAACTACTCATGCATCATCGGATGGGCAATGGTGTTGATGTAGATGCCCTCCGTGATCGAATCCCCCTGTGGTAGATTACCGAAAAAGGCCCCAAGATGGGATCTCACGGGAACAGAGGCTTGCGGCGGCGGAAAAGTATTATCATGGCTCTTTTTGGTATTGGTGGAATATTTCTGAATTTATAGGCGAAGAATTAGGGTTGGAGGAGCTATGGGGGGCCCATAAGCCAGGGGGGCACGCACCCCCCCCAGGGGCGTTCCCTGGTGGCTTGTGGCCCACCCGTAGGTCTTCTGGCCTCTTCTCCAAGCCTCCTGGGTTCCTTCTGGTCCAAGAAAAATCATCGTAGAATTTTATTCCGTTTGGACTCCGTTTGATATTCCTTTTCTGCAATACTCAAAAACAAGGGAAAAAACAGAAACTGGCACTGGGCACTAGGTTAATAGGTTAGTCCTAAAAATAATATAAAATAGCATATTAATGCATATAAAACATCCAAAATAGATAATATAATAGCATGGAACAATCAAAAATTATAGATACGTTGGAACGTATCAATTAACAAAGCCCGTGATACATCAAGATAGTGGCGTCTCAATATCATCAGAGAGAGAGATTGAACACATAGCTACTACTACAAACTGTCAGCCCCGAGGGTGGACTACTCCCTCCTTGTCATGGCCTCCGCCGGGATGATGATGATGGCCACCGGAGATGATCTACCCTCTCCAGCAGGGTATTGGAACGCCTCTAGATTGGTTTTTCGTCAATAGAGAGAGTTGCGGTGGTGGAACGAGGAGTCTCTCTTTATTTCTAGGGTTTCGGATATTTATGGGATTTTTCAGCGTTGGAATCACGCCAAACGGAGCTACGAGGGACCCACAAGCCATCTAGCCACACCCCTAGGGGGGCGCGACCGGTTGCATGGTGGCCTTTTGGTCCACCCCCTCCGGCAGTTCTTCGCTCCAATATTGCTTATTTGGTCCAGAAAAAGTGACCAAAAAAGTTTCGGGCGATTCCGAGAACTTTCATTTTCTGCTCAAAAACAACACCACGGTAATTCTACTGAAAACAGCGTCAGTCTGGGTTAGTTCTAAATAAATCATATAAAGTGCATCAAAACCATATAAAAGTATTGTAAACATGGATGAATATGGCATGAATACTTCATAAATTAACGATACATTGGAGACGTATCAAAGCTCACTATGATGACTGGCCCTGAGCATTTAATAAGCGGGCTCACACATGTCTGTATGTCCCGGCAGCCGGCTATGACATCGAGCTCGTCGACAGCGATGGTTGACGCAGGTTACGCCACAGGTTAAGTGACGCACCCCCACCCCACCCCCACCCCTTCGGGTTCAAACTCCTTGGATCTCCTCCATGCCCCTCGCCGCTGATCTACTCTGCTTCGCTGTCAGGATTTTGCCTTCATCACCATCGAGACCCTTTTGTCATTTCTGAAGGTCGCGGTCCATATATATGGTGGTGGCTCAGCCTTGTCAGCCGCCAAGTCAGACCTCATTAACGACGACAACGATGACAAGGGCACCCTATCCGTCTCTTCCAAGGGGAAATAGCCCATCCACGACATCAGGGACGTCACCCAGCAGATGTGCTCTTCCAAAGGGAAGGAGCTAAGCGGCCAAAATAGGGAGCGCATGGTGCGCACCCCCAGTCCAGGCTCGTCCAAGGGGTATGAATTGTAATATTCAAAAGTGCAATTTGATATGCTGGAGTATGAATTGTTCAGTTCAATTTCAGTGCATACGTTTGGTTGGCTGTAGTGAGCATATACCTTGTTTACCGTGATATGTGGTTGTTTATAGTAAACATATGTCCAGTTTCATTGCTAGATTTGGTTGTTCAATCAAACAATTGGTTCCCGTTAAAGCTGGTGTATTTAACACACCCTATTTATTTCAGTTTTCTCACAATGTGATGTTGAGTCATACAATTTAATGTTTAAGCACGTGGTGCGTTCTATCTTCTATGCAATTCCAACAATATTGATATGAATATTCGGGTGCTTTAAGTTAGTTGTAGTGAGCATATGCTTCCTTTAGAGGTTTTGGTTGTTTCTAGTTAGCATTTGCCCAGTTTCAATTGCTATATTTGGTTGTTTGTAGTATGCCTCTGATCTACTCTTCTTTGCTGTCAGAAATTTGCTATGCTGCTGTATGAATTGTAATTTTCAAAAGTGCAATTTGATATGTTGGAGTATGAATTGTTCAGTTCAATTTCACTGCCTATGTTTGATTGTCTATAGTGAGCATATACCTATATTTGGTTGTTTGTAGTATGCCTCTGATCTACTCTGGTTTGCTGTTAGGAATTTGCCTTCATCGCGAACGAGACCCTTTTGTCATTTATTTCGCGTTCTATGGCAGTGTTTTGGCATCATCAGCTGCCAAGTCAGGCCTCATTGACGACGACAACTTGTCGTCGACAAGTGCGCCCTACGCTGGAGTATGAATTGTTCAGTTCAATTTCACGAATGCCTATGTTTGGTTGTCTGTAGTGAGCTTATACCTTGTTTAGCTGTTTTGGGTTGTTTGTAGCGAACATATGTCCAACTTCAATTGCTAGATTTGGTTGTTCAATCATACAATTGGTTCCTGTTCAAGCTGGTGTAGTTAACATGCCCCTGTTTATTTCGGTTTTCTCACAATGTGAAGTTCAATCATAGAATTTGATGTTTAAGCACATGGTATGCTTTGTGCAATTTCAACAATACCGATATGAATGACGATTTGGTTGCTGTAGTATGCCTTGTTTATTTAGTTATTCACAATGTGCAGTACAATTTGATTAATACCAGTTCAATGGCCATATTTGTTTCCTGATAAGCCTGGTGTAGGTAATACACCCCCTGTTTTTTCACTCTATGATGTTTAAGTACAAGCTTTGTTCTATGCAAATTCAACAAGACCATTATGAATGACTTTATTTGGTTGTTATTAAGCCTGATGTAGTGAGCCTATGCCTATTTTAATGGTTTTTGGTTCACATGGCTATATTAGTTTCCCATGTTATACTTCCTCCGCCCCATAATATAAGACGCTAATACATCCAATATGTTAGTACACTAGTGTAGGCGCCTGCTATACAAATGGTTTTTAACCCCTTTCCGTGACGTAGTATCAAACCGTCGCCTTGCATCTGTGGGCGATGGGGGGGCTATCCCACACAACACGAAAAACCCGTCGGCGATGGCTGCGCCCGGTCACACATGATGAGCAAAAATATGTCGTGTGCGATTGGAAGGGCCATCACAAATAGATATATTGGGGAAGTCATGTGAGATGTGCTTAGCATCCCACATAGTGAATCCCAAACGTACGTTTCCGTTCGTATTCTACATCACACACAATTTTCTGCATAACATCGTCTGTGTTTGGGGTGGCCGTCACACATGGTGCCTAGAAGAAATTGTTTGGCATAGGGTTGTTCATCACAAAAACGTTTTATGTGAAAATGTTTGCGAATGTGTGTTCTAACGCACATAGTTTTCGGCCGGAAGTCGTGTGTGATTTTTCACTGATCCAACATGCCAATTTTCCAGAAACTGTGTGGGTTTGGTGAGGTCATCGCTCACGGTGTTCTATGACAAGCCGTCTGCAATATGAAACCCCAATAATCAGGCTAATTGCTCTATTATTTATATTCCAGCCAGTAAACAAATTGACACTTCATATCAATCACACAATATATTTCATTTCTTATTACGGCAACCAGGATTTCATAATTGAAATACATCAGAGTACAACATCATATAGGCATATACTACCTAGCTACCCAATTACACGACAGGACCGAGTTTCACATGCAACATCTAAAACCTTTGGAAAATAGCATCATATACCATAAATAGGTAGATGAATCTCATCTTGAATACTGTTGAAGTGGAAGGAAAATATTGAGCCTTTGATGATGTCGCAGGTTCTTGCAACATTATGCCAGTGCATGTGAATGGTTGCCCGCCCATCCTTCATCCTCTTCCGGAAGACTTCAAGATTATACCATGGATGTTGTATGAATACCTTCCTCGCCTCTTGACCATATAGGCGGTTTGAGACATACTCATCGATGAACTGGTTTGGAAAGGACTGGAAACAAAGGTATGCATAAATTTCGTTTCGAAAACTTGTAATGTCACAAAGGGAAAAAAGACAAGGTAAAAGCGATAGTACCATCCTATAGTTCTTCATTGTGCAAACAAACAGTTTGTTGTTTTTCGTCGCAAGTTTCTTAATCTTAACAATCTTTCTGAGTTTCTTGATTTGAGTGATATTCTTGAACACATCATTTCCCCACATGCAAAATGGGTCAAACAGTGGGTCTAAACCTCTTACAGCAGGACCTACAAGTGCAAGACCAAATTATTATTAGAAACCTAAACATTAGAATGGTTCCTGCAACTGCACAATAATGTGTTATTTGCCAAAGGGTCATGAAAGTGCGAACCTCGATGGTAAACTTCAGTGTCTCCCATTGTTCCCCCGTAACGCGTTTAAGATAGATATTGATCATGTTTTAAGTGAGATTTTGCGTGCTATCTATAAAATATGTTAATGAAAAATAAACGCATTGCAGATCCAACATATTAATTCAAGCCACATGGAAAAGCCAAGCGTTCTAAGAACGATGAAATAAAGCAATTGTATGTTTCACATGCATAACAAAACAAAATTGTACCAACAATAATCGAACATCACATTGCAGATGATCACCAAAACAAATGAACCAAACAATTTACAGAGCATCACATTGCACAATAGAACATACTAGAAGGTCAGATTGCATTGTAGCATTACATTGCATAGTTCACTAGAATTTCTTAAGGAAAGACAGGAGCAGCACATGCAAGAGGTAAAGCAAACATGCTTAATCGGCGTAGCTAGCTGAACACAGGACATGAGTAATTAAGCTTAAAAAACAAGATATTCCTCGTCATTGGAGATATCGATAACGATGGGCTTGGACGAGGGCGAGGCCTCCACATTGTGGGTGCCCTCCTCGTAGTTCAGCCTGTCCGTTCACCACCCTGCCGGCTCTGGAGTTGAGGAAAGCACGGGCACGCTGAGAAAACAACTCGTAGTCGTCCTCGAAGGAAAATGCGGAGCCCTCGAGAAAACACAACGAGTTGTTGTTCAAAGCAGCCAACCGCGTGGCAGCGTCCGCGCGCGAGGCGTCGACGGTGGCCTCGACGGCGAGGTGCTGATCCAAGATCTGGCGGTCAGCACGCATGGCAGCCATCACGGCCTCATCCGCGCATGCGATCGCGATTTGCTTCTCCGTTGCCAGGTGCTCCTTGATATCCTGACAATATTGCGTGCACCATGTCTTTCAGCGGCGATTATGTGGGGCGTGGGCCAGTGATTTTGGTGGAATGTGTCGCGCTAGCGGTCGGGGCATGTCGAATGGAGGAGGAGTGGGTATGGGGAAGGTGTGGATTACCTGACTAGATGGAGGAGGGTGAGCAGCAGGAAGGAACATCACCGGCGAGTAGGCGGCACTGCAAGCAAGAAGTGCATGTTTGAACTTAGGAATGGAAGGGGGAAGCAGGGGGGATGTGCCTTTTGGTTGGTACGAGGGGCGGAGGAGGTAGATATTTGCGTGGCAGCCCAAAATTTCATTCTGTGCTGCTATAAAATAGCGCGCACGGTGACATCAAACACAGTCCCTTTACCATAACTATGTGAGATGTTCAACAACACAAACGAATCCTATAGTTGATCCCGTGTGTGATCAGACCGAGCGTGGAAATTATGATCTCCAAGCTTCCGGCGTAAGAGATTGGATACTACATTGCACACGGTACTTGCATTTCATTTTCTTTTGGAAGAGAAAATGGGGATACGGCGGCAAATTTTGGTCTCAATATCCCTCGTTACATTGGTCATCGACGTCATTGCTTAATTTAACAACACATGCAAATTTGAGTATTACACAAAAGAGCCTACAACACTGCCCACAGTTACTTAATCGTGCAACTAACAAACATTAGTTAGTTGACCTAAACATTACTCTAACCAAAGACCATCGCTCTAGATAGAGACTAATATTTCACCTAGCATTCGTCGATCTCCGCCGCCTCCTCGGTGACCAGATCCCGCTCGATGACCTTCGGGGTAAGGAGATCCATGGGGTCCATCGCCACATACTCCAGCACCTCGCAGTCTTCGTCCACCATCTCTTTGGATACGGCCGCAATGAGTCGGGTGTGGGCGGCCTTGCTCCGGCATGGACGGCCACAATCTAGGCTAGGGAGGCCGCGACGAACGGATGCCTGCTCGAGCACACTCAGAAATTACCAACTCATCGGACGTGCGTTGTCGATCGGTGTCGGAGAAGGCAAATGTGATTTGTGCAGTGACCGACACGAGATGGGCATGTGCGGCCTCAAGATGGAACTGGGCGTCCGCCATCAGGGCTACAGCGACCGCCGAGAAACTAACAGCTGATGTGCCGTTCACGCCATTTGCTATCCCCGCCGCGGTTGTTGTTGACACCCTCTCAGCTGCAGCAGCTGCCCTTTCGGTTGATGCAGCCGCCTGTCGGAGGTAGCGTACGCATTCAAGCATGTTGAGAGCATGCTCATGGATGATGCGGCCACGCTCGGGCCGGAGTGGATTGCCAAAGTTCCCTTCACGACGGGGATCCACGTCCCCATCTTTCACCGGCGACGATTGAAAGTAAAATGGTCTGAGGAGTCCACGCGGTAAATTGGCCAGCGGTGTACTGTAGTCGATGAAGCTTCTGGCCTAAGCCATGGATTATGAGGATTGGCCCAAGATATTTTGTATTGCATCACACAAGATTCATGAACTTGAAATGTTTGAGAAAGACTTGATTTTCAAAATGTTTTTACAAAAAAAATGATGTTACTTCGACAAAGGACGGTGTTTGGATTGCAATAAGATTTATCTGCAGTGGACCACTGACCAAGAGCTGTGTCGTGCTAAAATATGGAATTATTCAGGGTCCCTTTTGCATTTTTATACATTAATTGAGTTTTCTAGACATTTAATGTGTATAATTCAAATTTGAACTATCGTCCCAATGTCCGGTTCATGAAAATGGGATGAAAAATAATATTAATGTCCATGGCTTCATCTTTAGGTCACGGGCATGAAATGTGAATCAATTTCAAACAAATCGGCATTTGGCTCGGCCACAAACGTTGAGAAACTTGGTTTTAAAATTACTGTAAATCCAAAACGCGTTAGAAATTCTAAAACCTTGGCATGTTGTCATGACATGGCACATATGTGCCATTGAAAAAAATTGTCCAACTTGGGACAATTTTAGGCACAAGTCCCTTACAAACCGAGGCTTCTCACTACAAGCTTGGTGGTTCCGATAACGAACACGCCATCGTACATGGGCAAAACGACATCCGCTCATCTTCTCGCCTTGAACTTTTGTTAGAGGCAACACAGACCAGTAAGAGTGTCTTGCTAAAATATGGAATTATTCAGGGTTCTTTTTGCATTTTCATACATTAATTGAGTTCTCTAGGCATTTAATGTGGATAATTAAAATTTTAACTAAAATCACAAGGTCTGATGCATCAAAATGGGTTGAAAATCATATAAGTGTCCATGGCCACTTTGGGCCCCAAGCAAGATATGGGAAAGGATTTCAAACATCTCGAGGTCTTGGCTCGGCCACATACATTGATAAGCTTGGTTTTACAATCATGTATAAATCAAAAACTCGTCATAAATTCATGAAACTTGGCATGGTGTCGTGACATGGCTCTTATGTGCCCTGGTGAAAAAATGTCCGATTTGGACAAGTTTTTGCACAAGCCCCTTACAAACATGAGCCTGTCACGGGAAGCTTTTGTGGTTTCGATATGGAACGCGTCACCTTATGTGGGCGAATCGACATTTGCTCCATCTTCAAGTCTTGAACTATATATTTCTAGAGGCAACATATACTAAAATGGGTGCCGTTCCAAAATATGAAATTATACATGGTTCGTTTGGCCTTTTTATACATTAATTGACTTTTATATGCATTATTTAACATTCATAATTCAAATTTGAACTACAACCAAAAGGTTCGGTGCATCCAAATGGGTTGCAAATCATATAAGTGTACATGCATGTTTAGGATCCCATGCAAGATATGGGAATGAATTTCAAACATCTCTCGGTCTTGGCTCGGGCAGACAAACATTGAGAAACTCTGGTTTTAAATCATGTATAAAGAAAAAAATCATCAGAAAAATTCATGAAACTTGGCATGGTGTCATGACATGCATGGCTCATATGTGCCCTAGTAAAATAATTTCTAATTTGGCACAAGTTTTGGGACAAGTTTTGGCACAAGCCCCTCACAAACCTGAGCTTCTCACGGGAAGCTTTTGTGGTTTCGATATGGAACGCGTCACCTTATGTGGGCGAATTGACATCCACTGCATCTTCTCGTCTTGAACTATATATTTCTAGAGGCAACATATACCAAAATGAATGTCGTGCCAAAATATGAAATTATACATGGTTCGTTTGGACTTTTGTACATTAATTGACTTTTATATGCATTATTTAATATGCAGAATTCAAATTTGAACTACTAACACAAGGTCCGGTGCATAAAAATGGTTTGAAAACCATATTAGTGTGCATGCATCTTTAGGTCCCATGCAAAATTCGGGAATGAATTTCAAACATCTCGGGGTCGTGGCTCGACCACAGAAACATTGAGAAACTCGGGTTTTAAATCATGTAAATCAATAACTCGTCACAAGATTCATAAAACTTGGCATGGTGTCATGAACATGGCACATAAAGGTGTCACAGCATTTTGTTTTCTTATTTGAGACTCGTTTTTTAATATATATTTTATTTTATAGCCAACATTGAGAATATTACGCTCAATTATAGTAAATCTAGAACTCACACAAAATTCAAGAAATTGGGCACGGCGTCATCATATAGCACAAATATGTTGTGGTATTTTTCATGTCCACTTTAGGAAAAGGCGGAGACATTAATAGCGAACAAAAGCTTTTTGGAACAAAGAACTGTCATGTTTCCACGCAAACGGTTGCATTATTTTCAAACCATGGGCGTTCTACTGCCCGTACGTGCTGCCAAGCGTCACACTCACTGCTGGAATTCAGTTATTTGCCATCTGCCAACTCTTTGCCGTCTGCCAGGTGATGGCAAAGAGGCTGTTTGCCGTCTGTCTTGCCAAAGCAGACGGCAAAGAACCAGCTGATGGCAAAGAGGGTCTTTGCCATCTGCACTTCTTTGCCGTCTGCTGGCAGACGGCAAAGACCAAAGTGGGCCCCACGGGGCACGGCACTGGCTAGGTCAAGCTCTTTTCCATCTGCCACTTCTTTGCCATTTTCTGGCAGATGGCAAAAATTTCTTTGCCGTCTGCCAGCAGACGGCAACGAGGTGAGGGTGGGGCCCACAATGTCACGGCGGGGGCGGGCTAACGGTCACCGTCTTTGCCGTCTGCTGGCAGACGGCAAAGAATTCTTTGCCATCTACCAGCAGACGGCAAAGAGGGGGGGCTTAATTTTCGCCCCCGCGCCCAAAGCCTCTCTCTCTCTCACACCCATCTCTCTCTCCCTCTCTGTCTCAGCGCCGCCGCCCCGCCCTGCCCTGCCCTGCCCCCGCCGCCCCCGCCGCCGCCCCGCCCTGCCCTGCCCTGCCCCCGCCGCCGCCCCGCCCTGCCCCGCGCCGCCGCCCCGCGCCGCCGCCCCGCACCTCCGCCGCCCCGCGCCGCCGCCCCACACCTCCGCTGCCCCGCGCCGCCGCCCCGTAGTCTGCCGCAGCGGCCATGCGCCGCCGCCCCGTCGAGCCCCCCCCGGCGAGCCCTCCGCGGCGGCACCCCCCGGCGAGCCCCCCCGACGGCACCCCCTCGACGAGCCCCCCGGCGGCACCCCCTCCGGTGAGCTCCCCCACCACTGCCCTTTTTTTTTCTTTCTGTTTTTCTGTTTTTTTCCTTTTTTTAATATCATGATTATAGATATATATAGATGCTACTGTTAGTAGATAGTAGATGCATCAATTAGGTTAATTAGTTAAATGTTGTTAATTAGGTTTTTTGAGTTGGTTAATTAGTTAGATGCTACTGGTTTCGACATCAATTAGGTTAATTAGGTTAGGAGGAGGAGAAGAAGAAAAAAGAGGAGAGGAGGAGAAGAAGAAGAGGAAAAAGGAAAGGAGGAAGAAGAAGAAGAAGAAGGAAAAAAAAGGAAGAAATTGAAGAAAAGGAAGAAGAGGAAGAAGAAGAAAAGCAAAAAAGAGGAAAAACCCCAACCCGACACCCCGACCCCGACCGCGACCCGACACCTCGACCCCGACACCCCGACCCCGACACCCCGACACCGACCCGAGACCCCGACACCGACACGGCACCCCGACCCCGACACCCCGACACCCCTGACACCCTAACACCACGACACCCAGACACGACACCCCCGACACCCCGACACCCCGACCCCGACACGACACCCCGACCCCGACACGACACCCCGACCCCGACACGACACCCCGACACTTAAATTAGGTATATATTCAATTTTTTAGGTATTCAATTTTTTATTATGTTCATGATGATGATACACTTAAATTATATACATATTATTCATGTCAGGTATTCATTCTTTTTATGTTGTACTAATTTCGTTTACTCTTTGTCATTGCAGGTGTTGACAGATGGTGGGCACGGGTCGAGAGCGCTCCGAGGCTCCTACCTCGGCGCGTGGTGGGAGGGGTAGTTCCATTCCACCCCATAGCCTCCGGAGAGCGCTGGATCTCAGTATGCAGACACCACCGGCGGTCGCTTCTTCTTCGGCCGGGAGAGGTCGGGGGGGAAGAAGGCTGGTAGAGGTGGACGTGGCGGCGGGAGAGGTAGGAAGGCTGCTACTACGCCTTCCTCTCCGCCACCCCCAGCTGATTCACCCGACCACAGGAGTGCTCCGTCTGAGATGGAGCCGCCTGAGGTGGACGCGTCTCGGACTCCGGTCCACGAGCCTCGGGCCGACGAACCTATGGCAGACGCGCCTACGGCCGACGAGCCTCGGGCCGACGAGCGTCGGACCGACGAGCGTCTGGCCGACGAGCCTTCGTCCCACGAGACTCCGTCCCACGAGACTCCGGAGCTCAGCAGGAATCACGCTGAGTCGCAGCGGAACTCGACGGAGTCGAGTGGCCGTGCTGAGGGTGGCTATAGTTCTGATAGCTATAGCGAGGGTGAGTGGGTTGAGGGGCGCAAAGTATACCAGCGTGGTGGTACAAAGCTCCCGCCCACCCCGGCGACCCCCGACCAGAGGTGGTTGATTGCGCCTAACGGGGCCAAGTAAGTGCATTTACTCTTTTTTAACCTTTTGCCTTCACGTTTCTTCGAATATCTAATGCGTTGGCCTTGTCATACTGCAAGTCTTGGACACACGAGCCTCATGTCCGCAGGCCCAACAGTGTCCTTGGTGTGATTTGTCGCCAGAGCTTCCCGGGGTGGGTCACGTTGCCCGGTGAGGGCCGGGTTCCAGAGTTAGGAATGACCTGGGAGCACTACTTGGTTGCCCCGGCCCCGCCGGGGCATAGGATCGGCGATGTCGAGTGCCACAAGGTCGCCGACATTGTGATCCAGACGTTTTGGTTAATTTCTCCTTTGCCGTCTACGTTGTGTTTCCTTCTTTGATTGGCAACCCTAGTGATTGTACTAATCCGTGTTTTGTTGTTTTATTGCAGACCTTCTACAGGTGTGCTGAGGGACAGGAGGAGCCCATGGCTCTGGTTATCGACAACGAGTGCAGGCGCCTACTTCAAAACTTTCGGCACGAGGCTCGGACGCAGGCTATTCGAGACTACTTCACCTCGGCTGGTATTAGGAGGAAAAGAGAGAAGTGTCGCGAGAAGTTTCTGAGTAAGGAGAAGTACATGAAGGTAATTACCTATTCTTAAGGCCTTGTACTTAGTTTCCTTGATTTGATTCGTAGGCGTAGCGCTCAAATTTCTCTTGCTTAACTTAGGTGCCCCCGAGATGGTGTGCGGATAGGATGGACTGTTGGGAGGCGTTGGTGGATGAGTGGTGCTCTCGCCAATGGCGCTCCACCCACGACACTGCAAAGGACAAGCGTGGCAAAATGAAAGGTGTCCCACACCATCTAGGCAGCGTCAACCTACATCAGTACGGGGAAAACTGGGTATGTGGTTTGCTTCATGATTCATGCAAATTTATTCTTCATGCTAGCTTGAGCCCTCAACTAATACTCTGTTCCTCTCTTTTAGGCGCGAGAGAACAAGGCTCCAGTGCCATAGCTGTTCGACCTCTATGCCATGTCCAATACTGCCTCGTACAAGAAGGCCAAGGCATTCTCTGAGTCTGACCTCGATGATCCAAAGAAATTCACCAACCGCGCCTCCCACCACAAGCTTGTGAGGTACAGAGATGAGGGGAAGGCGAGGAAAGGGCCGGACTTTAACCCGAGCCAGCAACCTCTTGATCCAGAGCTGGTTATGATATCTGGTGGCGGGAGGCCCCATGGCTCGTTAGCCATTGGGGATGGACTGATATGTTGTAGTAGCACTCTCCCGCAGATCAAGAAGCGCCAGACCGGCTCCGATCCTGAGATATTGCCTCGTGCACGGCAAGTGGAGCTCGAATTCAAGGTTAGTTATACGGACTCAGATACCTTTCCTTCATTACATTGTGTGTGCGGCCGTCGATGATTACAATGCTAACGAGTGGTGTTGCAGGCTGCTATTGAGGTAGAGAGAACGAAGACCCAGGCTGCTATTGAGGAAGAGAGAGCGAAGACCCAGGCGATTCTAGAGGAGATGGACCGGCAGGCGGCGGAGAGGGAGAGGGAGCTTGAGGACAGGACGGCTAATGCATTGGAGGAGGAGAGGAACCGGAACATGATGGCTAACCGGGCCCTATACGAGATGTTCGCGGTAAGTTTCTTCTGCATATTAGCCAAATCATGCACGTAATGTTCCTTACTGTAGAATCTAATATGACTGACTCGTGAAAACCAAATGTGCAGACCCTGTGCGAGAAGAGCGGCACGACCCCTCCGCCGATGCCAGTCATTGCTCCGGCGGGCACGGTGAGTTTCATTTGAATGATCATTAGTTACTAGTCTTCACATTTGAGTTGCATCATGCTAACGATACATTGGAAATGATCTTTGGTGCAGCATAACTCCCGACAAGCATCGACCGATCCTCCTCCGTCAGCCACTGGCGCGACCGGTCCTACAACTACACCTCCGTGATGACGGTAAGTTTTCGCAAGTGTTTAGCATAACAAATGCGTACTTAGCTTAAGAAATGACCTATTTATCTCCAAAATGCCATATACTAAGCTTAGTTTCCTCGAAAATGACATTATAACCTTACTTAGCTCCAAAATGACCAATTTTACCATGGATAGCTCTCAAATGACCTATACTTAGCTTAGCTTAAGAAATGACATATTTAGCTCTAAAATGACCTGTACTTAGCATTATTTCCTCCAAAATGACATAATAACCTTAATTAGCTCCAAAATGACCAATTTTACCACGGATAGCTCTCAAATGACCTATACTTAGCTTAGCTTAAGAAATCACCTATTTAGCTCCAAAATGACCTATTTAACCTAGGAAAGCTCTAAAATGACATATACTTAGCATTTATTCCTCCAAAAATGAATTTATATGGTTAACTAGCTCAAAAATGACATAATAACCTTAATTAGCTCAAAAATGACCTATTTAACCTAGGATAGCTCTAAAGGTACCTATACTTAGCATTTATTCCTCCAAAATGACTCAATATGCTTAGGTAGCTCAAAAATGACATAATATGCTTACAAAATGACCTATTTAGCTCCAAAATGACTTAATATGCTTAATTAGCTCAAAAATGGCATAATTACTTAGGTTAGCTCTGAAATGACCTATACTTAGCTTATTTAGTTCATTTATGACATACTTAGCATATTTAGGTCAAAAATGGCCTATTTAACTAGGTTAGCTCTAAAATGACACAAGTAAGCAATAAGAAGAAGAAAAAGAAAGAGAAGAAAAATTCTTCTTCTTCTTCTTCTTCTTCTTCTAGTCTTCTTCTTCTTCATTTTCTTCTTCTTCTTCTAGTCTTCTTCTTCTTCTAACTTCCTTCTTTCTCATTTTGCAGATTTGATTCACTTCACGGAAGCTTGCGTTCATGGAGTCCTTGTCCTTCCATTTTGTTTTGATTTTGTAGGATCAACAATTGACCCTGGCATATGTATGTATAGATGAATGAAACTTGCATATGTTTTGATTTGGTATGTGTTGGATGATCATATCCATATGGCTTGCATATTATTTGCATATGTGTTGTTTATTATGTGGTGGATGAGACATTTTATGTGATGGACTAGACATAATGTTTGCCTTATTATGTGATTCTGAATATATATATATGTGTGTGAATTTATGTGCAAATGAATTGATATAAGAGAAAACAGTAAAAACAGGGGCTATATAGCCACTTTGCCGTCTGCTAGCAGACGGCAAAGAGGTTTGCCGTCTGCTAGCAGACGGCAAATAGGCCACGTGGCAGCAGCCTGTGCAATCTGGGCTGGCCTATTTGGCCTGTTTGCCGTCTGCAAGCAGACAGCAAAGAGCTTTCTTCTTTGCCGTCTGCTGGCAGACGGCAAAGAGCCTGCGCTGGCCCAGCTGACGCCTGACGTCAGCTGACGTCAGCTGCAGCTCTTTGCCGTCTGCTGGCAGACGGCAAAGAGCGCCGTTAGCCCCCTAACGGGGCTGGCACCTTTTGTCTGCCGTCCAGGGGCTTTGCCGTCTGCCAGCAGACGGCAAAGTGGCCTTTAGCGGCACCCGTTCGGCCGGACTGTTCGCCGTCTGCTGGCGGACGGCAATGGCTTTGCCGTCCGCCAAGCAGGCCTTTGCCGTCTGCTATGGCAGAAGGCAAAGAAGCTGATTCCAGTAGTGACTCTTTTATTGGCTAGGGCTTAGGAGGAGCCATGCGAGTAGCTGCTTGAGTTGATAGGAGGCATGCAAGCTGGCCTCCGCTCCGCAGGCTCACCGGGAGGCATGCGGGCTGTACGCCGCAGGCTCACCGGGAAGGGAGCCCTTTGACCTCCGTATCCGCCCTCCTCGCTTCCAACCTGTCCATCAATGGCGCCTGAGCCGCTATTTAATAGGCGGCTTTACTGCCCACTCACTCACAATCCTCTCTACATCTTCGCCTCCCACTCCCCTCCATCATTCAGACCTCCACGTCGACCTATACCATAGTACAATGGGATCATATGCCACTACTCTTCCAGTTTGGTGAAGATGACACCAAGCCGAAAGCGATAGAACATAAAGACGAATGCGACGCCATGGACAGGGCCCTGGAGGAGCTGCATGCCGCAGCGGATGCTGCCCCGACGCACTCGCCAGCAACAATCCCCCCGCCCACGCCAGCAACCATCCCCGTGGCATTGACGGGCTCATCGTCGAGCATCATCGCAGCGCTAGAAACCGCGCGCGTCAGGAAGGTCCCCGCGGACACGCGCGAGCTCGTGTATGTGCAAGCACCAGCACCTCCTCCTGTGCTCGTGCTCGTGAGCGCCCCTGCACACGCCACGCCAGTACTAGTGCGTGTGCCCGAACCCATGGCGCTCGACCCCGTGCACGAGCCTGCACCCACCGCGCCCGTGCCTGTGCGCACGCCTCCACCCATCACGGGCCCCTCAGCGGATTGGGCTGCCATTGTCGACAATTTCCTCGTAGCGCTGCTAGTCTCCGCCCTCTGGCCCCACGCCCGTCAATCAAGCGATGACTGGTTGTTTGATTTTGAAGTCCTTAACATTCTGGTCTCGTTTGAAGAACTGTACAACTACGCCCTGGAGCACGAGAACGCCGCCGCAGGACGCTGCCGCCGCAACTAGTTTTCCTTATATTGTATGTCGATTGTATGAATGTAAAGTCAAGACTTGACTTAATGAAATCTATGGTTTGATGAACTAAGTATTTATCTCTGAATTCACAGAGCAAACAAAAAACCATCATTGTTTTCTCTGAATAACAACTCATCACAAATGGTTCAGCTTGAATACCCGTATGCACACCGACAGCTATCTTTCCTTCGCCTGTAAGCCAAGTGAAAATATTGGTTCGAAGGACTGGTGCAATGCGTCATCGCAAACATTTCTCAAATATGACCCGTGTGCCTATTACAGAATATCCGGGAAGTTTTGCATATATCATATTGGGTAAATTGCCATGTGTCAAATCGGAAACATTGGCATCTTTCGATCTAGTAACATTGGCATTTGTCAACATTGTAGCACTGGCATTTTCAAATTTCGTAGGAACAAAACCACAATTAGGGTGTAATTTTGCAACTAAAATTCAGTAAACATGGATTTCATTCATACATTAAGCACTGGTCTTCTTACAATACAGTTCAATTCGACAGCTGAACCGAACAAAAGTTTCCCCAATTATTGCCAACTACGTACTTTAATACCTAGTTCAACTATATATACTAGCTAATTTAAAGTACGTGGTACAGTTCAACCATATCTATAGTTAGATGAATTGAACAAAATAGCCCCTAAATACTAGTACTGCAGAGGGGCTTTGTACCACTTCCAGCAGAATTGAGCGCGCTCAGTAAGAGCAAGTGGAGGAGGAGCCTGCCGACGAGTTGGTGGAGTCGTGTCCATTGCCTGCTAGTGCTGCCCTCCGGCGCTCAAGATGCCCCTCCTCGAAGCGACGGGACTTGGCGTAGATCTCCACATTCCACGCCACCGCTGTGGCTTCTCCCTCGGGCACGGCGTCTGTGAGCTTCTTCGCGTGAGCGACCTGGCGCTCTACCTCCTTCTCTAGGAAGTAGATGTAGCACGCAAGGGTTGGGAAGCAATGGACCGTCGGCGGGCCTTTGGCACCCTCCACCTCCCGCATTCGGGCCACGGTTGCGGAGCGGCTGATGACCCTGCCGCCTTACGGCGGGGTCATGTCAAAGACAGACGACGGTGGGGTGGCGGCCCTGGCGGCTACCGGTATGTTGGTGGCTACAGCGGCCACCGGCAGCAGCTGCCATCGGGTAGCGATGGTGGAGCGTGTAGTAGGTGTCATGCACACACCCACTAGGGACGCCACATCCACTACACGCTTTAGAGGACTGCCGCGCCGATGTGGTGAAGCCTCCTAGCTGGAGCTGTCCTCTAGCGGAATGGCTGGGCAACGACGAACAACCGGTGCCATTGGCGATTGGGGGAGAAGCACACTAGATAAGCTACGGGGAGGGAGGGGATGAAGGCAATGTGGAGTCGCTGGTCGTGAGGGTTTATATAGCAGGCCAACAAGCATTGGGGATTTGGGGATTTCACCGAGCCGGACGGGAAGCTAGAGCCGTAGGACGGTTTTGTGCGCGGGAACCTGCGCGGTTGTGCGCGGAAACGGGCTCATCGAGCGGACACGTGGTCAAAAGAGGTGCCGAAGCGTGCACTGGAATCCTTGGGCAGCAACGCGGTGACAAGATGCGAGAGAGGAGGACGAGGTAATGCGCAGGCACACGGGTCATAATAATAAAACGTCTGCGATATTAATACAAGCAAACGACACTTCCCAACATAGCGTCGGTAATGATTTCATCCATCGCTGAGAATTGGTTGCCAGCAACCGTCGGCCAACAACCCACACAGCTTGTCAGTATGAATCATTTGGGTTATTATTGGTCTTCCCACAGAATTCTGATGAATGAATTGTTTGCCTTGTATCACACACACCTTGTTACGGTAACTTGTTTGTGTTCTAGCTTGATCAACAGAAACAGTTTCTCCGAATGAACTGTATGACGTATTTCACACACATATGTATTTTGAGAACCGTTTGTTTTATCTTATCTAATCGCAAATAGTTCATAAGCACCAACAGTATGCCCTGCATCACACACGCAACTATTTTCTGAATCGTATTTGATGTATCCACCATCGCACACAGTTCATGGCATTAGCGACGGAGCTTGAACTATACCGTTTGCGATTCATGCATCACACACAGTTTTCTCGAAGGGTCTCTGATTGTTGTGTCGTCTTTCGACCATCCTGCAGTAGTGGTACATTGGATGTTATTAGATCTTATATAGTGGGACGGAGAGAGCATCATGTGAGGTAACTAATAAAGATTGTTAGTACAATGGGAAAAAATGTGGCAATTAAACTATTTATTTACAGTTTGTCCAAGACAACAGTGATATGCAGTATATTAACTCAGAACTCTGTACCCTTTTTAATGCACATAATGAGTTGTTAGATGACAACCTCTGTATCTTTTTCCTCACAGTGGTTCCTAACGCAGTCTACCTAAGATCACCTCTCAAACTACATGATTGTTGGACATGCAAATGTACATGTATTTCTACCAGACTAGAATGACTATCTGGAAGTCATGAAGATATTGAAGGATGGACAGTCGACCATCACAAGGGATTGGGCTGGAGTCGTGTGTGCATTCGACATGGAGGAGGGCAAACTACGGGCATTCCGCTTCACCTTTTACAGCAACCAGAATATCTTTTGCATCTTTCCTTGCCGTCTTTAATACAAGTATGCAACCGTCGTTCATCATTATTTATTTGGTGCTTATGTAATTCTTTCGTTGACGTAATTCTTGAACGTATGTACCTGTGAATGGAATAATGCATTGGTTGATGAATCTATCTATGTATATGTAAAAATCTATTCCCTACTTTCAAATTCAAATTTCGTACAATTTTAAATTGTAGCGATTAAAATAATAATAAAAATGCTCTGTGGGTCATTATGTCGCAGACGGTTTGTAAGTTCGTTTGTGATATACCTCATGATCCGAAACGTTTCACAAATAGAAAACGTGTGCGCCCATGCACATAGTTGCCATTTGCAAACCGTGTGTGATTTCAGACAATATCACAAACGGTGCAACCAAATTCAAGTTGGTGATAGAATCTCTATTGCACACTGTTTGTGATGTACTATGCATGGCAAACGTTGGACCACCTGGAGAAGGCTGCCCTGGAGAAGGGTTGTGCGATGCGGCTCGGGAGTTATGCTGCAACAAAGATAATTTGCAATGTCTCGTTAGAATGATGACACTCAAATGTTAAGACTAGTAACTAATGACCATTCAAATGAAACTCACCGTTCCCACCATAGTAATGACTGGCATCGGCGGAGGGGTCTAACCGGTCTTCTCGCACACAGACTACACATTTGGTTTTGACGAGTCAGTCATATTAGTTAGTAATGAAACAAAAATTACGTGCATGATTTGGCTAATATGCAGAAGAAACTTACCACGAGGAGCTTGTACATGGCCCGGTGAACCGCCTCATTTTGTGCCCTCTGCTCCTCCCACAACGTAGCCATCTTCTCCTCCACCAACAGTTTCTTCTCCGCCGCCACCCGGTGCCTCTCCACCAGAAGCGCCCGGGTTGTCGCTCTCTCTTTCTGAAGAACAGCCTGCAACACCACTCCTCGTTAGCATTGTAATCATCGAAGTCCACAGACACAAGGTACTGGAGGAAAGATATCTGAGTCTGTAAAACTAACCTCGATGGCGAGATCAACTGGCTATGGACGAGTCCTTATCTCTGGACAGGAGCTCGTTTGGCGTGCCTTTTTCTCCAGGACAGTGAGAGGACAACGTATCAGTCCATCTCCAATGGCTATCGAGCCATGGGGCCTATTTTCATGTAACATCCCAAAATTTCATTTTGGCATGTTATGAAAATAGTTATGCATCCATACATATTGATTGTAATTGCATTGATGAAATGAATGAAAGTTGAGATGCTCTTCGGCTGTGTTGGATTTGTCCTTTTCAAATTTTGCCTCCATTTGAATTCGAATAGTGACCTCTAAAAATTTCAAATATGAGAGGAGGAACATGACCCTCCATGTTAGGGGTATTTTCGTGATTTCATTTGACCTTTTTGAACCAGGGTTTTATTTAAAAAATATTTCAAATAGGAAATTATTCCATCTGGGCATTTTCTGAAAATATTTTTTTTAAAATTTATTATTTTGGTCGTGGAATTTTTTTAAACAAATTTCATTTATTTTTCTTATAATTTTAGTATATAACACTTCTATATTTGGGTTTATATTAACTTCCCTTTTTATAGTTTCTTTCCTGTTTTTAAATAAAAGGAAACACTTTCTTTTATTAGGAAAACGTCATGGACCACTAAGGAAAGAATCAGGCCCAAGATCGCCCGGCCAGATCCTAACGATCTTTGGATCGGCCACCGATCGCCCTGGGCCACATGTCCCCTCTCTCCCCCTTGCTGATGCCCCGGACCCACGCCCAACCGAATCCCTCACCGGTCTTCCCCTCCTTTCTTCTCCCCCTTCCTTCGTCGGAGCCCGCGCCGATCCCCCACACGATCTCCTCTTCCCCTGTCGTTTGATGCAACACAAGAACCCCTATAAATACCCCACTCTCACCGCACTTCGTTTTACCCAAAACCCCCTACATCACCTCACCATAACATCGTGCCATGCCTCGCCGGAGTTCCACTATCGATCGGAGCTCTCCGAGCTTGTAGTGCTCGCCACCTTCGCCCCCTACCACCACCGACGCCACCAAACGACGTCGGAGGCCCACCGTAGTTGCCTGGACATCCCCGCCGTCGCCGAAGACCACCGGAGCAACCTCATCAATGACCTCCACCGTAGTTGCCACGTAGCCTGTTCGTAGTATAGAAATTTTCTTTTATTTCTGTTTTTGTTTCTGAAAACATAATAGAATCCAAATTTAGATTCTGAATATCTCCTAGATTATTTGTAGTTTTTGATTGATTCTTTTTGCATTGGCTGACAAATATTATGAAATTTCTTCCTGTGGCATTAGTTTTCAATTTTGAACTGTTTAAATTTGAATTCTTTGAAATTTGCTCAAATCACTAGAATTTGAATAACTTTAGTTTAAAAACATATTTTTGCGTGATTCTTTTTGCTACTGGTTTATATTAGTTAGTTTTATCACCATATTCAATTTGGGAATTTTTAGGAGTACTTAAATTAGGATTTTTAGCAAAACAGATTCTGTTTTAGTTCTTTTAGGTTTATTTTGTTTCCTGTTATTTTAATTTTATTTTGATTATGTTTTCTTTTAACTTTCTATTTTATTATTTTTAGTTTCTGTTGGTTAGCATTAGGTGATATATTTTCTTTTAATAAAAATAATTTTATTGTTTTGTTCTTGTTTTAGTAGGAAACAATGTTTTCTTTATATGTAGTGTTTCATAATAGGTTTTGAAGTAATTCTTTTTGCATAGGATATTTTAGGTGAAATACTTTCTGTTATTTTGATAAAACTTAGTTTTCTTTATAGTTAAGATTTTATTAGTGGTAGAAAACTATCATTAGTTTGTTTTACTTTAGTAGAAGTTTTGCCATGGAATTTTGGATGAACACTTGTTTCTCTATGTTTTCTTTTCTTTGGTTATGTTATTGCATGGCTCTAGTATTATTATTTTGACTTGCTATTATTCATGCTTGTGTTATGGGTATGCTTATTGTGTGAATTGTTTGTTTCATTAGATCATCCAGAGTGCGAGGATTGCTACTTAGAGTCACTCGAGTTCGAAGATCGTCAGCAAGGCAAGTTCACATTGATCATATTTTACCTATGATTTTTATTGCATTAGTTTAACCTCTCCACCATTGCATGCAAAGTAGGTACTTGGAAATTTGGTTCTTGAGTAGTATCATGTGGTAGGCACCCCATAAACCCTTGTCACTTTGGCCTGGGAAACGTTATTTTATTTTTGCTATGCTTTTAGTAGACGGGGTTGGTTGATTGTTTATCATGAGAGTTGTGAAAATTAATTTATGACCAAGACCTCAAGACTTCAAGAATTTCAAGACCTCATTATGCAATATACCTCTGGGTGGAAGATGGTTGAACGACACCCTAGAGGACCCAGTGGTAGCCTAGGTGTTGCTGGAGAAGTGCCAGTATTCATGCAGAAAGTTCCACCCAGGCACGAAGAGACGGATGGATACTTCAAGACCGGAGGCTTACCTGCACAACCACAAGCCATTATGGGCTCTGGCTTGGTTGGACATCATGGCGACTCTCGACGGTCTGCGCTACGAGATGTAGAAGAACGGTAGGATTGGATGGGCACCAGCAGTGGCTCGGAGGAACACTTTGGAAGACCATGTTTCGATCATCCGGTTCCCAAACACCATGCAGTGCGAGGACTTCAACGGAGGTGATCAAATCTTGTGGGGAAAGTGTGCAAAACTCTGCAGAGTACCAAACCTAATCGTTTAGCCGTGTCCACGGTTACGGACAACTCGAGCCAAAGGAACTGAAACTTTCAGGAACTCTCAACACAAATAATACTAATGATGTGGGTATTATTGTTAACTAGGTATGAGAACTGGTTGGTGGAACCTTCTCATTAAAGAACCAACATTGTAGTAATAGTTTTGCTTTTGCCCCTTCTCTTGTTGTAGGAAAAATTGCTTTATGCTATACTCAAACTTACAGCCCCACCTGCCATATATGCATATAGTATAGATAATATTTTCATCCCTCTCTTTTGTGACTTGCCGGCATATTCAATATACTGACCTACACGGCTGCAACGTGTCATGTTGCAGAGTACTTTTCCAACTAGGAGTGAGGACACGCTCTACGCTCGGTGATATGCCCTTGGAATCGGATGGACTCGCTGGCATCTACGTCTTCCGCATTTAGTTTTATCTCATGAGTTGGCCTTCAGCCGAATTTATTGTAATAAAGACTCTATATGAGATTCGATTAATAAAGATGTGTGATTTCCCTTTGATATATACATGGATGTACTATTTCAGGTCGGGTCGCAACATTTCAATCCTCCAATTGTTCCTAAGAATCATGGTTGTGTTATCGAGGAGCTTGAGATCAAAGATGACAACACTTGATCATACGTGTTATGCCTTGCTAGGGGCGTAAAACAATAGCGCTAGTTGGGAGGCAACCCAATAGTTATCTTACTTTTCTTGTTTTACTTTCTGTTTGTGTGTCATAACACGATTGTTGCCTCTGTAATTATTGTGTTATCATGTTTTAATTAGTGTCTGTGCCAAGTAAAGCCTTTGGAATAATTTGCATGATGAATATAATTGATGTTGTGCAAAAAACAGAAACTTTTGCCTCTAGTGCAGAATTTTTTGTTCTCTGCTAGAGCCTATTAAATTCCTGACATGTTTACATAGTATTTTTATACGAATTCCCCAAGTTGTCCTAATTTTTCAGAATTTTTTGAGATACAGAAGTATATTGTCTCTACAGATCTTTATAGACTGTTCTGGTTTAGACAGATTATGTTTTTGCTTGCATGTTTTGCTTGTTTTGATGATGACATGGATTATATTGGGCAATATCAATCATGGATAAGTTAGAATACAGTACCTTATGCAATAATAAAATATGAATCAATTTATAAGAGTACCTAAAGTATTTGATATGTTTATTATACTAACGGATCTCACGAGTTTTCTGTTGAGTTTTATGTGCTGAAGTTTTCAAGTTTTGGGTGTTATCACGATGGACAAAGGAATAAGCAGTGGCAAGAGCCTAAGCTTGGGGATGCCCAAGGCACCCCAAGGTAATATTCTTGGAAGACTCAAGCGTCTAAGCTTGGGGATGCCCCGAAAGGCATCCCCTCTTTCATCTCAAACCATCGGTATGTCACTTGGAGCTATATTTTTATTCATCACATGATACGAGTTTTGCTTAGAGCGTCATTTGCTTTAGTTTACTTTTTGTTTTAGTTTTACACAATCATCGTTTACTGGACAAACCTATTTGAGAGACACACACCTTCATCATAATTTATTAGAATACTCTATGTGCCTCACTTATATCTTTTGAGCTTAGCAGTTGCTCTAGTACTTCACTTATATCTTTTACAGCACGGTGGTGTATAGATTTTATAGAAATAATTTCACTCTTGTTCTTCACTTATATTTGTTTGAGAGTTAATGAATAGCAACGGTAATTTGCATGGGTCATAAGACTAGTCCAAAAATAACAGGTATTCAATGAGTGCATAATCAAAACCACATGTAGCACATAAAAGAGAAATCATGGTTATTGATATTAATGTGGTAATGTGAAAAAGAATGAGTGCATGATCATTGGTTAATAAAGGTATCGTTAAGTAGAGGTTTTTAACTTGCTATTCATCCAAATATTTTTATAGCATGGTGATCATGTGTGAGCATACTTATTCCTCGTTGAAATCCTAGTGTTGTTTAGGTAGGGGGCGCGCGATGGTTAATTCCTACCAACCTCCTCCCTAGGGGCATGCGAGTAGTGATTTGCTTCGAGAGAGCTAATAAAATCTTGCAATAAGTATGTGAGTTCTTGATGACTAATGTGAATCCATGGATATACGCACACTCACCTCCACATATTTGCTAGCCTCTTCGGTACCGTGCATTGCCCATTCTCACTTTGAGGATTTGTGCAGCTTTCGCAGGTGCATCCAAACCCCATGACATGATACGCTCTGTTGCACATAAGCCTCATTATATCTTCCTCAAAACAGCCATCATACCTACCTATCATCGCATTTCCATAGCCATTCCGAGATATTGCCATGCAACTTCCACCGTCACATCATATGACTCATACTTCCATTGTCATATTGCTTAGCATGATCACATAAGATGACATAGTATTTATGGAAAAGCCACCGTTCATCATTATCATACATGTTACGCTTGATCATTGCACATCCTGGTACACTGCCAGAGGCATTCATATAGAGTCATACAGTTTCTCATGTTGAGTTGTAAGTAAATAAAAGTGTGATGGTCATCATTATTAGGGCACTGTCTCAGTGAGAAAGATGATGGAGACAATGATTCCCCCACAAGTCGGGATGAGACTTCGGACGAAAAATAAAAAGAAAAAGAAAAAGAAAGAAAAAGAAAGAAAAAGAAAAAAATAAAGAAAGAAAATACAGAAACAAAAAGAAAAAATATATACATGAGAGAAAAGAGAGATGGGAAAGTGCTACTACCTCTTATTCCACACTTGTGCCTCAAAGTGGCACCATGTTCTTCATATAGAGAGTCGCATGTTTATCACTTCCATATGCTAGTGGGAATTTTTCATTATAGAACTTGGCTTGTATATTCCGACGGTGGACTTCCTCAAATGCCCGAGGTCTTCATGAGTAAGCAAGTTGGATGCACACCCACTTAGCTTCCGTTGATCTTTCATACACTTATAGCTCTAGTGCATCCGTTGCATGGCAATCCCTACTCCTCGCATTGATATCTATTGATGGGCATCTCCACTTTTCACCCCTTTGAAACCGATCACCATATTCTATTCCACCTTTATGCTATATCCATGGTTCAGGCTCCTATATTGTGCAAGTAATAAAAAGATGAAGCACGTTAAAAAGTACGATCCGATTGCCTGACTTGACACCCTAGTGCTTGGCATTTGTATTTATGTGGTGAAGACGGAGCCATGCTATTCTAATATAATAAAATGAATACGGGGTGAACATACTTTTCGGATCGTATACTTTGAAACTTGATGATTATGTTTCTTATGTTTATAAATATTACTATGTTGATGTTTCTTAATTCATCGTTTATCAATGAACAAACCTGAAATAGATTACATGTTGGGTAGCATGTCACATCAAAAATTCTTGTTTTTATCGTTTACCTACTCGAGAACGAGCAGGAATTAAGCTTGGGGATGCTTATATGTCTCCAACGTATCTATAATTTTTTATTGTTCCATGCTATTATATTATCATTCTAGGATACTTTTTGCGTGTTTATTTACCAATTAATATTATTTTTGAGTACTAACCTATTGACCTAGTGCCCAGTGCCAGTTGCTGTTTTCTGCATGTTTTTTGTTTTCCAGGTTTACCATACCAAACGAAGTCCAAATGCCACGAAACTTTAATATGATTTTTTCTAGACCAAAAGAAGTCCTGGAAGCTTCGGGAGGAGAAGAGAGGTTGCACGAGGGAACCACGAGCCAACAGGGTGCGCCAAAAGGGCCAGGCCGTGCCCTGCTGTGTTGTGGCCCCCTCTACTGCCCTCTCGTGCCCCTCTCTGAGCTATAAATTCTCAAATATTCCAAAAACCCTATGGGAGCTCCCGAAACACTTTTTCCGCCGCCGCAAGTCTCTGTTCCACCGCGTAGCCATCTGGCGACCTTTTCCGACGATCTGCCTGAGGGGGAATCGATCACGGAGGGGCTCTACATCACCCTTGTTGCCTCCATGATTAGTTGTGAGTAGTTCACCACAGACCTACGGATCCGTAGTTAGTATCTAGATGGCTATCTCTCTCTCTCTCTTGATCTTCAATAAAATGATCAGCGCATCGTCGCTTTGATCTATTCGATGTAATCCTTTTGTGCGGTGTGTTTGTTGGGATCCGATGAATTGTGGGTTTATGTTCAGATTATTCATGGAAAGTATTTGAGTCACATCTGATTATTATGATTCTTATTTGCATGATTATTATAGCTTCGTAAATCTATCCGATCTACTGATAGTTTGGCAAACTAGATTGATATTTCTTCAGTGAGAGGGGTGTGTTTTAGTGGGTTCAATCTGGCGGTGCTCTATAACCCATTGACAGAAAGAGACAAGACACGTCTTTGTATTGCTGCCACTAAGGATAAAACGATGGGGTTAGTTCATATTAATTGAATTCTCTTTGACTATATCATGTCATCGTTCTCCAAGCATTACTCTGTTTTACTTAATACTCTAGATGCATGCTGGATAGCAGACTATGGGTGGAGTAATAGTAATAGGTGCAGGCATGAGTCGGCCTATTTGCTTATCGACGTGATGCCTATATATACATGATCACTACCATGAATAAAGAGTGCATAACTATCCGCTCTTCTATCAATTGCCCAACAGTAATTTGTTTACCACCGTATGCCTACTACATGAGAGATGCCACTAGAGAAAACTACAGCCCCTTGGTCTATCCACTCATAAGTTACAGACGCTTTAATTACCTTGCTGCCATTTACTTTCTTTTATTTTATTTGCAATTTACAATGATCTACAATTATCTACACATCTCATTTACTTGCAAATAACGAGATCAAGGGAATTGACAACTCTCTTGCCGCGTTGGATGCAAGTGTGTGCTCTTTTGTGTGCAGCCGATGAAGATGGTTGATGACCCATATTCCTATTGGTTCGATAAACCTTGGTTCCTAATTGAGGGAAATACATACCCGCATTGTGCTGCATCACCCGTTCCTCTTCATGGAAAACCCAACCCAGATAACAAGCATCAGGCACATCGCCAGGCTTGCCTACGCGTGACAAGATACCAGTTGGCGTTGCGTCGCTATCACAGCGGCAACATACGCCCCCACACCTCAAGGCGGTTGACCTGGTTCTGCACCAAATCCTCTCCAGAGAGGGACTCCACAAACTCTCACCCATGTGGGAGGGCCCGTTCAGGGTCACGCACATCTCCAGGCCCGGCACGGCATGACTCGAAATGGCGGAGGGTGTTTCAGTACCAAACACATGGACCATCCAATATCTCTGCAAGTTCTATCCATGACCTGACGGATACGAGCGAGATGGTGTTGTACACACTTCCGGGCTCTCTCTACCCACGCTGCCTCCGGCACGTGAGAGTGCCTTCCCACTCTCGTGGAAGCCCCATGCTCATCACTGGTGGACGCTCCTACCCACTCTCGTGGAAGCCCCATGCTCAGCGTTGGTGGGAGCGCCATGCTCAGCGCCAGCAGATGCTCCTACCCAGTCTCGTGGAAGGCCCATGCTCAACGCTGGCGGTAGCGCCATGCTCAGCGCTGGCAGACGCTAATACCCACACTCGTGGAAGCCCCATTCTCAGCGCTGGCGGAAGCGCTATGCTGAGTGCTGGCGGATGCTCCTACCCACTCTCGTGGAAGCCCCATGCTCAGCCCAGGCGGAAGAGCCATACTCAGTGCTGGCGGCCGCTCCTACCCACTCTCGTGCAAGCCCCATGCTCGGCCCTGGCAGAAGGGCCATGCTCAGCGCTGGCGGATGCTCCTACCCACTCTCGTGGAAGCCCCATGCTCAGCACTGGCGGAAGCCTCATGCTCAGTGCTGGAGGACGCTCCTACCCACTCTCGTGGAAGACCCATGCTCAGCACTGGAGGCCTACTTACTTGAGGGGCCTGATACTTGTGATCTGCATTGGGTTTTTCGTGAAGAGGAATGGGTAATTGCAGCACAAAGTGGGTAAGTATTTCCCTCACTTATGAAACCAAGGTTTATCAAACCAATAGGAATATCGATCCACAACCGTCTTCAGCGGCTGCACACAAATGAACAAACGACTTGTACCCAACGCGGGCAAGAGGGTTGTCAATCCCCTTGATCTCGTTATTTGCAAGCAAATGAGTTGTGTAGATAATTGTTGACAAATATAAATTGCAAAATAAATAAAAAGTAAACAAAGGCAGTGAGGTAATAATAGCATTTGGAAATACATAAGTGAATAGACCCGGGGGCCATAGCTTTCCCTAGCGACATCTCTCATGTAGGCACCATACGGTGGGTAACAAATTACTGTTGGGCAATTGATAGAAAAGTGGATAGTTATGCGATTTTCACGGCAATGATCATGTGTATATAGGTATCACGTCCATAAAGAAATAGGCCGACTCCTGCCTGCACCTATTACTATTACTCCACTCATCGACCGCTATCCAGCATGCATCTAGAGTATTAAGTAAAACATAATAATGCATGGAGAACGATGAGACGATGTAGACAAAGTAAACTCATGAATAAACCCCATCATTCAGGTTCTTTGTCGTCTGCCATGGCGGACGGCAAAGGACCAGTCCTTGGACGGCAAACGTCTTTGCCGTTCGCTGGCCGACGGCACCAGTTTCGGCGCTGCTAGTGCCGACAATGAGCTTGTTTGCCGTCACCCAGGCAACAGCGGGCGGCAAAGATGGTTTGCCGTCAGCTGGCGGACGGCAAAGGCCATGGACGTCAACGTATGGCAGTTAGCCCCATTAGGTGGCTAACGGCATGCTTTGTTGTCAGCCAACTAACGGCAAACTTTCCCGTCGGCCCGGTGACGTCATCAGTCCGGCGGCAGCCCTTCACCCCCTACCCAAACTTTGCCGTCTGCCTGGCCTATCTTTGCCGTCTGCCAGCAGACTCCAAAGTGACCAAATGGGTCAGACCTGGTACTACCAGGTTGCACAGGCTGCTGCCACGTGGCACCTTTGACGTCGGCTGGAAGTAGGCAAAGTGCGTGTATTGCCCCTGTTTTGTTTGTTTTCTGTTATTTCCCGCATTTGCACAGCACATATATGATATACATAGTTTCAGAAAGAGGCATAGGCCATGTATCCAACATCATCATGAAATATTTAACAAGAGAACACATAGGCTAGCAAAATACTTAGTTTCACATCGTTCATCCATATGTACACACATAGTTTCACATTCTTCATCAAATCTGCTAGCTTCCATCAACGAAAACAAAAAGTAAACACTAGCAGTCCATCAATGCTTGCTTCCAAGTGAATCAAATCTGCAGAAAATTAAGTAATTAAGACAGTTAGAAGAATAAGAAGAAGAAGAAGACTAAAAGAACAAGAACAAGAAGAAGAAGACTAGAAGAAGAAGAAAAAGAAGAAGAAGAAGATTAGAAGAAGAAGAAGAATAAGAAGAAGAAGAAGAAGAAGGAGTAGAAGATGGAGAAAAAGAAAGAAGAGAAAAAGGAAGAATAAGAATATATTTTGTTCTTCTTCTCTCTTCTATCTTTTTATCCTGTTCCTTCTCATTCTTCGTCTTTTATTCTTTCTATTTCTTCTCTTTCTTCTTCTATTCATTCTTTTTTCCTTCTTCCTTGTTTTTCTTCTTCTTATTCCTTATTTGTGTCATTTAGAGCTAACTAAGCTTATTATGTCATTTTGGAGGAAAATAGGGTAAGTATAGGTCATTATTAAGCTAACATAGGTAATTATGCCATTTTTGAGCTAACTAAGCTTATTATGTGAGTTGGGAGAAAAACAAGCTAAGTATATGACATTTATGACCTAACCAAGGTTATTATGCTATTTTTTACCTAACTAAGCTAATTATGTCATAAATGAAGTAAATAAGCTAATTATGTCATTTTGGAGGATAATTAGCTAAGTATGTCTTTCTTTGGGAAAATGAGCCAATTAAGTGGCGTATTAGGGCTAACTAGCATGTACGAAGCTAAGTATGCATTTGTTAAGCAAAACACTAGAGAAAACTTACCTTCCTCGTCATCACGGAGGTGAAGCACCGGGGTCGCTCGGGCCTATTTCACGTGGAGAAGGATGCCGTGTAGAAGGATTGTGCGATGCGGCTCGGTAGTTATGTGTCGGTGCACTAGTATAGGGGTACCCAGTGCCCCTAACTGATGCACACGTGGTAGTAGCTGAACCCTTCAACGTTCGTACAAACCCGACGAATGATCAAGGCCAGGCTCCAACAAGCCCGACGCGGCAGCCCAAGCCCGGACTGCCGGGGACTAAGACATGCGCACCTTCCTGAAGACCCGGCAAGCCATCCCCCGGCAGGCGCGAGCTGATCGGCCACCGCTCCACCACATTGCTACGACAATCACTTATCAATGCGGTGTCGAGCCCTCAATCGGCTAAACAGCTCTCGCTAAGCACGTGGCGGCGTGCCAGAAGGCAAGTTACGCCCAGTTCACACCCGCCCTGCAGCGTGTCAAGACCGTAAGCAACGACCGGCCAAGCGGTGGCAAGAGCTTGCCGGGGATGCACCCCCGAGCGCCACGTAGACTAGTAATCATGTTATTTTGTCCTCAATGCAGAGTTAGGTATGATAGCTCTGCTAAGCTATCCAATCAATAGATAAAGACTGTTTTACCATTGTGGTTACCCCTTGCACTAAAAAAGGAGGCGCAAGGCTACCTAGCTAAAGATTCGGACCTTTGGACACTTGTACTCGCGTAGTAGCTCGCCCCTACAGCAGTTCTTGCCGGGGTTAGGCAATGCGCGTTCTTCGTGTTCCTCTGATCAATCCACCAAAAGCAGGAGTAGGGTTTTACGCTTAGCAGCGGCACGAACCTGGGTAAAAGGTCAGTGTCCTAATCGTCGTGCCATCTCATGATCTCTGCTCTTCATGCAACGTGACCCCCCTTGCTGAACCACAAAGGGGCCTTTGGTCCCATAGCTGATCGTGAGCATCCGTGCTCCGACATCTTTGGCACGCCAGGTAGGGGGCATTTTTCATTTGCGCGAACCCAAGTTCGTGAACGGCCAGTCGGTCTTCATCATCATTTTCCCCAACAATGGCTCCCAAGAAGAAATTCGGTGCGGCCATGCATGCCTCCACTTTGAAGGCTACCTCACACGCGGCCGCCGACACCGTCGACGCCGCGGCGATTGCGGGTGAGGCGGGCATCATGGACGATGCGGTTGGCGCAGGCGACGCCCCCGTCCAGTCCTTCACGCCGGAGATGGAGCAGGACGCGCCGGAGGGGAGCGACTACAATAACAACTTGGCAAGCTCGGCCCCGGCTCCACGGGCAAGGGAAACAACCATCCATCACCTCCCCGCCACGCGGATGGACGCGGCGGCCTCGGCAGCACCCGGTCCGGCGCAAGCCGTGACCCTTCTGCCGCACCCGTCGCCGGCGAGACTACTGGGCGTGCACCTCGTGCAGAACGAGACGGAGCGCCAAGCAGGGCCACAGCCCCGCAGCTTTGGCCCCCTGCACACCAGAAAACCCCGGCGAGTATCACACGGCATCAAGAACGGGGCGACGCTTTTCTTGGTCCTACCAGGAGTCGCGCGACGTCACGGTCTGCCTCTTTCGCCATGCCGAGCACCGCAGAGGAAGCCATGGCATGAGTCCAGATGCTGCTCAACTTTATGCCAACAGCTGATAAGATGGATGAATGGAGAGCCACCATTCAGAGTTTGGTTTCTTTCGTTAAAGCCAACAAGCCCCAGCATGAAGAGCCATCGTGATGTACGCGACAGCAGCAGCCCGGGCCGACGAGCGTGTCGAAGGGGCCGACCCAACGGTGCAATCCCCTCCGCGACAACAGGCCTAGAGGCAGCCACAGCAAGCTTCGCATGCTGATGAGCATGACGAGGTGTCCATAGTCTCTTCTGGCCCGCGCGACCGCCGAGATTAACGGCGTGTCCTTGAAGACTGGCGGAAAGAAGATGCGCGCATCACCATCGAGCGACGCCGGGAAGCGCACCGTCAATCCGACAAGCGCATAGGTCCAGACGTCGGCGACGCCGTGCCCAGTGCTGGCAGGTACCTTCCCTTCGAGGTTGGTTGCCCTGCCTTCACTACCGAGCTGCGACGGGTCTGTTGGCTGTCGACCCGAGCTTTCAAACCTGAGCTGCCTGGGAAATACGACGGGAAGCTGAACCCGACAGAGTTTTTGGGCATATACACGATAGTTGTTCAAGCTGCGGGAGGAAGAGATGAAAAGGTGCTCGCCAACTATTTCCCTTTGGCGCTTAAGCCGAACGTGAGATCGTGGCTGATGCATCTGCCGGAAAATTCAATTTCGTCATGGGCTGATCTATGCAACGAGTTCGTTGGCGCCTTCACTGGTGGTCATCAAGAACCAGGCCAGCCCAGCGATCTCCAAGTCCTCCCGCAAAAGCAGGGAGAAACCTTGAGGAAGTATATCCAGAGATTCAGCCGAGTGCACCGCAACATCCCGGAGATACATCCTACAGCGGTGATTGCCGCGTTAAATTCGAACGTGCGCAACAGGAGGATGCAAGCCAAGATGAATGTCAAGATCCCCAAGACTGTTAATGAGCTTTACACCTTGGTGGATAAATGTGCTCGAGCTGAAGAAGGAAGGTGACTTCCCGGGGAGGAGGCGAGCGTCGAAGTGGACTCCGATGATGACGATGACGTCCCCCGACCCGAAGGGAAGAAGCAGGAAGCGCAATAGGAAGCGTAAGGGAAAAGCAGTATTGGCTGTCGAGAGCTCCGGAGACCTCAGTGCAGGCAAGAAGGCGAGAGCCGAAACCCCCGGCAAGGGAGCTGCCGCGTGCGCTGATTGCCGGGAGGCTGCTGCCGCTGAGAAGACCGGGAAGTCCGACGGGCCGTACTGCAAAATTCACCGCACCAAGGGCCATGATCTCCAAGAATGCCGACAAGTCGAGCAACATGTTGAGAAGCATAGGGCCGAGTACGAGAAGCGCGACAAAGAAAAAGGCCAGGACGGTGCTGCCGGCAAAGGCCGTGGTAGCAGAGGAGGTCGCCACCTCAAAACACCGCAGCAAAAGGAAAAACCCGCCAGAGGTCGAGAGAAGAAGGAAACAGACGATATGAGTGAGGATGAGGATGTTGATGAGGATTCCAGCGACAGGGAGTTTCAGAAAGCAACCGAAGCCATGTGCGTTGACGGGGGTGCATCCTTGCATTCCTCTCACCGCCAGCTCAAGTAGTGGGCACGCGAGGTCAATGCTGTGGAACCAACTGCAGAATCTAGGAAGCCACTCAAATGGTCCCGCACGCCTATCATCTTTGACGAAGAGGATCATCCCAGCCGTACCACTACGGTCGGGTGTTTGCCATTGTTGGTTTCTCCGACAATCCGCAACCTCAAGGTGTCAAAGATGTTAGTTGACGGTGGCGCGGGATTGAACTTAATCTCCCCTAAAGTGGCTGAGAAACTGCAGATCCTTGATGAAGAGCTCGAAGCAACGGGTACATTCCAAGGAATCGACCCCGGCAGGAGCCGACCAAAGGGAAAGATCACTCTGCCTGCGACATTTGGCGGGCAACTGAACTTCTGGACAGAGAGGATAGTGTTCGACGTCGCCGAGATCCCGCTACCTTACAACGAAATCCTCGGTCGCCCAGCTCTTGCAAAGTTCGTGGCGGCATCCCACTATGCCTACAATACCTTAAAGATACCAGGGCCCGGTGGGGTCATTTCCATCCCATCCGACAAGAAGAATGCAGTTATCTGCGTGGACCAGATGTACCATGATGCGGTAGCAGCTGAAGTCATAGAAATCCCAGCTCCCGCCAAGGACAGGGAGAAATTGAAGAAGGCTAGCAGGAACACCGGCAAGGACTCTGGGAAGCGTGCCTCTTCGGAGTGCGCCGCACCTGACGATGACCTGTCCGGGTGTTCCACTAGCAAGAAGACCAAGGCCACCTAGCAGGAACACCGGCAAGGACGCCTGGCAACCATCTGACATCCCTGGTGTTCCCAGGGAGGTAATTCAGCACCACCTTGCTGTCTGTCCTCATGGCCGGCCCGTCAAGCAAAAGGTTAGGAAACAAGCCCTGGAGCGGCAGCAGTTCATTGTCGAGGAAATCAAGAAGCTTGAAGCAGCTGGTTTGGTCAGAGGGGTGCTGCATCCAACTTGGCTGGCAAACCCGGTGGTGGTACGTAAGGAAAATGGGAAATGTAGGCTTTGCATAGACTTCACTGACTTTAACAAAGCTTGCCCGAAGGACCCTTTCCCCTTGCCACGCATAGATCATATTGTTGATTCCACCTCCGGATGTGACTTGCTCTCCTTTTTGGATGCCTACTCCAGATACCACCAGATATTTATGACTAAAGAAGATGAGGAGAAGACCGCATTCATAACTCCCTGTGGCACATACTGTTTTGTGCATATGCCCTTTGGGTTAAAGAATGTTGGTTCAACCTTCGCCAGAGATGTTCAGATTGGTTTTGGGCCTCAGCTGCACAGAAATGTGGAAGCCTAAGATGACATCATGGTCCAGACCAAGCATGAAGCCACTCTCATAAAAGATCTGGAGGAAACTTTTGCGAACTTGCGCAAGATCAACCTAAACCTCAACCGTGAAAAGTGCATGTTCGGTGTCCCATCCGGCAAGCTGCTTGGGTTCTTTGTATCTCAGCGAGGAATAGAAGCCAATACCGACAAGATAAAGGCGATTGAACACATACAGGCAGCCAAGACTATCAAGGATATCAGACGCTTTACCGGATGTGTTGCCGCGTTGAGTAGGTTCATCTCCAAGTCTGCTGAACGCGCCTTGCCGTTCTTCAAGATCTTGAAGAAGGCCGGCCCGATGAAGTGGACCCCGGAGGCAGATGCAGCGCTACAAGACCTGAAGAATCACCTGTCCTCTGCTCCCAGCTTGGTCGCTCCTAAACCGCAAGAGCCGTTACTGCTATATTTCGCAGCGAAGAATCAAGTGGTTAGTGCAGCGCTGGTGGGGCAACAGGAAGTGGATTGAGATTCAGCGGCTGTTGCTGATGCTACCGGGGACAAGAAAGAAGCATCCGCGGCAGGACTCGATACAGATCAAGGGGGGCCTCAGCAAATGACCGACAACGGATCCAAAGAGGTGGCAAAGAAGAAAATGGTGCAGCGGCCCATGTACTTTGTCAGTTCCCTGCTACAGGGGGCTAGATCAAGGTACTCTGGAGTACAAAAGCGGATCTTCGGCCTCATCATGACCTCGAGGAAGCTGCACCACTACTTCCAAGCCCATGAGATAACAGTTGTTACCAATTTCCCGTTGCAACGCATACTGAGGAACCCCGAAGCCACTGGCAGGATAGTTGAGTGGGCATTAGAATTGTCAAATTTCGGATTGAAGTATGAGAGCACCTCCACCATTCAAAGCAGGGCGTTGGCCGAGTTTATTGCAGAATGGACGCCCACGCCAGATGATGAAGCTCCGGAGACAATCCTCCCCGGCAAAGAAGCACCCAAGGATTGTATCATGTAATTTGACGGCGCTTTCTCACTCTAGGGCGCTGGAGGAGGCGTGCTCCTCATTGCCCCTACCGGAGAGCACCTCAAGTATGTCGTGTGTCGGATTTCGGGCTCCGCAAAACACCAAGAAGTTCGAACCCAGGGGCGTGTGCGAAGATCTCCAACAGCTTCACCCCCACCAAGCTCACAACATGATAACCCCGCTCGATGGCGAGGAAGAAGATAACACACGAGAGTTTCCCCAGGTTCAGGCCGCTGCGAAGCGTAAAACCCTACTCCTGCCTTTGGTGGATTGCATCACGAGGAGGTTTGTGGATGAACTGGTACAGTGGTGACTTGCCTCGCGAGTGTGTTTGCGGGTGGTGTGCTCGATGCCTTCTACAGAGCAGCCTAGCCTCTATTTCTAGTGGCCCGGGTCCTCTTCCCTTATCGCAAAGGCGGGAAGGAATCCCACAATGGCCAAATTCATAGGGGGACAGGGGGTACATCTTATCCCCACGAAAGGTGGTCTTCGCCTGCAAAGTAGTCGATGGTGATGCAGAGGTGGGCTCGGTGATGACGTCCGTCCTGTGGGGCTTGGGGTCTTGGTCTTGTTGCACTGAAGTGGAAACCTTTGGGCGGCGCTTTGGGAACTCGCGTGTGCCCCTGCCTCCTTTGCACCAAAGAGGAAACTATCCCCACTGGCGCGCTGGCGCCTGCCTAGCCTGGCTGGCGTCACCCTTGGCCTCCTGAGGTCGTGCGTTGCATAGAAGTCTCCGCCGCTCGGGAGGGGGCCTGGGAGGCCTATCACCCCGCGGGTCCTGGCGTTGTTTCCCTCGCGAGCTCGGGGTCTCGCGAGGGCCTTGTGTTGAGTGAGGCCTTGCCGGGTCGTTCTTGGTCATCGAGGTGGGCCACGCCTTGCGCCGCAGGCAGGCAAGTCTGGGTACCCCCATTCCCAGGACGTCGACAGTAGCCCAAGGGCCCAAGGCGCGCTCGGGTTAGCTTCTGGGTGAAGCCACGGAGGATGGCCCGAAGCGCCGTGGGCCCCAATGCCTGCGGGCCCATCTTGACGCGTGGCGCACGATGAGACGTGGGCGTCTCGGCTCCCCGAAGACATCGGGAACCGCCCTGAGCCAAGCTGACGCAAGGCCTGCGTGCCTCTCCGGCCATCATTGCCTTTCTTGAATGCGGCTGTCTCTTCGTGGTCTCTGCCACCCTCGAGCCGCGCGGATGTGACCCGACGGGAGTAGATGAAATAACTTGAAGCAGGGTAGCACGCCGATTGAGTCTGGCTCGCGCCGCACAAGGGGTGCGCGGCGTCTCCACTCCCCACGTCGCCTCATGGGCAGCGGTTGCAGCTATAAATCCTCCCCGCCCGGGGGGTCTTGCCATCTTGACACGCCTTCTTGCTTCTCTTCCTTCCAAGTTATCTCCCTTATCTTCTGCTCTCCCTTTGTTCCTCCATGCCGTCCGGCGGGAGTGCAGCGGGCGCGGGGAAGTGCACGGGGTCTCCGGCTCCACCGTCGGCCCCAGGAAGCAGCGGAGGGGGACCCTCGAGGCCGGCTCAAGCTCGTCAGCGCTGGGCCATCATCGATGAGTGAATGTTCTGTCTCCCGCCCTTTTCTCTTGTAAGCGCATCCATCGCGCCGGTCCTGATCGTTCCTTCCTCCCAGGGCGCCCGCGCCCAAGAGGCGCAGGCTCGATGAGCTCCTAGAGGAGACGGATGCGGTGAGGGTCCCACTGGCGGACGCCGAGGCCGCCCTCTAGGCCGCGCTCAGGGGCGAGGCGGAGGCCCATGCAGAACTGGCGTCCCTCTAGACCCAGGTCAAGGGGGCTGCCGACACCGTGCAGGCCGCCCAGGACGAGGCGGCCCACGCGAAGATGCTGGAGGCGCAGTGCGCCAAGCAGTATCTGGATATTGCCCGCCGCGCGGTCAGCATGGTGAGCCGGTTCATCGGGGAAGCCCCCACGCTGCCGTGCGCGCTCGGCGACGGGGGCTACCTCAACTTCTTTGGCCAGGTGGTGGAGGCGCTGGAGACCAGCGTCTCCCGGGTGGACGAGGATAACGCGTCCAGCGTGCGAGACCTCCTGGACCTTGCGCTGACGCGCGTCTTCTCCAACCTTCACCGCCACGTCCTGGACCTCGGTCTTTCCCGTGTCATGGAGCCGGTGCCTGAGGAGCTCCAGAGGCCCCTCTGGGACGAGGTGCGCCCGCACGCGGAGTCCTTGGTGGAGCGGTTCATTCAAGAACCCCTCTCTGACGAGGGCGACGACTCCGGCGCCACGGCGGGCGACGGTCCGGACGGCGATAGTGGCTCCTCCGCCTAGGCTTCCCCTGTTTTGTCTTCTTGGTTCCTGTCATGTCAAGAAACTCTCGGCCCCTGAGGGAGTTAACTTTTGTGTTTTTACCTTCGTTTTCCTCCTTCCTTTAAGCCGTCGATCGTCTATCTTGCGTGGCGCGACCTCGCCTCTCTCGCGAGGCCTTGCGTTATCGCCGATGCGCCCCGGCATCCATCGAGAGGCCCGCGAGTGTGTCGCGCTATGACAGGCAATGGCATCCGGCCGGGCCCTTGCGGTGCGGGCCCTCCTGAGGGGGAACGTGCCGCCCCCAAGGCCAGACTCTTAGCGACGTCGCCCAGAGCGGCCGGATTCCTTCCCTCGCGCTGCCCTTCCTTGTTCCTGGGACCACAAGAATCCTGTTGGGATTTTGTAGCGGGCCGTAGTGCCTGCATTTTTATGTTAGCGCTCATGCCTCTTGCCCGGCATTCGGGCTATCATCTGATTAGAAGGTTCTCATATATTCGGCAGGTGTACTTAGCTCATCGGGGCGTGGCGAGCTCGAACGTCGTGAGGCTTAGACGGAGTGTCCAAGGAGGTCGAGGATCCCACCAGGAAGGGCTTCTTCCTTGCATGCGGGGCGGTCCGGGAGCCCTTTCAGCACTCTGCGTCAATGGGGCCCGATCCCGAGTAGACCCCGAGCACCGTTGGGGCGTCTGGATCACCAGGACGAGACCAAAGGAGCAAGGCCTCGGCCACGATTGGGGCATCCAGATCACCAGGATGAGACCAAGGGGCGCGGAGCTGCGCGGTCGGTGAGGTTCCCGAGGCACATTGCTTGGGAACCCCCCCCCCTTGACGCTCAAGCGGCGCTCTGCGTCGGCGGAGCCCAATCCCGCGCATACCTCGACCGCCGTTGGGGCGTCCGGATCACCAGGATGAGACCAAGGGGCGAGGGGCTACGTGACTAGTGTGGCTCCTGAGGCGCGTTGCTCAGGAGTCCTCCTTGACGCTCGAGCGACTCCCATACCTTTTCGCCGGTTGCTACTCCGGGAGGTGCTGAGCCTCCCGAGGTTCTGTGATGTCTCGCTGGGCGGCAGCCGGAGCCCTCGAGTGGGAGTCGACCGCTAGAAGATGCGTGCCTTCGACGCAACAGGTCCTTGCCGGCCTGCTCTAAGGGACCGCGAGGGGAGGCCAAGGTGCATTGGCCCCAGCAAGGTGCCAATCCAAAGAAAAGAGACTCCAAGGCCAGAAAAAGGAATCGCAAAGAGAGAAAAATTGCTGCCCCTTTTCAAATAGAGTGACGAAATCTTCAAATTTCATTTCAAAAAGTGGCAATACGAACACAAAAAGAAGCAAGCAACAGCCGCGTCCGGCACCTAGGCTAGTCTTCGCCTTCGTCTTCCCCCAGCGCGGAGCGTAGGGCATCCTTTTTGCGTGGGCATAGCCATTGGTGGGCAGTGTTGTCCGCCAGCACAGAGCATGGGGCTTCCACTTGGGCGTGGGACGGAACCCCTCCGCGTCCTCGAAGGCTCCGGGCATATACAGCCCACTCATTATTACGTGAGAGTGTCATGGCCGAAGAAAGCTGGGCAAGCCCCTAGGCGCACGGCCCAGGTGCTCCCAACTCGGTTAAGAGCCATCCCACGCATTTCTGCATGGTTGCGCACCTCTACAGCGCAAACCTCAGCGCGCTGCCCCCCACGTAGCCGCGGGATTGCGCTCCCGTGGCCCAAACATGAGTGCAACGCACCCAGCGCAGCCATAGAGGTGTTGTGTCGGTGAAGCCGCCTCATGAAGCGTCGGGGCGCCGGTTGGGCCGCGGCTTGAGGACCTCACGAGGCCCTGCCCCCCGAGGGCCGCTACGGTGCACCCGCTGCCGTGGGTGGCCCGCGTTGCTTGTATCCTGCCGATCCACCAGGCGGTCGCTTCTGAGGCCCTGGGCTTGGCTGTGCGCTGCTTGCTCATGGGGCGGCGGCTGCGTCGCGCCCCCGCACATCCCGGGACGCCCCCCTGCTTGCATCAGCCTGGCCTGGTACCCCCTCTGTGGGAGCCCCCGGGCCCGGCTTGGGGAGAGCGTCTGGGACATCTCCCTACTCCGGGAGGGTGTTGGCACCTGCGGGGGGCGTCTGATCCTCCGCACCCTCTACAGGTATCACGTAGCTCGGAACGTAGGCTTCTGTATAGAGGCCTTGGCTCCCTCCTGTGCCATCCCTGCGCGCACCAAGGGCAGCCTCCCGAGGTGTCGAGATGACGCCACCTGGGGTGCGCGGCCCTCAGACCTTCCTGCGGCGGGCCTCCGCCCGAAGTTGCTTACCTCTGCCACCGCCGTGGGGTGGACCGCGCGTGTCTTGACGTGGATTGCCTCCCTAGTTGTCCACCGCGCCTCCGTTACGGCTGTCTGCCTGACCAGAAGCCTGAGCTGCCTGCTCCCTGCGCCGGTTGCCGCGCTCCCGCCGGGATGACCCGGGTGGTTGATGTTCCATCTGGGTATGGGTGCGCACATCGGGGTGCGTGCGGAGCGCCCCATCACCTTCTTCAAAGGCGCCACCGACGTGGCCGGGCGGCGCCCCGAAGCCGGTCACCGGGATCCAGAGGAGGAGAAGTACGGCATGCGGCGGACCCTGCTCGGGCTCGCCCGGGGGTGGAGCGGGCACGCCGCCCGCAGGTGAGGCGACGGAAATGACGAACTAGCCCCCGGTGCCCAGTGCTGGTGGTCGCGAAGAGGGGTGGGGAAGCCAGGCCCTCCTTGCGACGTTGACCAACTCGGCGATGTGGTTGGCTCAGGCGTCGAAGCCCCCATGCGTTGGGCGGTGGCGTAGCATCTCGCTTGCCATCAGGAGTGAATCATGTGTGTTGAGGTCTCCCACGTGGGTACAGTGCCACGCCGGTCCCATGGGCGCCGCTCGCCCGCCCCGCGCCTGGTCGGCACGAGCGGCAGCGGTGGTGGAAACATCACTGGTGGCCTAGTAACGGCCACCCTGCACCGCGCTGTTTTGGCATGGGTCATGGACGGCAGTGGCGGGGTTGGTGAAGGTAGATCTTCCGAGGCCGAAAGGAGGTTGTCGGGCGTCGGCCATCGACGCGACGGGGCGAAGAAGAAGCTAAGCTTGCTGAAGACTCCGACACGCCCCCTACCTGGCGTGCCAAATGTCGGATTTTGGGCTCCGCAAAACCCCAAGAAGTTCGAACCCAGGGGCGTGTGCGAAGATCTCCAACAGCTTCACCCCCACCAAGCTCACAACACGATAACCCCGCTCGATGGCGAGGAAGAAGATAACACACGAGAGTTGACCCAGGTTCGGGCCGCTGCGAAGCGTAAAACCCTACTCCTGCCTTTGGTGGATTGCCTCATGAGGAGGTTTGTGAATTAACTAGTACAGTGGTGAGTTGCCTCACGAGTGTGTTTGCGGGTGGTGTGCTCGATGCCTTCTACAGAGCAGCCTAGCCTCTATTTATAGCGGCCCGGGTCCTCTTCCCTTATCGCAAAGGCGGGAAGGAATCCCACAACGGCCAAATTCAAAGGGGGACAGGGGGTACATCTTATCCTGACGAAAGGTGGTCTTCACCTGCAAAGTAGTCGATGGTGATGCAGAGGTGGGCTCGGTGATGACGTCCGTCCTGCGGGGCTTGGGGTCTTGGTCTTGTTGCACCGAAGCGGAAACCTTTGGGGGGCGCTTTGGGAACTCGCGTGCGCCCCTGCCTCCTTTGCACCAAAGGGAAAATTGTCCCCTCTGGCGTGCTGGCGCCTGCTTGGCCTGGCTGGCGTCACCCTTGGCCTCCTGAGGTCGTGCGTTGCATAGAAGTCACCGCCGCTCGGGAGGGGGCCTGGGGAGGCCTATCTCCCCGTGGGTCCTGGCGCTGTTTCCCTCGCGATCTCGGGTTCTCGCGAGGGCCTTGTGTCGAGTGAGGCCGTGCCGGGCCGTACTTGGTCGTCGAGGTGGGCCATGCCTTGGGCCTCAGGCAGGCAAGTCTGGGTACCCACGTTCCCAGGATGCCGACATCGTCCAAATGCACTTTCCCCGGGAGGAAGCCACCAACAATACCACTGAGTATGAGGGGCTCCTTGCCGGACTTAGAATCGCGATGGAGTTCGGAATAAAGAGGCTGATCATCCGAGGAGATTCTCCGCTCGTGGTGAAGCAAGTCAACAAGCATTATCAGAGCCCGCTGATGGAGGCATATGAGGAAGATGTGAGGAAATTGGAGGAGCATTTTGATGGACTGCAAACAGAGCATGTGCCACGAGCAGAAAACTGCATTGCCGACCATCTATCGAAGTGCGCTGCGCAGAAGCTTCCTGTGGAACCAGGGACTTTCGTTCTCCTCCTTGCTCAACCATCAGTATCCCCATCAGCGATGTCCAAGAAGAGAAGTAAGGTGAACACCGGCAAGCATTTCCCGGCGCAGCTTCTCGATGCCGATGGTAGAGAAGCTGCCGGGGAAAATCACGTTCCGGTTGACGAGCAGCTCCCTCCCGCAGGACCTCAGGTACTCGCGGTTGAGACAAGCGCTCCCGGGGATGAGGAGACGCCTTTAGTCCTTGTTGTCGAGCCGCGGGATCCAACCTGGGTGCAGCATATAGTCCATTTCGTTCAAACAGGAGAACTCCCCGAAGAGCAAGAGGAAGCCGAAAGAGTAGCCCGTCAGTCAAGTATGTACCAGTTTGTCGATGACACCCTTTACAGAAGACGACCGAACGGTGTGAAATCAAGGTGTATCTGCCGGGAGGATGGACTGAAGCTGTTGGCAGAGATTCACGGAGGAGTATGTGGTTCCCACATCGGATCAAGAGCCCTTGCCGGTAAAGCTTTCCGACAGGGTTTCTATTGGCCCACTGCTCTCCAGGACGCTACCCAGCTGGTCACCAAGTGTGAAGCCTCCCAGTTCCATTCCAAGAACATCCATCAACCAGCACAAGCCCTGCAAACAATCCCTCTATCCTGGCCATTATCGGTCTGGGGGCTCGATATTTTGGGCCCTTCCCCCATGCTGTCGGGGGCTTTGAGTTCTTGTTCGTGGCAGCCGACAAGTTCACAAAGTGGCCTGAGGTGGAACCAGTGAAAAAGGTGACCACGCAGTCAGCTATCAAGTTCAGGAAAGGACTGGTGTGCCGCTTTGGAGGAACTAATAGAGTGATCACTGACAACGGCACCCAGTTCACGAGTCGCGCCTTCATGCAATATATCCAAAGCCTTGGAAGCAAGGTCTCCTTTTCCTCTGTTGCCCACCCAAGAAGCAACGGGCAAGTTGAGAGGATGAATGCTGATGTGCCGCGAGGGATCAAGACAAGGACTTTTGATAAGCTACGGAAGAGCGGCAGGCGCTGGATAGACTAACTGCCGGTGGTTCTTTGGTCCCTCAGCATGACACCAAATCGAGCTACTGGCCAGACGCCCTTCTCCCAAGTGTACGGGGCAGAAGCAATACTCCCCACAGAACTCATATATGGGTCACCTCGAGTGCTTGCCTATGATGAAGTAGAGCAACAGCAGCTACGGCATGACGATGCCATGCTCCTCGAGGAAGACCGTCTCTGGGCTGCGGTGCGTGCTGCACATTACCGGCAAGCCCTGCGTCGCTAACATAGCCGCAGGGTCCATGCCCGGAGCCTTTAGGAAGGCGACCTTGTCCTTAGGCGTGTTCAGTCCACCAAGGGTGCTAACAAGTTGACGCCGAAGTGGGAAGGCCCTTACCGGGTAGCACGAGTCACAGAACCTGGCGCAGTCCGTCTGGAGACCGAAGATGGCACCAAGGTGCTTAACTCATTGAACATTGAGCATCTTCGTAAGTTATACCCGTAAGGCGCGGCTGCCGGGTTCAGTCCCCGGCAGCCACCTTTTGTACAAGCCTTGCCGATGTTGCATGTAACCTTTGTACAAAGCCAGGCGCAGACCCTGTGCAACAATAATAAAGCAAGAAAATGCATCATATCATCATTTTTACATGCTCATTACGCATTTTTATGACTGCAATGTTATCACTTTTGAGTTATAAAGATTTGCTAGAATACTTGATGAACTCGTAATCTTTGTTACTGTTCTCACCCTACATGTTTGACCGTACGGGAAAACAGGGAAGGGAAACAAAGAAACAAGGATGGCGGCTCATCACACTCTAAAAGGGGATACTACTTGGAAAAGATAAGTATATCGCATATCCCAAGTTCGGTACCTTTCAATTCCTCAAGGAAATCCTTAGTATCTTCCTTACTGCGGGTAGTGGAGTCATCAACGTATTGAAAACCCTTGTCGGGACGAGCCGTACCCCTGTCCTTGTTTAACGACTATGGGGGGGTGGAGACGCCAAAACCGACAAGGAGCTCTGCCGGGGAACAACGCCAACCTGCTGCCGGCGGCTCATTTTCCCTTTTTGGCACCCATGGTTTGAATGATGACCCGGCAAGTAGCTCCGTGTAGCAAGGACAAAACATACAGATACAGTATAAATAAGGAAGGGAAAGTGATAGTACTTGCGAAAGAAAGATGACACCTTTTCTCATTCATTTTCGATACAAAGTGGATAAGAAATTACATTCTGATCAACTAAAATTTTGCAAACGCCTTCATTTTTGGCTTACAAAAAGATAAATGCCCCGTAATGCCTTTCTTGTCCCTCTCCTCTCAGGGATTAGGTGAAGAAGGAACAGAGGGCAAAATGAGCGCCTGGCCGGGAATCGACGCTTCCCAGCCAGGACCAGAGGGACGCATCCGGCGAGTAGAAGGGCCGTGTCCCCAGGCAGGGCGGACGAAGCCGACGGAGCGGACAAGACCAACTAGGGGAATGAAGGCGTAGGGCAGGTACAGATGGTGGCACTGCCGGAGCCCAGCTGGTGATGATGTTGCTGCCGTGGAACACGACGCGTCGGAGACCTCATCCATGCTCCTGATGCGTCGTAGGTCCCCGACCGCCATCATCTTCCTCATCGCCACCGCTGGAGGGGACGCCCACGCCATCACCCAGTCTCCAGACGCGGCAACCCTGGGACCCCATAGAGAGCATGTTCGTCACCGGTGGCCAAAGACGGCGAATTCCATCCCCCACCTTAAAAGAGCACGTGTAGATGAAGGGCTCCCTCCCGTACGCTCCATCCAAAACGCTGTGGGACGAGGGAATCACGTCTCAAACCGTACGCACGCCCGTGGCGGCCGTGTGGGCGATTTTTCTCCATCACCTTGAAGAAGGAATGCGGTAACCGCGGACTGTCGCGACGCTGCACCTGCAATATAGATCCCGGCGCGGTGTCAATCGCATGGCGCTCCGTAAAGGCTAAAGAAGCAGTCAGCACGGCGGCAGGCATGCCGCCGCAGCTGTCCCCGACATGGCCACCATGCTGCCCGCTCCCCCATCCAAGACTTCCCAGACCAGCCTTCAGCTTAGAGTCGTCTATCCATGACGGGGAATGAGCATGGGTCCAAGGGGAAGGCCCTACAAACGCGCTCGTTAGGCCCCTCCCCCTGAGCATCGGAAGGGGGAACGCGGCTCAGGAAAAGGAAGCAGAAGGGCGAGCTCTGTGGCTTCGAACTCAAGGAGGAAGAAAGGATGGATGAGCATCGCCCCTCGCCACCCCCAATTTATAGGGGAGAGCGCGGGGGCTGGCTCTCCTCCGCTCCAAAGGTCGCCGCCCATCTCCACCAATTCCACCACCGACGATCACGGGCGAACAGGTAACCGCCCCATTGCTCCAATCCATGGCGCTGCGGTTTCTACCACAACAAGGGCTTTAAGTCATGCGCGCCCGTCGCTAACCCCTCGCTATGCACACGGCACGCATGGTGGAAACGGCCTGAGGTGGTGGGTCAGTGCTGACCAATAAATTGGCAGTTACTCCCTCCCGTTGTGCGCATATGCATAGATTTTGGGCCTGACCCAAGGCACTTGGCGAGCGCGTGTGGGCCAGACCCGGGGGCTCCTGTCGGTGCACTAGTACTGGGATACCTAGTGCCCCTGACTTATGCACAGGCGGTAGTATCTGAACCCTTCAACGTTCATACAAACCCGATGAATGATCAAGGCCAGACTCCAACAAGCCCGACGCGGCAGCCCAAGCCCAGACTGCAACGCGCCAAGCACGTCCCCGCAGTGTCTTGAGCTAGGTTGCCTTGGGCCTCCTTTTATGCTACACCAAAGATTATTTGCAATGTCTCATTAGCATGATGACAATCAAATGTTAAGACTAGTAAATAATGACCATTCAAATGAAACTCACCGTTAACGTCATGGTAATGACTGGCATCGGCGGAGGGTCTGAATGGTCTTCTTGCACATAGACTGCACATTTGGTTTTGACAAGTCAGTCATATTAGTTAGTAAGGAAATGAAAATTACATGCATGATTTGGCTAATATGAAGAAGAAACTTACCACGAAGAGCTCGTACATAGCCCGGTGAGACGCCTAGTTCCGTTCCCTCTCCTCCTCCAACAACCGAGCCATCTTCTGCTCCGTGGCCAGTTGCTGCTTCGTCGCCAACCGGTCCCTCTCCTCCATAAGCGCTGGGTTTTCGCCCTCTGTCTCTGAATAGCAGCCTGCAACACCACTCCTCGTTAGTATTGTAATCATTGATTGCCACACACACAATGTAATGGAGGAAAGATAGCTGTGTTCGTATAACTAACCTTGATGGCGAGATCGACTGGCTGTGGACGAGGCCTTATCTCAGGACAGGAGCTCATTTGGCGCGCCTTGATCTCCGAGAGAGTGAGAGGACAACATATCAGTCCATCTCCAATGGCTATCGATCCATGGGGCCTCCCGCCACCATATATCATCACCAGCTCTGGATCTAAAGGATGTTGGCTCGGGTTAAAGTCCTCCCCTTTCCTCGCCTTCCCTCCTCGTTGTACCTCACGAGCTTGTGGTGGGAGAAGAAGTTGTTGAAGTTTTCCGGATGATCGAGGTCAGACTCAGAGAATGCCTTGGCCTTCTTGTATGAGGCAGTATGGCCCATGGCATAGAGGTCGTACACCTCTGGCACCTCCGTGTTATTGTACTTTGCCTAAAAGAGACGAACAAAGTATTAGTAAAGGGCTCAAGCTAGCATGAAGAATGAATTGCATGAAAAATGACGCAAACCACCTACCCAGTTCCCCCCGAACTGAAATAAGTTGGCGCAGCCTTGATGGGGTGGCACACCAACCATTTGGGCACGCCAGTCCTTCGCATTGTCGTGGACGGCTCGCAATTGGCCTGTGCACCACCCATCCACCAACACCTCCCAACAATCCATCTTATCCACACACCATCTCGGGGGCACCTAAGTTAGTAAAGAGAAATTTGAGAGCTACGCCTACGAATCAAATCAAGGAAACTAAGTACAAGGCCTTATGAATAGGTAATTACCGTCATGTACTGAGGCTTCTTCAGAAACTTATCGCAGCATGACGACTTGTCCGTCTTAATACCACGCATGGCATAGTAGTCTCGAACAGCCTGCACCTGAGCCTCGTGGCGTAACTTCTGTAACAGGCGCTTGCACTCGGTATCGATAACAGTTGCAGCGGCCTCCTCGTATCCCTCCTCACACCTGTAGAAGGTCTGCAATCAAACGAGACAACACTTAGTAGTACAATAACTAGCTTTTTTTAATTTTTAATTGCGTAAAGGAGAAATTATCCAAAAGCTACTGATCACCATGTTGGCCCTCGTGTGGCACAAGACATCGTTGATCAGCTCCCTCGGCGGGGCCTGGGCTGCCTTGTAGTGCTCCCAGCTCCATCCTACCACTGGAAGCTGACCCTCACCGGGCAACTTGACAAACCCTGGGAAATTTTGCCGGCAAAGCACGCCAAGGACGGTGTTGGGCCTGCGGACTCCATCGGCGTGATCCCAACCCGTGCAGTATGACAAGGCCAACGCCTTAGATATTTGAAGAAACGTGAAGGCAAAAGGTACAAAAAGAGTAAATGCACTTACTTCTCCCCATCAGGCCTAATCACCAGCCTCTGCTCGCGGGTCGCCGGCAGGGGGGAGCCGTGTACCACCATGCTGGTACACTTTCATCCCCTCAACCACCTCGCCCTCACTATCAGTAGACTGAGCCCTACCACCATCAGCATGGCCACCTGCCCCTCAGGCAGATCCGGCCAGGTATCCCATCCGGACGTCTCCTGGGACGTATCCCTTGTATGCGGAGTCTCGTGGGCCGAAGCCTCTAGGACCGGAGTCGCCTGGGACGTAGCCCCTAGGACCGGAGTCTCGTGGGCCGTAGCCTGTGGAACCGGAGTCTCATGGGCCGAACGACCGTCGACCCGAGGCTCATGGTCCGGAGTCCCCGTAGCCTCCACCTCAGATGGGTCCACCCTAGCAGTCCTTGCATGGGTGAATGAGCTGGGGGTGGCGGCGAGGAAGGCGTATCAGTCCGCCTACCTCTCCCACGGCCACGTCCTGTACCTCTCTTATTCCCTCCCCGACCTCCTCTCCCGGTTGCCGGCAATGTCACCGACGTAGAAGCGCCCGCAGGTGTCGCCATACAGTCTATCAAAGCTCTCCGGAGAGATTGTGGTGGAATGGGAGTATCCCTCGCGCGGGCCGCCGCCAGCTCTGGACCTGCGCCCACCATCTTTTGACACCTGCCATGACAAAGAGTAAACGAAATTAGTACAACATAAAAAATGAATACCTGACATGAATAATAATATGTACATAATTAAAGTTGGGATGCATCCGAACTAATAATAGTCTGGATCGTTGTCATCAATAAATGCATCATCATGATCACTATCATGCGTGTCGTCATGAATGTCGTGCTCATCAGGTTCAGCGGCATCAACATGTGGAAGGCCTTTCTGCAATCGGTCAAGCATTCCAGCTCAGAGGTGAAGTTGGATTCACTATCGATGTCTACTTCCATGTTCTCGGGTAAAGTAGAGCGGTTCTGGAAACATTTTTTGGAAAGACGTGTTTCTTGGAAGAATTCTCCTTCATATGTGTCTGGGTTAATATGAGGTTCATAATCCTCTTCATTGGGGGGGGGGGAGTTGGTCTAGCATGTGGCGGCACTTCATACACGACATCCCAACCATTCAGATTTTTATCAGTTTGGCAGGCCCATGGTAGATAGAGAACTTGGGTCGCATGTTGAGCCATAATATAAACATCGGGAACATCTAAATGGGTGCTTTGTTTGATTTCGACTAGCCCTCTATGTTCATGAGCCTTCTAGTCTCCTTCGCCTGGAACCAATAACATTTGAAGACTACGACGTTCGGTGGGTTTTCACCGTAGAATAGAAGTTCATAAATTGCTTCAACTCATCCATAATAATTGGTACCTCCTTCGCCGATAGCGGAGACACCACAATTTGTAGTTTTTCGGTCGGCCATAGATTGCTCTTTGCCAAAGGTATGAAAGCGATACCCGTTGATGGTGTATTTCTCAAATGAGCGGACCTTATAGTCAAAACTATTAGCGGCCTGTCTCAATTCGGCGTCCATAGACTCTAAATTAGCCTACAAGTTTAATACGAAATGATAGTTGTATTAGCCGCAAATTCGACCAAGAAATGAAATGGTCTATTAATGGTAATTATCGTTTGTTCGAACCAAGAGATCAAACCGGGATAGCCGCCTCCATGCTTTGCCAGAAACTCATACTCTTCGTTGGAATCCTTTTGGATCACCGCTCCATCCGAGAATTTGGCGACGTATCGACTATATCAAATATCCAGGAATAAGAGCAGTTCTAAGGAATTAGAAGTTGTGAAACAATGTACGGAGAACTTACTCGATATACGGCCACACTTTTGTTAGGTTGTTGAACGAAATGGTCCGCCATTCTTTGACATCCAACACTATTGGTTTCCAAGCACCGGCTGGTGCGAGCTTCCCTTTGAATAGGCTGAGGTTGGATCCACCTTTTCTAGGGTCTTCAGCATTGTACCGAGGCTTCGGATTATGCAAATGATGATTTTTGGCTTCGTAGTGTGCTGTCACGAAGTTTGCCGCCTCCTCAGTAATGACTCCATCGGCCATCGATGCTTCAATTCTAAATTTATTTTTACATTTCGCTCGAAGCGTATTCTGCATCCTCTCTATTGCATAGCACCAACGATTTTGCACAAGCAGCCCCCCCCAATCTTGCCTCGGTCGGGAGATGTAAAATCAAATGCTACATTGGATTAAAGAAGCCCGGTGGAAAGATCGTCTGTAATTTGCAGAGCAACTCCGGCGCCAACTTTTCCATGTCATCTAGCACTTCAGGCGATATTTCTTTCGCACAAACAACACAGAAGAAATAGCTCAGCTCTGCCAGTACTAGCCATTCAGCCTCTGGGATAAAGCCATGCAACATCACCGGCATTACCCGCTCAAGCCATATGTGCCAATCATGACTCTTGAGACCAAATATTTTCACTTTTTCAAGAATCCCTCCCCTCTTTGGATTCGCTGCATACCCAGCGGGGAACATCAAGTGAATTTTCACCAACAAGAGAATTTCCCTCATAGCTCCCCTTGCAAGATTTAACCAGGCCTTTGGCTTCGACTAGTACTTCTTTCCTTTCGGTTGTCGCATGTTCTGTGACGTTCTATCACATATAGTCTGCTGATCGACTCTAGCCTTAGGATTATCCTTTGACCTCCCATCTATGCCGAACAATGTACCAAAAAGGGCCTCTCCGATATTCTTTTCAGTGTGCATCACGTTCATGTTGTGTCAAAGAAGGAGGTCTTTGAAGTAAGGCAGATCCCACAAGCATGTCTTGTGAGTCCAGGCGTGTTCCTAATTATACCCCTTGAAATACCTTGGACGTTCTAGATCAGGCTCAAGAGCGTTTAACTGATCCAGGATCTGTTGGCCTGTCAACGCAGGTGTTGCAGAGTTTTTCACAAATGTACCTTTGATGAAGTTCTTCCTGTCTTTTCTGAACTCATGGCGAGGATCCAGGAACTGTCTATGCAAGTCGAAGCAACAATACTTCCGACCCCCGTATAGCCAATGGAACTGAAGAGTTGCCTTCCATGTGGGGCACAGGAACGTTCCATGCATACTCCAGCCAGCGAATAGCACATACGCCGACAAGTCATGCATCGAGTACATGTACCAGACATGCATTTTGAAGTTTTATTTTCTAGCGGCGTCGTATGTCTTGAACCCATTATCCCAAGATTCTTGCAATTCATCCTTAAGCGGCTGCATGTACACATTCAAATTCTTCCCCGGATAGTTGGGCCCTGGAATTATCAACGTCAGGAAATTTTTCTTTCTTTGCATAATCTGTCCGGGGGGGGGAGATTGAGTGGAATGACAAATACAAGCCAACAACTGTATTGGGTTGCCGTGATACCAAACGGATTGAACCCATCTGTGGCGACACAGACTCGAGGATGCCTTGGATCTGCCGCTTTATCCTCATGTAATGCATCGAAGAACATTAAAGGCCCAAAGTGCATCATCTAGTTTCTTAGACCAATTCCTTCGACACCTATTGACAGTTTTTGTAATATCAATTTTATTTCTCTATTACTGAGTTCAACTTGACCACTAGATTGAGGATGCTAGGGTGATGCAATTATATAGTTAACATCATATTTAGCAAGCATCTTACGGAAAGCACCATGAATAAAGTGTGAACCACCATCAGTCATTAAATATCTAGGGACTCCAAACCTCGGGAAGATAACTTCTTTAAGCATTTTAATGGAGGTGTTGTGATCAGCACTACTAGTTAGAATAGCTTCTACCCACTTAGTGACATAATCAACGGCAACCAAAATATGAGTGTACCCGTTAGAGGAAGGAAAAGGTCCCATATAATCAAAACACCAAACATCAAATGGTTCAACAACAAGTGAATAATTCATAGGCATTTCCTAACGCTTACCGATATTACCAATTCTTTGACATTCATCACAAGACAAGACAAACTTACAGGCATCCATGAAGAGAGTAGGCCAATAAAAACCAGATTGCAATACGTTCTGAGCAGTTCTATCTCCCGCATGATGTCCTCCATAAGGTTCGGAATGACATTTTCGTAGGATCTTGTTCATGCTCAGATACACAACGTCTCATAATACCATCTACTCCTTCTTAATAATGATGTGGGTCATCCCAAAAGTAATGTCCTAAATCATAGAAGAATTTTTTCTTTTGTTTGGATGTGAAGCTAGGGGGTATATATTTAGCGACAATGTAGTTAGCATAATCATCATACCAAGGGGTGTTTTGAGAAATATTTATTGCAGCTAACTATTCATCAGGAAAGCTATCATCAATAGGTAGTGGGTCATCGAGAATATTTTCAAATCTAGACAAGGTATTAGCTACGGGGTTCTCAGCTCCCTTCCTATCAATGATATGTAAGTCAAATTCTTGAAGCAAGAGAACCCACCTAATGAGTCTACGTTTAGCATCTTTGTTTTCCATAAGGTATTTTATAGCAGCATGATCGGTGTGAACAATGACTTTGGAATCCACAATGTAGGATCTAAACTTATCACAAGCAAACACAACAGCTAAAAATTCTTTTTAAGTAGTAGCATAATTTCGTTGGGCACTGCCTAGAGTTTTGCTAGCATAATAGATAACATTTAACTTCTTATCAACTCTTTGTCCTAGAATAGCACCAACTGCATAATCACTAGCATCACACATAATTTCAAAAGGCAAATTCCAATCTGGTGGTTGAACGATAGGTGCAGAAGTTAAGGGTTTCTTGAGTGTTTCAAAGGCTTCTACACAATCTTCATAAAAAACAAGAGGAATATCCTTCTGTAAAAGATTAGTAAGAGGACTAGAAATTTTATAGAAGTCTTTAATGGACCTCCTATAGAAGCCAGCGTGACAAAGGAAACTTCGAATACCTTTAATATCTTTAGGACATGGCATTTTCTCATTGCATCAACTTTAGCTTTATCCACCTCAATACCTCGTCAGATATTTTATGCCCCAAGACAATACCTTCATTAACCATAAAGTGGCACTTCTCACAATTCATGACGAGATTAGTTTGTTCACATCTCTGCAAAACTCGATGAAGGGTTCTTAAGCAATCATCAAAATAAGTTCCGTAAACGGAAAAATCATCCATGAAAACCTCCACAATCTTTTCACAAAAGTCAAAGAATATAGCAGTCATACATCTTTGAAAGGTAGTAGGTGCATTGCATAAACCAAAAGGAATACGTCTATAAACATAGGTTCCAAAAGGACAAGTAAAGGTGGTTTTCTCTTGATCAGATTGTGATACATGTATTTGAGAGAAACCAAAATATCTGTCTAGAAAACAAAAGTGTGTATGCTTAGATAATCTTTCTAGCATCTGATCAATGAAGGGCAGAGGGTAATGATCTTTTCTAGTAGCTTTATTTAACTTCCTAAAATCAATTACCATTCTATAGCCACTTACAATTCTTTGCGGGATAAGTTCATTTTTATCATTAGGAAGAACGGTAATACCTCCCTTCTTAGGGACACAATGAATGGGACTTACCCATCTTCTATCAGCTATGGTAAAGATTATACATACTTTAATATTTCAGTTCTTACCACTTCATTCATCATAGGGTTCAATCGCCGTTGGTTATCAACAACCGGTTTAGCATCAGGTTCCATATTAATCTTGTGCTGACATAGAGTGGGACTAATGCCCATAAGATCATGAAGAGTATATCCAATAGCAGCCCGGTGCTTCCTCAGAATTTTGCTAATCTTTCTTCTTCGTGTTCTGAAAGGTTAGCACTAATAATAACAAGATATATCTTTTTTCTCATCAAGATAAGCATACTTCAAAGTATCAGGCAATTGCTTTAATTCAACCACAGGATCACCTTTAGGTGGAGGAGGACCTCCAAAGGTTTCAATAGGCAAATTCTGTTTTAGGAGAGGCTGTTGTTCAAAGAAAATTTTATCTATTTCATTCCTTTCCCGCAAGTGCATATCATTTTCATAGTCTAGAAAATATTGTTCTAGTGAATCGGTAGGAGGCACGGCAATAGAAGCAAGACCAATTATTTCATCTTTACTAGAAAATTCTCTATCACGAGGTTGTCTACTAAACTTGGAAAAATTAAACTCATGACACTCATCACCAAAACTAACACCGACATTTTGTTTTTCACAATCTATCTTAGCATTGACGGTGCTCAAGAAAGGTCTACCAAAGATAATGGCACAAAAGTCATCTTGTGGGGAACCAAGAACTAGAAAATCAGTAGGATATTTTACTTTCCCACACAAGACTTCAACATCTCTAACAATCCCAAGTGGTGTGATGGTGTCTCTATTAGCAAGTTTAATAGTAACATCAATGTCTTCTATTTCAGCGGGTGCTATGTTGTTCATAATTTCTTGATATAAGGTAAAGGAATAGCACTCACACTAGCACCCAAGTCACATAAACCATGATAGCAGTGAGCCCCTATTTTGACTGAGACAAAGGGCATGCCCACTACGGGTCTATGTTTATCCTTTTCATCAGGTTTGGCGATTCTAGCAGCTTCATCACAGAAGTAAATAACATGTCCATCAATATTTTCTGCCTACAGATCTTTAACCATAGCAACACTAGGTTCTACTTTAATTTGCTCAGGATGTTTAGGTGCTCTAATATTACTCTTCCGAACCACGGTTGATACATTAGCATGTTCCTTTATCCTAACAGGGGAAGGTGGTTTTTCAATATAAGCAGTAGGCACAACTGGATCAACATTGTAAATGAAGGTTTCATCTTTAGCTTTTACCGGCTCTTTAATTTCTCCTTTAATAGGGGGATGATATTTAAACCACTTCTCCTTAGGGAGATCAACATGAGTAGAAAATGCTTCACGGAAAGAGGCTACTATCTCAGAGCCAAGGCCATATTTAGTGCTAAACTTGTGAAAAGCATCGGTATTCACAAAAGATTTAACACAATCAAACTTAAGATTTATACATGACTCATTACCTTCGTCGAGTTCCCAATCTTTAGAGTTGCGTTTAATTCTTTCTAAGAGATCCCACCTGAATTCAATAGTCTTCTTCATAAAAGAATTATCGAGCATGGATTGATCATTATGAGAAAGCCGAGCATAATTTTTTTTAATAATAACTTCTCTCGGGATATCATGATTGGGGCATGAATATAACATTGACTTAAGCCTCCCCCAAGCTAGAGCGATGCATGGGATAAAACTTTTGATGGACTTCCAATTGCAATCAATTCCAGTTCCATGATCCAATATCATCAAATAGCCTATACCATGTCAATGCTTTTCCCTTCAAAGATAAAGGGATAACTTTCTTCTTAGCTTCATCTCTGGATAAACCTGCAAGCTTAAATAATCCGCAAATTTCATTCACATGTGTTAGGTGCATATCAGGATGTTCAGTTCCATCTCCTCCATATGGATTAGCTAGTAGATGTTCTACCATACCCGAAGGTATCTCATAGCCAATATTTTTACTAGGTGCAGTAGATTGAGGGGCAACTAATTGTGGTTCCGGTCGAGGTGAAGATACCCCGAGCAAACCCCTCAAAGGATTGTTTTCCATAGTAGAAAGTGACAATAAATTTTAGCCCGTCGTATAAGTTTTTCCGTACCGATTTCCACTTACCAAGAGCACTTCACTCCCCGGCAACGGCTCCAGAAAAGTGTCTTGATGACCCACAAGTATAGGGGATCAATCGTAGTCCTTTCGATAAGTAAGAGTGTCGAACCCAATGAGGAGCATAAGGAAATGACAAGCGGTTTTCGGCAAGGTAATTTCTGCAAGCACTGAAATTGCAGGTAATAGATAGTTTGATAGCAAGATAATTTGTAACAAGCAACTAGCGGTGCTGGTAAATAAAGTGCAGCAAGGTAGCCCAATCCTTTTGTGGCAAAGGGCAGGCCAGAATAGTTTCTTGTAATAGGCAAAGTGTTCTTGAGGGTACACGGGAATTTCATCTAGTCACTTTTATCATGTTGGTTTGATTTGTGTTTGCTAGTTTGATAATTTGATATGTTGGTGGACCGGTGCTTGGGTGCTAATCTTACTTGAACAAACCTGTCATGGCACGGATGCACACGATCACCTATGGGGCCAGAGGCCCCTTTGTGATTCGGCAAGGGAGGGTCACATTGCGCAAAGAGCGGAGATCATGAGGCAGCGCAACGATCGGGACGCTTGCACTTTTACCCAGGTTCAGGCCGCTGTGAAGCGTAAAACCCTACTCCTGCTGTTGGTGGATTGATCAAAGGAACATGAAGAACACGTAGCGCTCAATCCCAGCAAGGGTTGCCGTCGGGGAAAGCTACTACGCGAGTACAAGTGTCCAAAAGTCCGAATCTTGAGCTAGGTTGCCTTGGGCCTCCTTTTATAGTGCAAGGGGCAACCACAGTGGCAAAACAGTCTTTATCTGGTGATTAGATAGCTAAAAAGCTATCATACCTATCTCTCGCATTTAGGAAAAAATACCATGATTGCTAGACTAGGTGGTGATCGGGGATGCATTCCCGGCAAGCTGTTGCCACCGTCTAGCTGGCTGTTGCTTAGTGTCTTGACACGCTACTGGACGGGTGTCGACTGAGTATAATGTGCCTTCCGGTGTGTCGCCACGTGCGCAGCGAGAGCTACTTAGCCGCCTGAGGGATCGACACCGCATCGACAAGTGACTGGCATCGTGATGCGGTGGAGCGGTGGCTGGTCAGCTCGTGCCTGCCGGGGGATGGCTTGCCGGGTCTTCCTAAGATGTGCGCGCCTCGGTCCCCGACAGGCTCCGGGGACGTGGTTGGCGTGCTTTGGGCCCCTCCTAGGCCGTTGCAATAGTCTTGCCGTCATTTGCTTGGCCTTCTGCAGGTCGTTGCTGCCGGGGTCTGGTTCTTGAATGCTTGCTTGGTGGTGTGGTAGCTTGTATCGACGGGATTTGCTACTACTGCCTGTGCACAAGTCAGGGGCACTGGGTACCCTTGTCCTAGTGCACCGATAAAACCTCCTACTTATCATTAACCCCCTCGCAAGCATCCTCAACTACGAGAAAAGTATTAAGATAAAATCTAACCATAAAATTAAACGTTTGTATCCAAATCAGCCCCTTAGGAAGTAGCTCATGAACTAGGGTTTAAGCTTCTGTCACTCTAGCAACCCATCATCTAATAACTACTCCACAATGCATTCCCTTAGTCCCAAGGATAGTGAAGTGTCATGTAGTCGATGTTCACATGACACCACTAAGGTAATCACAACATACATATCATCAAAATATCAAACGCATATCAAATTCACATGATTAATTTCAACATGACTTCTCTCGTGACCTCAAGAACAAAGGTAACTACTCACAAATAATATACATGCTCAAGATCAGAGGGGTATTGAATAGTCCGCGTAGCCTCCACCTCAGATGGGTCCACCCTAGTAGTCCTTTCTCGGGTGAATGAGCTGGGGGTGGCGGCGAGGAAGGCGTATCAGTCCTCCTACCTCTCCCGCGGCCACATCTTGTACCTCTCTTCTTCCCTCCCCGACCTCCGCTCCCGGTTGCCGGCAACGTCACCCACAAAGAAGCGCCCACCGGTGTCCCCATACAGTCTATCAAAGCTCTCCGGAGAGATTGGGGTGGAATGGAAGTACCCCTCGCGCGGGCCACCGCCCGCTCTGGACCTGCGCCCACCATCGTCCGACACCTGCCATGACAAAGAGTAAACGAAATTAGTAGAACATAAAAAATGAATACCTGACATGAATAATAATATGTACATAATTAAAGTTGAGAGGCATCCGAACTAATAATAGTCTGGATCGTTGTCATCAATAAATGCATCATCATCACTATCATGCATGTCGTCATGAATGTCGTGCTCATCGGGTTCAGCGGCATCAACATGTGGAAGGACTTTCTGCAATCGGTCAAGCATTCCGGCTCAGAGGTGAAGTTGGATTCACGGTCGATGTCTACTTCCATGTTCTCGGGTAAAATAGAGCGGTTCTTGAAACGTTTTTTGGAAAGACGTGTTTCTTAGAAAAATTCTCCTTCATATGTGTCTGGGTTAATATGAGGTTCATAATCCTCTTCATTGGGGGAGTTGGTCTAGCATGTGGTAGCACTTCATACAGGACATCCCAACCATTCAGATTTTTATCACTTTGGCAGGCCCATGGTAGATAGAGAACTTGGGTCGCATGTTGAGCCGTAATATAAACATCGGGAACATCTAAATGGGTGTTTCGTTTGATTTCGACTAGCCCTATATGTTCATGAGCCTTCTAGTCTCCTTCGGCTAGAACCAATAACATTTGAAGACTACGACGTTCAGTGGGTTTTCACCGTAGAATAGAAGTTCATAAATTGCTTCAACTCTTCCATAATAATCGGTACCTCCTTTGCCGATAGCGGAGACACCACAATTTGTAGTTTTTCGGTCAGCCATAGATGGCTCTTTGCCAAACGTACGAAAGCGATACCCGTTGATGGTGTATTTCTCAAATGAGCGTACCTTATAGTCAAAACTATTAGCGGCTTGTCTCAAGTCGGCATCCATAGACTCTGAATTAGCCTACAAGTTTCATACGAAATGATAGGTGTATTAGCCGCACATTAGACCAAGAAATGAAATGGTCTATTAATGGTAATTATCGTTTGTTTCAACCAAGAGATGAAACCAGGATAGCCGCCTCCATGCTTTCCAAGAAACTCATACTCTTCGATGGAATCCTTTTGGATCACTGCTCCATCCGAGAATTTGGTGACATATCGACTATATAAATATCCAGGAATAAGAGCAGTTCAAAGGAATTAGAAGTTGCAAAAAAATGTACGGAGAACTTACTCGATATACGGCCACACTTTTGTTAGGTTGTTGAAGATATACAACGAAATGGTCTGCCATTCTTCGACATCCAACACTATTGGTTTCCAAGAACCGGCTGGTGCGAGCTTCCCTTTGAATAGGCTGAGGTTGGATCCACCTTTTCTAGGGTCTTCAGCATTGTACCGAGGCTTCAGATTATGCAAATGATGATTTTTGCCTTCGTAGTGTGCTGTCACGAAGTTTGCCGCCTCCTCAGCAATGACTGCGTCGGCCATCTATGCGTCAATTCTAAATTTATTTTTACATTTCGCTCGAAGTGTCTTCTGCATCCTCTCTGTTGCATAGCATCAACGATTTTGCACAAGCAGCCCCCCCCCAATCTTGCCTTGGTCGGTAGATGTAAAATCAAATGCTACATTGGATTAAAGATGCCCGGTGGAAAGATCGTCTCTAACTTGCAGAGCAACTCCAGCGCCAACTTTTCCATGTCATCTAGCACTTCAGGCGATATTTCTTTCGCACAAACAACACGGAAGAAATAGCTCAGCTCTGCCAGTACTAGCCATTCAGCCTCAGGGATAAAGCCACGCAACATCACCGGCATTACCCGCTCAAGCCATATGTGCCAATCATGACTCTTGAGACCAATTTTTTTCACTTTTTCAAGACTCGCTCCCCTCTTTAGATTCACTGCATACCCAGCGGGGAACATCAAGTGAATTTTCACTCACAAGAGAATTACCCTCATACCTCCCCTTGCAAGGTTTAACCAGGCCTTTGGCTTCGACCAGTACTTCTTTCCTTTCGGTTGTCACATGTTCTGTGACGTTCTATCACATAGAGTCTGCTGATCGACTCTAGCCTTAGGATTATCCTTTGACCTCCCCTCTATGCCGAACAATGTACCAAAAAGGGCCTCTCCGATATTCTTTTCAGTGTGCATCACGTCGATGTTGTGTGGAAGAAGGAGGTCTTTAAAGTAAGGCAGATCCCACAAGCATGTCTTGTGAGTCCAGGCGTGTTCCTAATTATACCCCTTGAAATACCCTGGACGCTCTAGATCAGGCTCAAGAGCATTTAACTGATCCAGGATCTGTTGGCCTGTCAACGCAGGTGTTGTAGAGTTTTTCACAATTGTACCTTTGATGAAGTTCTTCTTGTCTTTTCTAAACTCATGGCGAGGATCCAGGAACTGTCTATGCAAGTCGAAGCAATAATACTTCCAACCCGCCTGCAGCCAATGGAACTGAAGAGCTGCCTTCCATGTGGGGCATAGGAACCTTCCATGCGTACTCCAGCCAGCGAATAGCACATACGCCGGCAAGTCATGCATCGAGTACATGTACCAGGCATGCATTTTGAAGTTTTATTTTCTAGCGGCGTCATATGTCTTGAACCCATTATCCCAAGCTTCTTGCAATTCATCCTTAAGCGGCTGCATGTACACATTCAAATTCTTCCCCAGATAGTTGGTCCCTAGAATTATCAACGTCAGGAAAATGTTCTTTCTTTGCATAATCTGTCCGGGGGGAGATTGAGTGGAATGACAAATACAAGCCAACAACTTTATTGGGTTGCCGTGATACCAAACAGATTGAACCCATCTATGGCGACGCAGACTCGAGGATGCCTTGGATCTGCCGCTTTATCCTCATGTAACGCATCGAAGAACATTAAAGGCCCAACGTGCATCATCTAGTTTTTTAAACCAATTCTTTCGACACCTATTGACAGTTTTTTTAATATCAATTTTATTTCTGTATTAATGAGTTCAACTTGACCACTAGATTGAGGATGATAGGGTGATGCAATTATATAGTTAACATCATATTGAGCAAGGATCTTATGGAAAGCACCATGAATACAATGTGAACCACCATCAGTCATTAAATATCTAGAGAATCCAAACCTCAGGAAGATAACTTCTTTAAGCATTTTAATGGAGGTGTTGTGATCAGCACTACTAGGTAGAATAGCTTCTACCCACTTAGTGACATAATCAACGGCAACCAAAATAGGAGTGTACCCGTTAGAGGAAGGAAAAGGTCCCATATAATCAATACCCCAAACATCAAATGGTTCAACAACAAGTGAATAATTCCTAGGCATTTCCTGACGCTTACCGATATTACCAATTCTTTGACATTCATCACAAGACAAGACAAACTTACGGGCATCCTTGAAGAGAGTAGGCCAATAAAAACCAGATTGCAATACCTTCTTAGCAGTTCTATCTCCGTCATGATGTCCTCCATAAGCTTCGGAATGACATTTTCGTAGGATTTGTTCCTTTTCATGCTCAGGTACACACCGTCTAATAATACCATCTACTCCTTCTTTATAAAGATGTGGGTCGTCCCAAAAGTAATGCCCTAAATCATAGAAGAATTTTTTCTTTTGTTGGTATGTGAAACAAGTTGGTATATATTTAGCGACAATGTTGTTAGCATAATTCGCATACCAAGGGGTGTTTTGAGAAACATTTATTGCATCTAACTGTTCATCAGGAAAGCTATCATCAATAGGTAGTGGGTCATCAAGAATATTTTTCAATCTAGACAAGGTATCAGCTACGGGGTTCTCAGCTCCCTTCCTATCAACGATATATAAGTCAAATTCTTGAAGCAAGAGAACCCACCTAATGAGTCTACGTTTAGCATCTTTCTTTTCCATAAGGTATTTTATAGCAGCATGATCGGTGTAAACAATGACTTTGGAATCCACAATGTAGGATCTAAAATTATCACAAGCAAACACAACTGCTAAAAATTCTTTTTCAGTACTAGCATAATTTCGTTGGGCACTGCCTAGAGTTTTGCTAGCATAATAGATAACATTTAACTTCTTATAAACTCTTTGTCCTAGAACAACACCAATAGCATAATCACTAGCATCACACATAATTTCAAAAGGCAAATTCCAATCATGTGGTTGAACGATAGGTGCAGAAGTTAAGGGTTTCTTGAGTGTTTCAAAGGGTTCTACACAATCTTCATAAAAAAAGGAATATCCTTCTGTAAAAGATTAGTAAGAGGCCTAGAAATTTTATAGAAGTCTTTAATGAACCTCCTATAGAAGCCAGCGTGACAAAGGAAACTTCGAATACCTTTAATATCTTTAGGACATGGCATTTTCTCATTGCATCAACTTTAGCTTTATCCACCTCAATACCTCGTCAGATATTTTATGCCCCAAGACAATACCTTCATTAACCATAAAGTGGCACTTCTCACAATTCATGACGAGATTAGTTTGTTCACATCTCTGCAAAACTCGATGAAGGTTTCTTAAGCAATCATCAAAAGAAGTTCCGTAAACGGAAAAATCATCCATGAAAACCTCCACAATCTTTTCACAAAAGTCAAAGAATATAGCAGTCATACATCTTTGAAAGGTAGCAATTGCATTGCATAAACCAAAAGGCATACGTCTATAAACATAGGTTCCAAAAGGACAAGTAAAGGTGGTTTTCTCTTGATCAGGTTGTGATACATGTATTTGAGAGAAACTAGAATATCTGTCCAGAAACCAAAAGTGTGTGTGCTTAGATAATCTTTCTAGCATCTGCTCAATGAAGAGCAGAGGGTAATGATCTTTTCTAATAGCTTTACTTAACTTCCTAAAATCAATTACCATTCTATAGCCACTAACAATTCTTTGCGGGATAAGTTCATTTTTATCATTAGGAAGAACGGTAATACCTCCTTTCTTAGGGAAACAATGAACGGGACTTACCCATCTACTATTAGCTATGGTATAGATTATACCTGCTTTAATATTTCAGTTCTTACCAGTTCTTTCATCTTAGGATTCAATCGCCGTTGGTGATCAACAACTGGTTTAGCGTTAGGTTCCATATTAATCTTGTGCTAACATAGAGTGGGACTAATGCCCTTAAGATCATGTAGAGTATATACAATAGCTGCCCGGTGCTTCCTCAGAATTTTACTAATCTTTCTTCTTCGTGTTCTGAAAGGTTCGCACTAATAATAACAAGATATATCTTTTTTCTCATCAAGATAAGCATACTTCAAAGTATCAGGCAATTGCTTTAATTCAAACACAGGATCACCTTTAGGTGGAGGAGGACCTCCAAAGGTTTCAATAGGCAAATTGTGTTTTAATAGAGGCTGTTGTTCAAAGAAATTTTTATCTATTTCATTCCTTTCACACAAGTGCATATCATTTTCATGGTCTAGCAAATATTGTTCTAGTGAATCGGTAGGAGGCACGGCAATAGAAGCAGGACCAATTATTTCATCTTCACTAGAAAGTTCTCTATCACCAAAACTTGGAAAAATTAAAATCATGACACTCATCACCAAAACTAACACCGACAGTTTGTTTTTCACAATCTATCTTAGCATTGACGGTGTTCAAGAAAGGTCTACCAAAGATAATGGGACAAAAGTCATCTTCTGGGGAACCAAGAACTAGAAAATCAGTAGGATATTTTACTTTCCCACACAAGACTTCAACATCCCTAACAATCCCAAGTGGTGTGATGGTGTCTCTATTAGCAAGTTTAATAGTAACATCAATGTCTTCTATTTCAGCGGGTGCTATATTGTTTGTAATTTCTTGATATAAGGTTAAAGGAATAGCACTCACACTAGCACCCAAGTCACATAAACCATGATAGCAATGATCCCCTATTTTGACTGAGACAACAGGCATGCTCTCTACGGGTCTATGTTTATCCTTTTCATCAGGTTTGGCGATTCTAGCAGCTTCATCACAGAAGTAAATAACATGCCCATCAATATTTTCTACAAAGAGATCTTTAACCATTGCAACACTAGGTTCTACTTTAATTTGCTCAAGACGTTTAGGTGCTCTAATATTACTCTTCCGAACCACAGGTGATACCTTAGCATGTTCCTTTATCCTAACAGGGAAAGGTGGTTTTTCAATATAAGCAGTAGGCATAACTGGATCAACATTGTAAATGCTGGTTTCATCTTTAGCTTTTACCGGTTTTTTAATTTCTTCTTTAATACGGGGATGATATTTAAACCACTTCTCCTTAGGGAGATCAACATGAGTAGCAAATGCTTCACGGAAAGAGGCTACTATCTTAGAGCCAAGGCCATATTTAGTGCTAAATTTGTGAAAAGCATCGGTATTCATAAAAGATTTAACACAATAAAACATAAGCTTTATACATGACTCATTACCTTCATCGAGTTCCCAATATTCAGAGTTGCGTTTAATTCTTTCTAAGAGATCCCACTTGAATTCAATAGTCTTCTTCATAAAAGAATTATCGAGCATGGATTGATCATTATGAGAAAGCCGAGCATAATTTTTTTGAATAATAACTTCTCTCGGGATATCATGATTGGGGCATGAATATAACATTGACTTAAGCCTCCCCCAAGCTAGAGCGATGCTTTCTCCTTTACGAGGCCAAAAATTATATATATAATTCTGATCACGATGAACTAGATGCATGGGATAAAAACTTTTGATGGACTTCCAATTGCAATCTATTCCAGTTCCATGATCCAATATCATCCAATAGACTATACCATGTCAACGCTTTTCCCTTCAAAGATAAAGGGATAACTTTCTTCTTAGCTTCATCTCCGGATAAACCTGCAAGCTCAAATAATCCGCAAATTTCATTCAGATGTATTAGGTGCATATCAGGATGTTCAGTTCAATCTCCTGCATGTGGATTAGCTAGTAGTTGTTCTACCATACCCAAAGGAATCTCATAGCCAATATTTTCAGCAGGTGCAGTAGGTTGAGGGGCAACTAGTTCTGGTTCCGGTCGAGGTGAAGATACCATGAACAAACCCCTCAAAGGATTGTTTTCCATAGTAGCAAATGACAATAAATTTTAGCCCGTCGTATAAGTTTTTCCTTACCGATTTCCACTTACCAAGAGCGCTTCACTCCCCGGCAACGGCACCAGAAAAGATTCTTGATGACACACAAGTATAGGGGATCAATCGTAGTCCTTTCGATAAGTAAGAGTGTCGAACCCAACGAGGAGCAGAAGGAAATGACAAGCGGTTTTCAGCAAGGTAATTTCTGCAAGCACTGAAATTGCAGGTAATAGATCGTTTGATAGCAAGATAATTTGTAAAAAGCAACTAACGGAACTGGTAAATAAAGTGCAGCAAGGTAGCCGAATCCTTTTGTGGCAAAGGGCAGGCCAGAATAGTTTCTTATAATAGGCAAACTGTTCTTGAGGGTACGCGGGAATTTCATCTAGTCACTTTTATCATGTTGGTTTGATTTGTGTTCGCTACTTTGATAATTTGATATGTGGGTGGACCGGTGCTTGGGTGCTAATATTACTTGAACAAACTTGTTGTGGCATGGATGCACATGATCACCTATGGGGCCAGAGGCCCCTTTGTGATTCGGCAAGGGGGGTCACGTTGCGCAAAGAGCGGAGACCATGAGGCAGTGCGACGATCGGGACGCTGGCATTTTTACCCAGGTTCGGGCCACTTTGAAGCGTGAAACCCTACTCCTCCTTTTGGTGGATTGATCAAAGGAACACGAAGAACACGTAGCACTCAATCCCGGCAAGGGTTGCCGTCGGGGAGAGCTACTACGCGAGTACAAGTGTCCAAAAGTCCGAATCTTGAGCTAGGTTGCCTTGGGCCTCCTTTTATAGTGCAAGGGGCAACCACAGTGGCAAAACAGTCTTTATCTGGTGATTAGATAGCTAACAAAGCTATCATACCTAACTCTGGCATTTAGGACAACATACCATGATTGCTAGACTAGGTGGCGCTCAGGGATGCATTCTCGGCAAGCTCTTGCCAACGTCTAGCTGGCTATTGCTTTGTGTCTTGACACACTACTGGACGGGTGTCGACTGGGTATAATCTGCCTTCCGGTGCGTCGCCACATGCGCAGCGAGAGCTACTTAGCCGCCTGAGGGCTTGACACCGCATCGACAAGTGATAGGCATCGTGATGCGGTGGAGCGATGGCTGGTCAACTCGTGCCTGCCGGGGGATGGCTTGCCGGGTCTTCCTGAGATTTGCGCGCCTCGGTCCCTGACAGGCTCCGGGGACATGGTTGGTGTGCTTTGGGCCCCTCCTGGGCCGTTGCAATTGTCTTGCCGTCATTTGCTTGTCCTTCTGCAGGTCATTGCTGCCGGGGTCTGGTTCTTCAATGCTTACTTGGTGGTGTGGTAGCTTGTATCGACGGGTTTTGCTACTACTGCCTGTGCAAAAGGCAGGGGCACTGGGTACCCCTGTCCTAGTGCACCAACAAAACCTCCTACTTACGATTAACCCCCTCGCAAGAATCCGCAACTACGAGAAAAGTATTAAGATAAAATCTAACCATAGCATTAAACGTTTGTATCCAAATCAGCCCCTTACGAAGTAGCGCATAAACTAGGGTTTAAGCTTCTGTCACTCTAGCAACCCATCATCTAATAACTACTCCACAATGCATTCCCTTAGTCCCAAGGATAGTGAAGTGTCATGTAGTCGATGTTCACATGACACCAATAAGGTAATCACAACATACATATCATCAAAATATTGAACGCATATCAAATTCACATGATTAATTTCAACATGACTTCTCCCGTGACCTCAAGAACAAAGGTAACTACTAACAAATAATATACATGCTCAAGATCAGAGGGGTATTGAATAGCATAATGGATCTGAACAGATAATCTTCCACCAAATAAACCATATAGTAACCAACTACAAGATGTAATCAACACTACTAGTCACCCACAGGTACCAATCTGAGATTCTGGTACAAAGATTGAACACAAGAGATGAACTAGGGTTTGAGAGGAGATGGTGTTGTTGAAGATGTTGATGATGGTTGGCCTCTCAAAGACGAGAGGGGTGTTGGGGATGATGATGGCTTCGATTTCCCCCTCCTGGAGGGAAGTTCCCCCGGCGGAATCGCTCCGCCGGAGGGCAAAAGTTCTCCTTCCCAAGTTCTGCCTCGAGACGGCGGCGTTCTGTCCCGAAAGTCTTTCCTTATTTTTTCTAGGTCAAAAGACCTTATATACCATAAGATGGGCACCAGAGGTGGGCCGTGCTGGGCACAACCCACCAGGGGACGCCTGGGGGGCCTGGCGTGCCCTCGTGTCTTGTGCTCACCAGGGTGGCCCCCTCCGGTAGTTATTTGCTCCAGTATTTTTTATATATTCCAAAATAATTCTCCGTTAAGTTTCAGCTTGTTTGGAGTTGTGCAGAATAGGTATCTCTGATGTACTTTTTCAGGTCCAAAATTCCAGTTGCCGGTATTCTCCCTCTTTGTGTAAACCTTGCATATTATGAGAGAAAAGGCATTAGAATCACTCCATAAAGCATTATTATTCATAAAAACATTGTAAATAACAGTTGGAAATCATGATGCAAAATGGTCGTATCGCAGAGCTACAGTAAGTATTTACGTTAGTTATGAAACCAAGGTTATGGAACCAGTAGGAGAACCACACAACACTATGTAAACGGTACCTGCACACAAAGAAAAATTCTTGCAACCCGACGTGTAAGAGAGGTTGTCAATCTCTCCACCGTAAAAAGATAGATTGGTTTGTATTAGATTGGATAAATAGATTGCACAAGAACATAAAATAAAAGATGCAAATAAAAAGTGCAGCAAGGTATTTTTGAGTTTTTGGAATAATAGATCTGAAAACGAATGCGGAAAAAGATAGATCGGAAAGCAATACATCAGGGCGCACCAGGGGCCTCAGGTGCGCCCTGGTGTATCGTGTCCCCATGAGCCTCCCCCCAGGTGCTTCCTTGGCTCCCAAGTTGTCTTCTGGTCCAAAAAAATCACCAAAAAGTTTCATGGCAATTGGACTCCATATGGTACTGATATTCTGGGAAGTAAAAAACAAGCAAAAAACATCAACTGGCACTGGGCACTATGTCAATAGGTTAGTCCCAAAAAATGATATAAAGTTGCTATAAAATGATTGTAAAACATCCAAGAATGATAATATAACAGCATGGAACAATAAAAAATTATAGATACGTTCGAGACGTATCAACATCCCCAAGTTCATTACATATTCTTTTCTTTTGTAGCATGGACATTTGGACTTTTAGATGGTTCAAAGCAATAGTCTAGTTTTGACATGAAGACTTTAATACTCAAGCATACCAACAAGCAACCATGTCTTTAAAAATATCAACACTAAAGAAAGTTATCCCAAGCCCATCATGCTCAATCATTGATCCATTCATGAAACACACTCAAATATTAGCTACACCCAATGCAAAAGTATGACCATAGTGCCCCCTAGTTGGTGCTTTATAAGAGAACATGCAGACTCAAATTAAAAATAAAAATTGCATAAAGTAAATAGATAGGCCATTCGTAGAGGGAAGTAGGGATTTGTAGAGGTTCTAGAGATCAAAGCTTAAATTGAGGGAGAAAAATATTTTGGGTGGCACGCCTTTCCTGTCAACGAAAACGACCGAGTAGTTCCCAATAATTTCCACGCTAGATACATCATAGGCACATACCAAACATAAAATAAAGTTTATTCCTTTTTCCACCATTCTTTCACAATCCATGGCTAGCCGTATCCACGGATGCCTTCCATACCAACACTTTCCAAGGAATTTATTATTTGACAACATAAAGTAAATTTCTTTTTCATTTCGGGACTGGGCATCCCTATTACCGTCGTACTCTCATGCAATGCCACGTGAATAAACACTCATCTTGAGAATAACACATCTAGCTTGGAAAAATATTGGCCACCCCATGCCGCTTCATGAGCGGTACGAGCACACAAAAAGGAAATTCATTTTGAAAATTAGAGATGGCACATACAAATTTGCTTGGAACGGCATGGAAATACAGCATATAGGTAGGTATGGTGGACTCATATGGCACAGCGGGGCTTAAGGATTTTGGATGCACAAGTAGTATTTCTACTTAGTACAAGTGGAGGCTAGCAAATAGATTGAGAAGCAACCAACCAAGAAACGAAAATTCACATAAACGGGCATTAAGCATAACTAACACCGAATAATGCACCACAAGTAGGATATAATTTCATTGCATAACTATATATTTTCGTGCTTGCATAGGGAATCACAAACCTTAACACCAATATTTTTACTAAAGCATAATTACTCACGAACATGACTCACATATTACTATTATCATGTCTCAAAACTATTACAAGGAATCAAGTTTAATTTGTCCAATGATCTTCATGAAAGTGTTTACTATATCCCTCTTGAATATCTATCACTTTGGGACTAGTTTCATATATTGCCATTACTTTTGACAAGCTCAAATAAATTTAAGTGAAGAACATGAGCATAAAAATTTCATCTCTCAAAATAATATAAGTTAAGCATGAGAGAATTTCTTCAAAATTTACTGACTCTCAAATTAATCTAAGTGAAGCATTAGAGTATTTCTTCAAAAATTTAAAGCACACCGTGCTCAAAGAGATATAAGTGAAGCACTAGAGCAGTTCCATAGCTCAATTTTTTTAAGTGAAGCATATAGAGCAATTATAACGAATCATAGAATAATTTTGGCACTCTCAAATAGGTGTGTCCAGCAAGGATACTTGTGACAAACTAAAAAGCAAATCAAGCAAAGACTCATATAATACAAGACGCTCCAAACAAAACTTATGTTATGTGACGAATAAAAATATAGCTCCAAGTAAAATACCGATGGTCTTTAGAAGAAAGAGGGGATGCCACTCGGGGCATCCCCAAGCTTAGTTGCTTGTTTCTCCTTGTATATTATCTTGGGGTGCCATAGCACCCCCGAGCTTCGGCTCTTTTCACTCATTATTCCTTCATCCATCGTGATCTCACGCAAAACTTGAAAACTTCAATCACACAAAACTTAACAAAACCTTCATGAGATCCGTTAGTATAATAAAGCAAATCACCACTCTAAGTACTGTTGCAAACCCATTCATATTTTATTATTGCATTATATCTACTATATTCAAACTTTACCATGGCTTATACCCTCCAATACAAACCATAGATTCATCAAAATAAGCACACAATGCCAGGAAAACAGAATCTGTCAAAAACAGAACAATCTGTAGTAATCTGTACTCTAACGATACTTCTGTAATTCCAAAAATTCTGAAAATTTAGGAAAACTTAAGAAATTTGTATATGAATCTTGTCTAAAAATTCATAAATTTTTGACACTTCTATGATTTTTGAAAATTCTGCTACTGGACGCAAGAGTTTCTGTTTTCCAACAAGATCAAATCAACTATCACCCAACATGATCCCAAAGGCTTTACTTAGCAGAAACACTAATTAAAACATAAAAACACAATCATAACAGTAGAATAATTGTGTAAACACTCAAGAACAGAAATAAAAAGGCAAAAATAAATTTTATTCATTGGGTTGCCTCCCAACAAGCTCTTTCATTATAGCCATCAAGATAGGCTTGAGATTTCAATGATGCCCTCAAGAAAGATAATAATAGCAACACAAAGAGAGCATCATGAAGCATATGGAAAACACACTTAAGTCTAACATACTTCCTATGCATAGGCATTTTATAAGCAAACAAATTGTCAAGGCAAGCAAAAACTAGCATATGGAAGGAAGAAGAAAGAGACAATAGCAATCTCAACATGAAGAGAGGTAACTTAGTATCATGAAAATTTCTACAACCATCATTTACTCTCTCATAATAATTACATGTAGGATCGTAATCAAATTCAAAAATATAGCTATCATAAACAATACTCTCTTTATGATCAACATGCATAAAGTTTTTATCATCTTCCAAAATAGTGCGATTATCATCAACTAAAGTTATGACCTCTCCAAACCCACTTTTATCAAAAATTCATAAGATTGAACACTCTACAAATATGTGGGATTCTTTTTACCTAAAGTTGACGCTCTCCCAAACCCATTTTCGATACTATTGCAAACATTATTATCAATAACATATTCAACATGAGGCTTAAATAAATTTTCAAGACCATAAGAAGCATTATCACCCCAATCATGATCATTGCAATAAGAAGTCGACATGACAAAATTATCATCCCCAAGCTTGTAGTTTTGCATATCATTAACATAATTGACATTAATAGAATTTATAGTAACATCATTGCAATCATGCTTTTCAATCCAGGAGCTATCATGAATCACCTTATAAATTTCTTCTTTCAACACTTCATCAAAAATTTCCGATTCATGATTTTCAAACAAAACTTCATAGAGATAATCAAGTGCACTCAACTCACTAGCAATTGGTTCAACATAATTTGGTATTTTTAAAAGATTAGCAAGTGGATGAGGATCCATATCAATAGATTTTTAGCAAGCGAAGATGTAAGCAAATAGAATTCACATGGCAACACAAGCAAAGATAGCAAACATGCAAAAAGGCAAATGGAAAATATTTTTGTATTTTTGTAAAACCTTTTTAGAAGTGGGGGAGAGGAAAATGCCAAATAATGTAAATTGCAAGGAGATGAGATTTGTGATTAGGAACCTAATAGATGTTGATGATGTCTCCCTGGCAACGGCACCAGAAATTGGCAAGTTGACGGGAGACTACTTTCGTACCTCCTCTCCTGCAATGTTGCCAGAAATTCCTTTGACGTAGCTTGAGACTGCGTCGGTATTTCCCCAAAGAGGAAGGGATGATGCAGCACAACTATGGGAAGTATTCCCCTCAGTTATGAAACCAAGGTTATGGAACCAGTAGGAGAACCACGCAACACTATGTAAACGGTACCTGCACACAAAGAACAAAAACTTGCAACCAGACTCGTAAGAGAGGTTGTCAATCTCTCCACGGTAAAAAGATATATTTTTTTGTATTAGATTGGATAAATAGATTGCACAAGAACACAATATAAAAGATGCAAATAAAAAGTGCAGCAAGGTATTTTTGGGTTTTCGGAATAATAGATCTAAAAACAAATGCGGAAAAAGATAGATCGGAAAGCAATATATTAAAAGAATAGACCACGGGGCCGTAGATTTCACTAGTGGCTTGTCCCAAGAAAATAGCACACGGTGGGTAAGCAAAATACTGTTGGGCAATTGATAGAAGATAAAATAATCATGACGATATCCAAGGCAATGATCAATATATAGGCATCACGTCCAAGATTAGTAGACCGAAACGATTCTGCATCTACTACTATTACTCCACACATCGACCGCTATCCAGCATGCATCTAGTGTATTAAGTTCATGGACAAACGGAGTAATGCAATAAGAACGATGACATGATGTAGACAAGATCTATTCATGTAGGAATAGACCCCATCTTGTTATCCTTAATAGCAACGATACATGCGTGCCTCGCTGCCCCTTCTGTCAATGGGAGAGGACACCGCAAGATCGAACCGATCACAAAGCACCTCTTCGGATGGCTAGAAAAATCGATCTAGTTGGCCTAACTAAACCAAAGATTCGAAGAAGAAAGTCGAGGCTGTAAATAATCAGGCATATAAGAGATCAAAGAAGACTCAAATAATATTCATGGATAGAAACTGATCGTGAACTCAAACTTCATTGGATCCCTACAAACACACTGCAAAATGTCATTACATCAAATAGATCTCCAAGAGACCATTGTATTGAGAATCAAAAGAGAGAGAGGAAACCATCTAGCTACTGCCTAAGGACCCGTAGGTATATGGTGGACTACTCATGCATCATCGGAGAGGCACCAATGAGGATGACGAACCCCTCCGTGATGGTGTTAGATTGGATCTCATGGTTCTGGAACTTGCGGCGGCTGGAATTGTGTTTCCTCTCTTCCTCTAGGGTTTCTGGAATTTCTGAGGATTTATAGAGCTGAGAGGCGGTGGAAAAGACCTCCATGGGCCCCATGATACATCAAGGCGCGCCAGGGGCCTTTGGAGCGCCCTGGTGTATCGTGGGCCCCATGGGCCTCCCCCGAGGTGCTTCCTTGGCTCCCAAGTTGTCTTCTGGTCCAAAAAAATCTCCAAAAAGTTTTGTGGTAATTGGACACTGGGCACTATGTCAATAGGTTAGTCCCAAAAAATGATATAAAGTTGCTATAAATTGATTATAAAACATCCAAGAATGATAATATAACAGCATGGAACAATCAAAAATTATAGATACGTTGGAGACGTATGAACAGTTGATAAAATAATTATTGTTGGCCATTTGATAGCAAAGCGCATTGTTATGCAATATTTATTCATGGCAATGATCATGTGTATATAGGCATCACGTCCATAACCAAGTAGGCAGACTCCCGCTACACCTACTACTATTACTCCACCCATCGACCGTTATCCAGCATGCATCTAGAGTATTAAGTAAAACAGAGTAATGCTTGGAGAATAATGACATGATGTAGACAAAGAAAACTCAACTAATATGAATAAACCCCATTTTATCCTTAGTGTCAGCCATAAAAATACATGTCTTGCCCCCTTCTGTCACTGGGATAGAGAGCACCGCAAGATTGAACCCACTACAACGAACCCATCTCACCGAAGATAGATCAATCTAGTTGGCCAAACCAAATCAATAAATCAAAGAGATTTATGAAGCTATAATAATCATGCAAATCAGAATCATATAATTCAAATAAGACCAATCTTTTTCATGAATAATCTGCACATAATCCCACAATTCATCGAATCCCAAAACGCATCGCACAAGGTCATTACATTGAATAGATCATCACGAAGATGAGATGAACTTTGTATTGAAGAACATAGAGAGAGAGACATCTATTTACTAGCTATGGACCCGTAGGTTTGTGGTAGAATACTCACACATCATCATGGGAGCAGCAAGGTTAACGAAGAGGCCCTCCATGATCGATCCCCCCTCCGGCAGTGCACCGGAACAGAGCTCCACATGGGAACATGGCTGAATAGATACTTGCAGTGGCAGAAAAACTGTTTTGGGAGCTCCCCTAGGGTTTTCAGAATATATGTGAATTTGTAGGCCAGAGAGGGGCATCGGGAGAGAAGGGGTGGCCCACAAGCTATCAGGGCGCGGCCAGCCCCCATGGGCGCGTCCTGTTGGCTTGTGGGGCCCTCGTGCACCCCGTGGCCTCCTCCCAAAGCTTCCAGGTGTTCTTTTGGTCCAGAAAAAATCATGAAAAAAATTCGTGGCAATTGGACTTCGTTTGGTGCTGTAAACTTGAAAAGCCAAAAACCTGCAGAAAATAGCAATTGGCACTTGGCACTGGGTTAATAGGTTAGTTCTAAAAAATACTATGAATTAGCAAATAAATGCTCAAAAAAGTATCCTAGAATGATAATATTATAGCATGGAACAATAAAAAAGTTAGATACGTCGAAGACGTATCAGCATCCCCAAGCTTAATTCCTGCTCGTTATCGAGTAGGTGAATGATAAAAACAGAATTTTTGATGTGACATGCTACCCAAAATGTAATCTATTGCAGGTGTGATCATTGTGAAATAATGAATCAATAAACATTAACATAGTAATATCCATAAACATAAGTAACACAATCATCAATGTTCAATATATATGATCCCTAGAGAATGTTTACCCACCATTCACTTTATCATATTAGCATGGCATGGCTCCGTGTTCACCACATAAATACAAATGTGAAGAACCACGGTGTTAAGCCAGGCAATTGGATCATACTTTTTAAGGCGCTTCTTCTTTTTATTACTCACTCAATACATGAGCGTGAACCATGGATATAGCATATAGGTTGAATAGAATATGGTGCTAGGTATCAAAGGGGTAAAAAGTGGAGAAGAAAGTCTCACATCTACTCGGCGCATCAATGGGCTATGGAGATGCCCATCAATCACTGGTGCAGTGACGTACTATACAAACGGTTTTTAACCACTTTCCGCGATGTAGTTTTAAACTGTCGCCTTGCCTGTGTAGGCGATAGGGGGGTACATGCCACACGACACAGAAAAATCATCGGCAATGGTGACAGATGAATGCAAACTTTTGGAAAAACTAAGCATACAGGATGTCCACATCTATGACAAACGAGAGTTATCTGTCAACCATTTGAGATATGTAATATTTCCCATACGGCCCATCTTTGCTACTCGTGTGAGATCGCATTACCATCGGACGCGCTACTCTGTGGTGGACCGTTTACGATGTGCTCCCCATCACAAACAATTTGTAACTATAAACCATGTATGATAAGGCGACTATCACACCCATTTTGTCCTACCATGTCGTTTGCGATATACCAAGATTCCCAAATGGTCGAACAATCATAATCGTGTAGGATGCATACGACATACCAAACAGTGAAACATTATAAAGCATGCATGATAAGGATACAATCACAAACATTTAGGTCAGTTTAACCGTTTCTGATATTGTCTAACATCACACACGGTTTTCAGATGGCAATTGTGTGCATTGTCACACATGGTTACTCTCTCTGAAATGTGTCGAATCATAAGGTATGTCACACAAGCTCTGCTTTCTAAACTGTGTGTGGTGTAATGACCTACAGAGCATATTTTTCCACTAATTTAATCGCCGCAATTTAAAATTCTGCAGAATTTGTATTTGAAAGTAGTCTATAACATTTTTCATATCCATCTTATATAGATATAGGTTCAACAACCAATGCATTATTCCATTCACACGTACTTATGTTCAAGAATTACATCAAGAAATAATAATTACATGGGGACCAAATAAAGAATGATGAACCTTGGTTGCATACTTGTATTAAATACGGTAACGAAAGAGACAAAAGACATTCTGGGAGTTGTAAAAGGTGAAGCGGAATGCCCATATTGTGTCCTCCTCCATGTAGAATGCACACACCACTCTAGGCCAGCCCCTTCTGATGGCGGACCGCCCATGCTTCTCTGTATTGATGAAGACATCTAGATAATCATCATGGCCTGGTAGATATAATTTAATATTTGCATGTCCACCATTCATGCAGCTGGGGAGGTAATCTTGAGTAAACTGCTTTGGGAACCACTACAAACAAAAACGATTCAGACATTGTAAATTTGTAAGCTAAGAACTCATTATGTACAGTAAAAGAAGGGTAGAGAGTTCTTAGTTACCATCTGCAGTTCACTGTTGTCTTGGATAAGGTGTACAGAAATAGTTTAATTGACATATTTTGTCCCATTTTATTAACAATATTTATTAGTTTCCTCACTTGATGCTGGTTCATGAATATATCATTGCCCCATACACAAAAAGGGTCGACGCGCGGATCTTTACGAGTGACATATGTACCTACAGGCAACAAGTTAGTATTAGAAGGTAAACTGAAATTGCATATTGGCGTAGTAGAGTGTTCCCAGTCCCAGTATATAAAGATCATATTACATCCAAAATACTCACATATTTGATGTATTAACATCTTATACTATGGGGTGGAGGGAGTATATATAAGCCATGTGATGAAACTAACCTCGATGGAAAACAACAGTCATTCCCAATATTGTCCTAGGTAAGTACATCGAAAGGCATGTTAACTACGACAAGCTAAACATCAATCGACAATATGCATGGTGAACAACATGATCACAAAATGATAGCTTCAGCGTGCAGGTTTAAGCACACTAGCTAAGAAAATAAGAAGTGGAGAGGTGTCTTAACTGCAATAGGCTTAACATTTAACAAAACAAAATATAGTCATTTAAACTGGTATTGTGCAGGTTTAAGTAGACTAGTTATTGTTACATAAAAATGGAAAGGCATATGCTCACTACAACATGCTTAAAATAGAAACCAAATATAGTCATTCATAATGGTACTGTTGAAATTGCATAGAACATAGCTGGTGCTTAAACATCAAATTATATAACTAAAAATCACATTGTGAAAAAACTGAAATAAACAGTGGGCGTGTTAACTACACCAGGCTTAACACGAACCACATATGGCTGCTGAAACTGGTATGATGAAACTGAACTGGAAAGTACATACTTGCAGATGTAGAACTTCACAATATGAATAACTGAAATAAACAACACATACTATACAATAATTGAATCTGGACATATGCCCAGTACAAACAACCGAGTAGGAAAAATAGTTAAACAAGGCATATGCTCACAACAACAAGCTTAATAGCAACCAAAAATACGCATTCATAATGTACTATTGAAATTGCATACAACGTACCTAGTGCTTAAACATCAAATTGTATAAGTGAACATCAAATGTGAAAGAACTGAAATTAAATAGTGAACGTGTTAACACTAATGCAGGATGGTCCAAAGATGACACATCAATCAGAGACCCTTTGAAGAAACCTGTGCGCGATGTATGAATCGCAAACGGTATAGTTATAGCTCCGTCGCCAATAACGAAAAATATGTGCGATGGCGGATCCATCAAATACGATTCAGAAAAAAGTTGTGTATGCGACCTGTGCCAAATAGTTCACAAAGATAAACCGTGTGCGATGTGACAAAATAACGCAAATGGTTCACAAAATACCAGTGTGTGCGATGTACGACATACATTTAACCCTGATAAACTGTTTGCGCTGATCTAGCAGAACACAAATGATTGGCCAGATGATTATGTGTGCGATAGACATCATACAGGTTAGCTGAATAAACTGTTTACGATGACATAAAATAACACAAACGATTACCCGGATCAAGATATGTGAGATAGACGGCAAACACGTTGCTTGTATGAACTGTTTGCGGTGAGACAACAGAGCACAAACGGTTGCTCAGATCAAGATGTGTGTCATGTACAGAGTACATGTCACTCTCATATGTGTTGTGGGCAAACGGTTACCGGTAAGGAACTATCAGCGATTGATGAAATCATCACCGACGTATTCGGTAATTTAATCCATATGCGGTGTGATTTGCTTAGCCTCCGCACAAACATCTATGCTCTGTGTAGAAGAACATGATTAGTATAACCACATTAAACATCCAAATACATAAGTGACCACAGACATAACATTGGCACACCTCAATAAACAATTACGCACATAACAACATGATTGCATAACCTAATTAAGCATCCAAATACATAAGTGACTACACACATAACACTGGCTCACACCTCAATAAACTATTACATGCATAACAAACTTAGCCTACTAAAACTATAAATATCTCGGCACAGAGTGAGTATGGGAAACTATCATCTACTTCCTGTGATGCTTGCCGCCACCGCTCTGCTTGTGGCTCAATCCCTCGACGTTTTCAGGTATGAGGCACTTCCTCATGTCATCGATCCGCCTAACCATCTCGTAGCATGTGTACGCTTCCTTGGCCACAGTCTGGAGGTGATGTTCATCAAGTCTCATCACCCAGGCCCTGTGCCAGGCAGGCTTGTTCTTGTCACACTTAGCCTTCATGCCTCCGTAGTAGTGGTCGATGATGGCCTCGGCCAGGTTAACATAGGAGTCATTGTCCTTCTTGCTGCCCCAGACCTTGTAGTGGCCGCGAATGTCGACAAGCCTCTGGCAGGCCAAGCCTAAAGTCTTGAGCACCTTTGGATCGTTGGTTGTGTCCACTGTTGCGAACCTGTAGTCGGGGCTGTTGACAAACCTGGTGAAACGTTCGCAAGGCACTGTGGCCAGGCAGTAGTGGTAGTGGAGTACGTGATGGCGCATGCACAACTGGGTGACGACAACCTTCTGATAATGCCTCGCACGACCGCCGGTGTAAGCGAGGTCAAAGCCGACCACTTTGTACTTGTCATCCGCAGCAAGCAACCGCTCCATATTGTTGATGGAGTCCTCCACCATGACCTGGTCATTGGTGTACACCACCGTGAGGTCCGTCTTCCTCATGTGGGTCTCCACATGATGCACGCCGAACTCCACTGGAGCACCGCTGGATATCCTCTCTGCATGCATCGTCGAGGGTGTGCTTATTGTGTTGTGGGGTGCGATCGAAAGCGTGAAGAGAGTATGGTTAATGGCCGCAGGCATAATGGGGGCCGACGTCCTGCAAAACCGACACATCTGGATGGCAGTTTTTGTAGCGCGCGATTCAGTCATGGAGCACGTAACTGCATGGGGTGACGCTCGTGGCGCAACCGCTTGCATATGGTGCCCTGAACGTGATCGTGGGTCGACCCCAACCATTTAAGAGCATGCGGGGGTGGGGGCGAGAGCAGAGCACGCGGAGGGACGCGAGAGTAGAGCGCCCGAAGGAAGGCGAGGTCGAACCTGACCATGTTGTATTTGTCCGTGTCAAGCAACATGTCCATAACATTGATGGAGTTCACCACCCAGATTGGATAGTTGGTGTACACTACCGAGAGCTCCATGAACCTTCTGTTCGTGTCCACTACGGCATGCATGGTGAACTGGCACTCGTCGTTGGCAGCTGCTGGGAGCACAATTGGAGCCGCACAGGATACCCTCGGTCATGGTTGTGCTTCTTAAGGTCCAAATATTAATCGTCAATTGCATATTAAGTTCCGAATATTAATCGTCCATTGCATATTGAGGAAAAAATAGTACTACGAAAATACGAGTCTCATATGATGACATTTGAATGATTATATTACAAATGACAGAGATATTACAAAGGTACAAATTCCAACATTACAAGGCTCAAATTTGAAGATTAGAAGGTTCGAACCGAAATTAGAAATAAAATTCATCTTATGCAGAAACTTGTCATGCAGCTCTAGACGGCCGCGCTGATCAGCTGAACATGAACATATGAGAGGTTCATACAGACATTACAACTAGTTTCGCAACTTCAATATTTCTGCAAAGGGATCTCCTACTGACATGTCATGTATGGGCTTGACATAAGGACTTCCGAATAGTCTGTCAACTGAAGTTACAAAATGAAATTGAGCTTCTGTAGAGCCTTTTCCATTGTGTCCTAGTCGCCGGAGCTGATCAGCGAACCATTCTTTTTGCGCAATAAATGTAATGAAAATCTCATTATCTTTAGCATACTTGCTCTCACAACAAAGAACCTGGCAAATATAATCTCCGGTAAGGTCCGTCGGTAGGAGTTCAAAGTAAATTCTGAGAGATGGAGATCGAGGCATTCAATGGGATTGTTATATTGTATCAGATTATCCACTACCGGGCCTAATCGTATCTGCAAAAGAAGAGAATGTATTAGTGCTTGGACACACAAGGGACCCCTTTTGATTTGCAGTGACACACAAGGGACCTTCCTTGTTTTTAACATTTAACATGAAAGGATCACCACCTCGATATATATCTTCTCCAGGCACGGAAAGCATCTCAGGAATCTGACAACTTGGTCCAGGTTGGGGCCGATAGATTCTAGTGCCAAGACCTTCACTATGCGCAGATACAGGGTCGAGCTTGTCAGAATCATTTCCTGTATGACAGACGAACATACATCTTGAATAGAGAAAAATAAATGTCAATTTCAAGACGGAGAAGAAGGCAACTGTTCTACCTGGGTGATTATGGATCCAATAACAAGTTTAGAGAAGTTGATGGGCGAGTAGCCAAACATTGTCAATTTCGGCGCATAAATGGCCCTGATTCTTTTTGGACCTTCTTGATCAACTACAAGTAATCTCTCAGTAAAGGCACGTCCTCAATGACCATTTGGTGATTCACCTTGTGCGATCTCTTGTTACAGCACAAGCAATACACACAAATTGTCCGGAGACTCATGGAGGCGATGTGGAGGCTACTCAACCATTGATCGCCTGAAGATGAAGGTACTCGAGCACAATACAGCCGTGGAGCAGGCGCTCCATGTCGTCATTGGGGATGCAGCCGGCAGCGAGCTCGAGGTGCTTCAGTCAAGGTAGCAAAAGAGCAGGATCGATGTTAATCAGGGGGAAATGGTAGTTCATGAACCTGGCGATGCGCAACTTTGGCGCGAGGCACAGCGTGGAGGGTGGCAGTGAGCGCATATGTCCATCATTAAAAGTGAGCTCCTCGAGCTTATCTAGGGTGGATGATAAGAACCACTCCTCAAGCTTAGCTCGGAACTTGCCCATAGTAAAGCCTCTGATTGGGCCATAATGCGTGCCGAGGATCTAGGACAATGCATCCAAGTGTTTGTGATAGCCATTGATGAGCATGTGCTCATTGATGAGGCTGAGAGGGGCACAATGCCATAGGGAGTGCCACCGCCGGGAGAGGACGGTTGTGTGCACGCCATCTTCGATTGGGAGGAGGGAGATAATGACTGTCAACATATCGTCGGGGAGGCTACTGATGAAGTCTAGGCCTGCCGGAGGAGATTGTGTTTCTGGCTCGGCCTGCCTCCGCTTGTTGGCAACCTCTTCCTCCACCTCTCGAGTATCGGCGGTGACACTTTCTGTCATTAGTAGAGTAGTGGGAATATAGTGATTATGTAGCTAGATCAGGGCAGAAGAATAGCGTGTTGGTAATTACAAGTTACTAGGTTGGAACATATTTAACAAATACTATAGAATTACTTTGATATTGCTACGCAAGTCAACATGCAGATAGTAGAAAGAACACTTACTTCCAAAAAAGTATGGACGAATGATGTAGTCGGCGAAGTTAGCAATTATCGTATGGCTAGGCTCTTTAAGGTGCAGCGTAATTTTAGTGCCAGCTTTCAGTACATAAAACATAGAAATTGCTGCCCAAAGCCCTATATCAAAATAGGAGTGACAATCTTCATCAAGTTTTACAGAAAACAACGATTGTAAATCCATGGTTTGTGCTCAATATGACATCCCTGGAGTCTTCAGTTATGTAAAGGCCAAGATTTAGCACTACAGTTGTTGTTGCAAAGCAAGGGATGTACTGCAGGAGTTGATAAGATTGTTAAAGAGCAGTGTAACATGCTAGTATGGGAGTTAAAAGAACAACACACCAGTTGATATGAAAGGACCAAAAAAATATAAGTAAACAGATAGTGTAACCATGATGTCAAGAAAATATATATGAGCGTAAACGAAAGAACAATACAACATTAATTTTCCTAATATAGAAGAAGAAGAAGAAAAAAAAGAATAATAATAATAATAAGAAATCACCTTTGACGTATATGTTGCATGTGGCACCTTTTATCCAAATGTAGCAATATATAGTATAGGTTGAGAAAAAGTATAGGCCATGTTAACCTAGGTAGTGTGAGATTGAACATACCGTGCGCTTCATCAAGTCGTCTGGTAGGGTGAGATGGAAGTCCTCGGCTGTATGGCTGAGGCCGCATAGCCCTGATGTGTCCTTGCACTGTACACTCTATGAACGAAAACCTCAAATCAGCTAGAAGAAACAAGAATCCAAGGAGATTTCGTACGTGTGATTAAAAAGAGCAGACGGACTGGGATCAAAGATGAACGGAAATATTTCAGTAGATTAGTTACCTAGTTCTCCATGGGGAAAAACTGAGTACCGAAGATTCCCCAATCGGGCGAGCTAGGTCGACGGAGAGCATCGTCGAGAAAGTCAGTGCTGATAGGCCGAGGCAAGCAACAATGGCGAAATGCAGTGGCATTTGGCGACTGCCGGCGGCGGTGACAGGCGTCGAGCTAAGAGGTTGCCGCGGGGATGGGCGGTGACATGGAGAGTCACAGAGGAGTGTAGGTTCTACTGGGACGGGGAGGGGGAGGCGGAGGGGGCGGGCGACGGTTTTGTGACATGTGGGTGCTGAGGGTTTTCTGTCCTAGAATAATATGCTTCTGAGGCAACGGTTCGTACACCTAACCGTGTGTGATAAGGGGGCTGCCCGGCGCATGTAGCTGACGTGGCTTGAGACTGCGTCGGTATTTCCCCAAAGAGGAAGGGATGATGCAGCACAGCGACGGTAAGTATTTCCCTCAGTTATGAAACCAAGGTATCGAAATAGTAGGAAGATCACCACCATCTAATAAGCAGCACCTGCACACAAAGAACAAATACTTGCAACCCGATGCGAAAGAGAGGTTGTCAATCTCTCTACGGTAAAAAGATAGATTAGGTAGTGATAGATTGGACAGATAGATCTCTCAAGAACACAAAATAAAAAGGGCAAACAAAAAGTGCAGCAATATATTTTTGGGTTTTTGGAATAGTAGATCTAAAAATAAAAAAGGCAAAAGATAGATCGGAAAGCAATATGTTGGAAAAGTAGACACGGGGTCCGTAGGTTTCACTAGTGGCTTCTCTCATGAGTATAGCACACGGTGGGTGAACAAATTACTATTGGGCAATTGATAGAAGATCAAATAATCATGACGATATCCAAGGCGATGATCAATATATAGGCATCACGTCTAAGATAAGTAGACCGACTCCTGCCTGCATCTACCACTATTACTCCACACATCGACCGCTATCCAGCATGCATCTAGTGTATTAAGTTCATGGAAAAATGGAGTAATGCAATAAGAAAGATGACATGATGTAGACAAGATCTATTCATGTAGGAATAGACCCCATCTTGTTATCCTTAATGGCAACGATACATGCGTGCCTTGCTGCCCCTTCTGTCACGGGGAAAGGACACCGCAAGATCGAACCCATCACAAAGCACCTCTTCCCATGGCAAGAAAAATCGATTTCGTTGCCCTAACTAAACCAAAGATTCGAAGAAGAAATACGAGGCTATAAGCAATCATGCATATAAGAGATCAAAGAGGACTCAAATAATATTCATGGATAAAACCTGATCATGAACTCAAAATTCATCGGATCCCAACAAACACACCGCAAAAGTTTACATCAAATAGATCTCCAAGAGACCATTGTATTGAGAATCAAAAGAGAGAGAGAGGAAGCCATCTAGCTACTGCCTACGGACCTGTAGGTCTATGCTGGACTACTCACGCATCATCGGAGAGGCACCAATGAGGATGATGAACCCCTCCGTGATGGTGTTAGATTGGATCTCGCGATTCTGGAACTTACGGCGGCTGGATGTGTTTTTTGTCGACTCCCCTAGGGTTTCTGGAATATTTGGGAATTTATAGGCATCAGAGGCGGTGGAGAGGGGCCCCGTGGAGGGCACAACCCATCAGGGCATGCCGGGGGCCTCTGGCGTGCCCTGGTGGGTTTTGGTCTCCACAACCCACCTCTCTGGCACTTTTTTTGCCCACTGGGTGTCTTCTGCTCCAAAAAAATCTCCAAAAAGTTTCGTCGCGATTGGACTCCGTTTGGTATTGATATTCTGTAAAGTAAAAAACAAGCAAAAATAGCAACTGGCACTTTGGCACTATGTCAATAGGTTAGTCCCCAAAAATGATATATAGTTGCTATAAAGTGATTGTAAAACATCCAAGAATGATAATATAACAGCATGGAACAAGCAAAAATTATAGATACATTGGAGACGTATCAGCATCCCCAAGCTTAATTCCTACTCTTCCTCGAGTAGGTAAATGATAAAAACACAATTTTTGATGTGGAATGCTGCCTAACATGTTCATCTCATATTCTTTTCTGTGTAGCATGGACATTTTAGAAGATTCAAAGCAATAGTCAAGTTTTAACATAATGACTTCAATACTCAAGCATGCCAACAAGCAACTATGTCTTTGAAAATATCAACACTAAAGAAAGTTATCCCTAGTCCATCATGCTCAATCATTGATCCATTCATGAAACACACTCAAATATTAGCTATACCCAATGCTCAAGTACGATCATAGTGCCCCCTAGTTGGTGCTTTATAAGAGAAGATGGAGCCTCAAAGTAAAAATAAAAATTGCATCAAGTAAATAGATAGGCCCTTCGCAGAGGGAAGTACGGATTGGTAGACGTGCCAGAGCTCAATGTTTAAATTGAGAGAGAAAAATATTTTGAGTGCCTTTCCTGTCAACGAAAACGGCAAAGTAGTTCACAATACTTTCCATGCTAGATATATCATAGGCGGTTCCCAAACAGAAAATAAAGTTTATTCCTTTTTCCACCATTCTTTCACATTCCATGGCTGGCCGTATACACGGTTGCCTTCCATGCCAACACTTTCCAAGGAATTTATTATTTGACAACATCAAGTAATTTTATTTTCTTTTTCATTTCGGGAATAGGCATCCCTATTACTGCCGCACTCTCGTGCAATGACAAGTGAATAAACACTCATCTTGAGAATAACACATCTTGCATGGAAAAATATTGGACACCCCCTGCGGTTTCATGAGTGGTACGAGCACACATTTATTTTGAAAATTTAGAGATGGCACATACAAATTTGCATAGAATGGCATGGAAATACCGCATATAGGTAGGTATGGTGGACGCATATGGCAAAACTGGGTTTAAGGATTTTGGATGCACAAGTAGTTTTTCTACTTAGTACAAGTGGATGCTAGCAAATACATTGAGAAGCAACCAACCAAGAAACGAAAATTCACATAAGCGAGCTTTGAGCATAACTAACACCAAATAATGCACCATAAGTAGGATATAATTTCATTGCATAAATATTGACTTTTGTGCATGCATAGGGAATCACAAACCTTAACACCAATATTCTTACTAAAGCATATTTACTCACTAACATGACTCACATATTACTATCATCATGTTTCAAAACTATCACAGGGAATCAAGTTTAATTTTTCCAATGATCTTCATGAAAGTTTTTATTATATCTTCCTTGAATATCCATCACTTTGGGACTAGTTTCATATATTGCCATTGCTTTTGACAAGCTCAAACAAATTTAAGGGAAGCACATGAGCATAAAGATTTCATCTCTCAAAATAGTATAAGTGAAGCATGAGAGGATTTCTTCAAAATTTACTAACTCTCACATTAATGTAAGTTAAGCATGAGAGTATTTCTACACAAATTTCCAAGCACGGTGATATAAGTGAAGCACTAGAGCAATTCTATAGCTCAAAAAGTTTAAGTGAAGCATATAGAGCAATTCTAACAAATCATAGCATAATTTTGGATTTCTCAAATAGGTGTGTCCAGAAAGGATACAAGTAACAAAGTAACAACCAAAGCAGGCAAAGAATCAAATGATACAAGACGCTCCAAGCAAAACTCATGATATGTGACGAATAAAAATATAGCTCCAAGTAAAATACCGATGGTCGTTAGAACAAAGAGGGGATGCCACTCGGGGCATACCCAAGCTTAGTTGCTTGTTTATCTTTGGATATATCTTGGGGGTACTGTAGGTTCCCCAAGCTTAGGCTCTTTTCACTCCTTATTCCTTTATCCATCGTGATCTCACCCAAGACTTGAAAACTTCAATGACACAAAACTGAACAAAATCTTCGTGAGATCCGTTAGTATAATAAAGCAAATCACTACTTTAGGTGCTGTTGCAAATCCATTAATATTTTATTATTGCATTTTACCTACAGTATTTTAACTTCACCATGGCTCATACCCTTCAATACAACCCATAGATTCATCAAAACAAGCACACAATGCAACCAAACAGAATCTGTCTTAAACAGAACACTCTGTAGTAATCTGTACTCTAACCATACTTATGTAACTCTAAAAATTCTGAAAAACTATTAAAACGTAAAGAATGTGTATAGCAACACTGTGTTAAAATTTCAGCTCAATATCACGTTCCAGTAAAAAATGAAAATTCGAACACTGGACGCAAAGTTTCTGTTTCAGATTCAGCATTGTTTCTACTCATCTTATGAATCATCCTAAAGGCTCTACTTGGCACAAACACTAAATAAAACATAAAAAACACAATCATAACAGCGGCATAATTGTGTCAACACTCAAAAACAGAAAGGGAAAAGAAAAAATAAATTTATTCATTGGGTTGCCTCCCAACAAGCGCTATCGTTTTACGCCCCTAGCTGGGCATAACACATAGATTCAAGTATTGTCATCTTTGGTTTTGGATAGATAGGATGCTCTAATGATTGATTCATATGGTGGCTTAATTCTTGTTCTAGGGAAGTGTTCCATACCCTTTCTTAGTGGAAATTGAAAATGAATATTGCCTTCTTTCATATCAATCACGACACCTATAGTACGTAAAGACGGTCTACCAAGTATAACGGGACAAGACGGATTGCAATCAATATCAATAACAATAAAATCTATGGGCACATAGTTCCTATTTGCAAGAATAAGAACATCATTAATTCTTCCCAAAGGCTTTTTAATAGTAGAATCCACCAAGTGCAAATTAAGAGAACATTCTTCAATATTTGTGAGACCAAGCACATCACATAAAGATTTCGGAATCGTGGAAACACTAGAACCCAAATCACATCAAGCAAATCACTCATAATTTTAAATCTTGACCTTAATGGTAGGTTCCCACTCATCATGTAATTTTCTAGGAATATAAATCTCCAACTCCAACTCTTCTTTCAAAAGATTTCATCATGGCATCAACAATATGTTTAGTGAAAGCTTTATTTTGTTCATAAGCATGGGGTGAATTCAACATGGATTGCAACAAAGAAATACATTCAATCAAATAGCAAATATCATAGTTAAAGTCTTTGCAATCCAAAATAGTGGGCACATCACTAGTTAAAGTTTGGACCTCTTCAAACCCAGTTTCATCAAATTTTTCATCAAGATTTTCACCCTCCAAATTAATGGGAAGCCTTCTAGCTAAAGTTGACTCTACTTCAGTCCCTTTATCAACAATTTTAATATTACTAAACAAGGAATCGATAGTAGAAACACCAATCACTTTAAGATCTTCGTCATTTTTATGAAGGCAATCACTAGAGAACGATTTTTCTAAGAATTCTCTTTTAGCTCTAAGCATAGCGGTTCTTTTCTTACTTTCATCCATAGAGACGTGTAAAGCTTCAATTGATTCATCAATCTTAGGCACAAAAGCTTTCAACTTGAGATTTTCGACATCATGAGAAATTCTATCGATGCTTCCAGAAATATCATCAATCTTATTCAACTTTTCTTCTATCGTACTATTGAAAGCCTTTTGCGCATTGATAAATTCTTTAATATTACGCTCAAGATTAGAGGTGTTCCTATTATTATTGTAAGAAGGATTACCATAGGAATTACCATAATTATTAGAAGAATTTCCAGGAAAAGGCCTAGGATTAAAATTACCTCTATAAGCATTGTTATTGAAATTGTTTCACGAAACAAAGTTCGCATCTACGGAATCACTATTTTGCTCAATCGAAGTAGACAAAGGCACATCATTATGATCAATAGGAGCATTTTTACTAGCAACCAATTTCATCAAAGCATCAACCTTATCACTGAAAGTACTAATTTCTTCAACCAAATTAACTTTTTTACTAGTAGGTGCTCTTTCGGTATGCCATTGCGAATAATTTGCCATAATATTGTCTAGCAATTTAGTAGCTTCACCCAAAGTAATTTCCATAAAAGTACCACCCGTGGCGGAATCTATAAGATTTCTAGAGACAAAATTCAATCCCGCATAATTTTTTTGTATGATCATCCAAAGATTTAAACCATGAGTAGGACAATTTCTTAGCATCAATTTCATTCTTTCCAAAGATTGTGCAACATGTTCATGCTCAAGTTGCTTAAAATTTATGATTTGTGTCCTAAGGGGTATAATTTCTGCGGGAGGAAAATACTTAGTGATAAAAGCATCCTTGCACTTATTCCAAGAATTGATAGTATTGCGAGGCAAAGAGGAAAACCAATTTTTTGCACGATCCCGCAAGGAAAAAGGAAATAATTTCAACTTCACTATATCATTGTCCACATCTTTTTTCTTTTGCATATCACACAAGTCTACGAATGTGTTTAGATGGGACGCGGCATCCTCATTAGGAGTACCGGCAAATTGAACCTTCATGACAAGATTCAACAAAGCGACATTAATATCACAAAACTACGCACTAGTGGCGGGAGGAACAATCGGAGTACTAATAAAATAATTGTTATTAGTATTAGAAAAATCACACAACTTGGTGTTTTCTTCAGTCATCGTAACTACGCAAACAAGATTGCAAACAAGCAAGAGATTTGACGAGAAAAAGGCAAACGAAAAAGAGGGCGAATAAAACAGCAAATTGGTGAAGTGGGGGAGAGGAAAACGAGAGGCAAATGGGAAATAATGTAATTGCAAGGAGATGAGATTTGTGATTAGGAACCTGGTAGATGATGATGGTGTCTCCACGGCGCCAGAGATTGGCACGTAGAAGAGACTGCTTCCTCCCCGGCAACGGTGCTAGAAATTCCTTTGACGTGGCTTGAGACTGCGTCGGTATTTCCCCAAAGACGAAGGCATAATGCAGCACAATGACGGTAAGTATTTCCCTCAGTTATGAAACCAAGGTATCGAACCAGTAGGAGGATCACCACCACCTAATATGCAACACCTGCACACAAAGAATAAATACTTGCAACCCGACGCGGAAGAGAGGTTGTCAATCTCTCTAGGGTAAAAAGATAGATTAGGTAGTGATAGATTAGAGAGATATATCTCTCAAGAACACAAAATAAAAAGTGCAGCAACATATTTTTGGGTTTTTGGAATAGTAGATATGAAAACAAAAGAGGCAAAAGATAGATCGGAAAGCAATATGTTGGAAAAGTAGACCCGGGGGTCGTAGGTTTCACTAGTGGCTTCTCTCATGAGTATAGCACATGGTGGGTGAACAAATTACTTTTGGGCAATTGATAGAAGATCAAATAATCATGATGATATCCAATGCGATGATCATTATATAGGCATCACGTCCAAGATAAGTAGACCGACTCCTGCCTGCATCTACCACTATTACTCCACACATCGACCGCTATCCAGCATGCATCTAGTGTATTAAGTTCATGGAAAAACGGAGTAATGCAATAAGAACGGTGACATGATGTATACAAGACCTATTCATGTAGGAATAGACCCCATCTTGTTATCCTTAATGGAAACGATACATGCGTGCCTTGCTGCCCCTTCTGTCACTGGGAAAGGACACTGCAAGATCGAACCCATCACAAAGCACCTCTTCCCATGGCAAGAAAAATCGATCTAGTTGGCCTAACTAAACCAAAGATTTGAAGAAGAAATACGAGGCTATAAGTAATCATGCATATAAGGGATCATAGAAGACTCAAATAATATTCATGGATAGAAACTGATCATCAACTCAAAATTCATCGGATCCCAACAAACACACCGCAGAAGTTTACATCAAATAGATCTCCAAGAGACCATTGTATTGAGAATCAAACGAGAGAGAGAGAGGAAGACATGTAGCTACTGCCTACGGACCCTTAGGTCTATGGTGGACTACTCACGCATCATCGGAGAGGCACCAATGAGGATGATGAACCCCTCCGTGATGGTGTTAGATTGGATCTCGTGGTTCTGGAACTTGTGGCGGCCGGATGTCTTTTTTGCCGACTCCCCTAGGGTTTCTGGAATATTTGGGAATTTATAAGCATCAGAGGCGGTGGAGAGGGGCCCCGTGGAGGGCACAACCCATCAGGGTGTGCCGAGGGCCTCTGTCGTGCCCTGGTGGGTTGTGGTCTCCACAGCCCACCTCTCTTGAACTTCTTTGGCCCACTAGGTGTCTTCTGGTCCAAAAAAAATCTCCAAAAAGTTTCGTCGGGATCGGACTCCATTTGGTATTGATATTCTGCGAAGTAAAAAACAAGCAAAAACAGCAACTGGCACTTTGGCACTATGTCAATAGGTTAGTCTGAAAAAATGATATATAGTTGCTATAAAGTGATTGTAAAACATCCAAGAATGACAATATAACAACATGGAACAAGCAAAAATTATAGTTACGTTGGAGACGTATCAGTAGCTCCCGCTTGCGCAGGGTTCGGGGAAGGATCCGACCGCTTTGGATATATTGTACGTAGCCTTTGCCTACATTTCTGCAAGAGGCTATTTCCAGGACTTGAACCCATGACCTCATGGTCACCAGGCAGCAGCTTTACCTAACCGTGTGTGATAAAGCATAAATATTACCACCATACTCCACAATAATGTGCTTCGGAGGTAACGGTTCACTCGACCCAACCGTGTGTGATAAATCGTAAATATCACTCTCAAGAAAACGAGCACTCCGGTGTAATGGAGATACGGACAGCCATTCGATATGTGTACATCCTGTGGTTCATACGTGTGATCCGTGGGGATGCGTTCTGGCCAACCAGGACACAAGTGATGCAGAACAATGACAGTCATTGCACGCAGTCCCAGTCTGGGAAAAAATACCAACGCTAAGCATTCACCCTAATATGCACCGTATGTGTTCAATTTTTTTGCCAACTTCAACCCGAAGTTGTGCATGTTGTGCGGAAACGGTTTCTATTATACAACTGTGTGGAAAGTCAAAGTAACACAGACAATTCACGATAATAAGCTGTGTGTGTTGTGGGCAATCTTAGGTTGGTCTAATTAAGAGAGGCATAAAATCGAATAAACCAGACTGATTGCAGCTCAAGACTGCAATTACATTGCACTATTAGTTCATTACACATAGACTCACCAACATGTAGTACAACCAATAAACATATATACTCAAGCATAGATATAATACACATAAACTCGATAGATTCAAACCAACATCTCATCTTCATGCTTGATCGTTAAGATTGTCCAGGAAATCAGTCTACGCAGCTTGTGCCTTCCTGCGAGAATACTTCTGCTTGAAGGATCCAACGGCTTGTCCTCTTGCATGCGCCAGAACACTTGAATGCACGTTGTTAATCTTATGGTTGCAAAACGGTCATCCATAGGCTCCATTCTTCCAGACATGCCTGTTATGCTTTCCAGCCTTAAGCTCCCTGAGGGTTTGCCTCTTGAACATCTCCTGGACGTCTTCATCCTGGTCGTCGACAATGTCAGATAGATTGTAAGATTTGGCTATGAATTATTAGCATAATCACTTAATCTAGTCAGATTATTAGCAAAATCATTTGTACAGACAGTCTGTAACCAGAGAAAACCTAGATGCGATTTATTTACCAAAAATGGGTATAGATGACCAACCGGTTCTCCGTCGGAGTCGTTGTCACCGTCGGAGTGGTCGTCAGAGTCATTGTGGACCACCGGCTCGGGAAGGACGACGGCACCGACTACGTCAAGGCCGCATTGATGTCTGTGCGACACATCCTCTGCAGCAACAACAATCTCTATGTCCAACTTCACGCTGTGCTCGGGTGCTTCGCCGGCCCGGACGTGGTCACTCCCTCCCATGGTGCAGTTAGGGGAGGCCGCTCATTACGACTAAGAACGGCGGCGAGGATGCAGGGGTGAGAGGATCATGTTTTTGTAGAGAGAATGGGGAATGCGGCCACCAGTTAAATCTAGCGGCTCGGGCACCGTTAATGTTTAGGGCAGTTGGGAGAGAGGCGGCCGGCAGCGGTTCAAAGGGGTGGCTCTCCTCCCATGAGCATGTGCAACAGACTGCTAGCATGCGTACCGTCAATTCACATGCCTGACTACACGTCTCCCTATGAGACTGCGCAAGGAACATGCCTCCCATCAATTCACACACCTGTTCGCACGCCTCCTGGTCAGCCTATTCGGTGGCCTGCTAGCATGCGTTCCGTCAAATCATATCTGCTCGCACGGATCACGGGGCATGTATTGTTTTTGTTTTTTGAGGATTAATTCTACTGCTTTATTATTACTTAACCAAAGCTATGACATGTATAGTGTTGTTGTAACAGCAACGGGTGGGATTAATAAACCGTTTGCGATGTTACCGTGACAGTTGCATCTATTAAGCTTAGACGAAAACTTGTCTCAAATTTAACAATTTATTTACCATGACCTATTTGTTCTATATCATGAAATCGTGCCAATTTTCATTAATTATAGCTTAGTTGGTGATTTGCTGGAATTTCAAAACCAAGACTCTCAATGTTTGTGGCCGAGCCATGATACCGAGATGTCTTAAATTTATTGCCTTCCTTGAATGGGGACTAAGCGTGCACCCAAGACATAAATTTTGATTTTTTAATCCATTCTGGTGCACAACCGCGTTTGCTTATAGTTCAAATTTGAAAATTATAAATAAAATATCTAAGGAATCAATTTAATGTATAAAAGTATTAATGTTCTCTAAAAAATAAAAAATTACTACGCCACTCTTATTGTCATATGTTCACTACATAAAAGGTTGGACATGCATGCCTCGAACTGGCGGTGGTGCGGTGGGACGTGTTGGGGTGGGGGGTCCAGCACACTATGCGTCGTGAGCCACCGTGTTGGGTTGTCCGGTTTGTGAGGCACGGGTTAAATCAAAAATCATGCATTGGGTATTTAAAGCATCTCATGCCCTTTTTCATGCATATGTTTGGTGACACATGCGGTGGTGGTCTGATACGTCCATTTTGCATCATGATTTCCTACTATTATTTACTTTGTTTTGTTGAATAATAATGCTTTGGGGAGTGATTCTAGTGCCTTTTCTCTCATAATATGCAAGGTTTACATAAAGAGGGAGAATGCCGGCAGCTGGAATTCTAGACCCAAGAAAAGCACGTCAGAGATACCTATTCTGCACAACTCCAATGAAGCTGAAAATTTACGGAGATTAATTTTGTATTTAATAAAAATTACTGGAGCGAAAAACTACTGGAGGAGGGCCCCCAGGTGGGCACAACCCACCAGGGCGCGCCCTGATGGGTTGTGCCTAGCCTGGCCCGCTTCCGGTGCCCATCTTCTGGTATAAATTCCAAAATAACCTAAAAAAATTAGGAGGAGGACTTTTGGGACGAATCGCCGCCGCCTCGAGGTGGAACTTGGGCAGGAGCACTTTTGCCCTCCGGCGGAGCGATTCCGCCGGGGGAATTTCCTCCCGGAGGGGGAAATCGAAGCTATCGTCATCACCAACACCCCTCTCGTCTTTGGGAGGCCAATCTTCATCAACATCTTCAACAACACCATCTCCTCTCCTAGTTCCTCTCTTGTGTTCAATCTTTGTACTAGAACCTCATATTGGTACCTGTGGGTGACTAGTAGTGTTGATTACCTTGCGTAGTTGATTACTATATGGTTTATTTGGTGGAAGATCATATGTTCAGATCCATTATGCTATTCATTACTCCTATGATCTTGAGCATGATTATTATTTGTGAGTAGTTACCTTTGCTCTTGAGGTCACGGGAGAAGTCATGTTGCGAGTAATCATGTGAATTTGATATGTGTTTGATATTTTGATGATATGTATGTTGTGATTCCCTTAGTGGTGTCATGTGAACGTCGACTACATGACACTTCACCATTCATGGGCCTAGGGGAATGCATTGTGGAGTAGTTATTAGATGATGGGTTGCTAGAGTGACAGAAGCTTAAACCCTAGTTTATGCGCTACTTCGTAAGGGGCTGATTTGGATCCACATGTTTAATGCTATGGTTAGACTTTGTCTTAATACTTTTCTCGTAGTTGCATATGCTTGCGAGGGGGTTAATCATAAGTAGGTTGTTAGTTCAAGTAATAACAGCACCTTAGCACCGGTCCACCCACATATCAAATTATCAAAGTAGCGAACACGAATCAAACCAACATGATAAAATTGACTAGACGAAATTCCCATGTACCCTCAAGAACACTTTGCCTAATACTAGTGATTGTTCTGGCCTGTCCTTTGCCTCAAAAGGATTGGGCTACCTTGATGCACCTTGTTTACCATTACCGTTACTTGCTCATTACAAATTACCTTGCTATCAAACTATCTGTTACCTACAATTTCAGTGCTTGCAGAGATTACCTTGCTGAAAACCGGTTGTCATTTTCTTCTCCTCCTCGTTGGGTTCGACACTCTTACTTATCGAAAGGACTATGATTGATCCCCTATACTTGTGGGTCATCAAGACTCTTTTCTAGCGCCGTTACCGGGGAGTGAAGCGCTCTTGGTAAGTGGAAATCGATAAGGAAAAACTTATACTACGTGCTGAAATTTATTGCTACTTGCTACTATGGAGAACAATCCTCTAAGGGGTTTGTTCGCGGTATCTTCACCTCGACCGGAACCACAATTATTTACCCCTCCACCTACAGTACCTACTGAAAATGTTACTTATGAAATTCCTTCGGGTATGCTAGAAAAACTTCTTGGTATACCTTATGTAGGAGATGGAACTGAACATCCTGATATGCATCTTTTATATGTGAACAAAATATGTGGATTATTTAAGCTTGCAGGTTTACCCGGAGATGAAGTTAAGAAGAAGGTTTTCCCTTTATCTTTGGAGGGAAAAGCATTGACATGGTATAGGCTATGTGATGATGTTGGATCATGGATCTGGAATCGTTTGCAATTGGAATTCCATCAAAAGTTTTATCCTATGCATCTAGTTCATCGTGATCGGCATTATATATATAATTTTTGGCCTCGTGAAGGAGAAAGTATCGCTCTAGCTTGGGGGAGGCTTAAGTCAATGTTATATTCATGCCCCAATCATGACATTCTGAGGGAAGTTATCATTCAGAATTTTTATGCTTGGCTTTCTCATAATGATCAATCCATGCTCGATACTTCTTGTGCTGGTTCTTATATGAAGAAGATTATTGATTTCAAGTGGGATCTCTTAGAAAGAATTAAACGCAACTCTGAAGATTGGGAACTCGATGAAGGTAATGAGTCAGGTAAAAAGCTTGAATTTGATTGTGTTAAATCTTTTATGAATACCGATGCTTTTCATAAGTTTAGCACTAAATATGGACTTGACTCTGAGATAGTAGCATCTTTCTGTGAAGCATTTGCTTCTCATGTTGACCTCCCTAAGGAGAAGTGGTTTAAATATCATCCCCCTGTTAAAGAAGAAATTAAGGAACCGGTCATAGCTAAAGAAGAAACCATCTTTTACAATGTTGATCCAGTTGTGCCTACCGCTTATATTGAAAACCCACCTTTCCCTGTTAGGATAAAGGAACATGCTAAGGTATCAACTATGGTTCGTAAGAGTAATATAAGAGCACCTAAACCCCCTGAGCAAATTAAAGTAGAACCTAGTGTTGCTATGGTTAAAGATCTCTTGGTAGAAAATGTTGATGGGCATGTCATCTACCTTTGTGATGAAGCTGCTAGAATTGCTAAACCTGATAAGAAAGATAAACATAGACCTATACAAGGCTTGCCCATTGTCTCAGTTAAAATAGGAGATCATTGCTTCCATGGTTTATGTGATTTAGGTGCTAGTGTGAGTGCTATCCCTTTTACCTTGTACCAAGAAATTATGAATGAAATAGCACCTCCAGAAATGTAAGATATTGCTGTTACTATTAAACTTGCTAATAGAGACACTATCACACCACTTGGGATTGTTAGAGATGTTGACGTCTTGTGTGGGAAAGTAAAATACCCTACTGATTTTCTAGTCCTTGGTTCCCCACAAAATGACTTTTGTCCCATTATCTTTGGTAGACCTTTCTTGAGCACCGTCAATGCTAAGATAGATTGTGAAAAACAAACCGTCGGTGTCAGTTTTGGTAATGTTTCTCATGAGTTTAATTTTTCCAAGTTTAGTAGACAACTTAGTGATAAAGTGCTGCCTAATAAGGATGAGATACTTGGTCTCGCTTCTATTGCTATGCCTCCTACTGATCCATTAGAACAATATTTGCTTGACCATGAAAATGATATGCACATGCGTGAAAGAAATGAAATAGATCAAATTTTCTTCGAACAACAACCTCTCCTGAAACACAATTTGCCTATTGAAACCCTTGGAGGTCCTCCTCGACCTAAAGGTGATCCTGTGTTTGAATTGAAACAATTTCCTGACCCTTTGAAGTATGCTTATCTTGATGAGAAAAAGTTATATCCTGTAATTATTAGTGCTAACCTTTCAGAACATGAAGAAGAGAGATTATTGAAAGATCTAAGGAAGCTCCGGGCTGCAATTGGATATACTCTTGATGATCTTAAGGGCATTAGTCCCACTCTATGTCAGCACAAGATCAATATGGAACCTGATAGTAAACCCGTTGTTGATCACCAACGGAGATTGAATCCCAATATGAAAGAAGTGGTAAAAACTGAAATATTAAAGCTTCTGGAAGTAGGTATAATCTATCCCATAGCCGATAGTATATGGGTAAGTCCCATTCACTGTGTCCCTAAGAAAGGAGGTATTACCGTTGTTCCTAATGATAAGAATGAACTCATTCCACAAAGAATTGTCACTGGCTATAGAATGGTAATTGATTTTAGAAAATTAAATAAAGCTACTAGGAAAGAACATTACCCTTTGCCTTTCATTGATCAAATGCTAGAGAGACTATCGAAGCACACACACTTTTGCTTCCTAGATGGATATTCTGGTTTCTCTCAAATACCTGTGTCACAATCCGATCAAGAGAAAACCACCTTTACTTGCCCTTTTGGATCCTATGCTTATAGATGTATGCCTTTTGGTTTATGCAATGCGCCTGCTACCTTTCAAAGATGTATAACTGCTATATTCTCTGATTTTTGTGAAAATATTGTGGAGGTTTTCATGGATGATTTTTTCGTTTACGGAACTTCTTTTGATGATTGCTTAAGCAACCTTGATCGATTTTTGCAAAGATGTGAACAAACTAATCTTGTCTTGAATTGGGAGAAGTGCCACTTTATGGTTAATGAAGGTATTGTCTTGGGGCATAAAATATCTGAACGAGGTATTGAGGTGGATAAAGCTAAAGTTGATGCAATTGAGAAAATGCCATGTCCTAAAGATATTAAAGGTATTCAAAGTTTCCTTGGTCATGCTGGTTTTTATAGGAGGTTCATTAAAGACTTCTCTAAAATTTCTAGGCCTCTTACTAATCTTTTGCAAAAGGAAATCCTTTTTGTTTTTGATGACGAGTGTGTGGAAACCTTTGAAACACTCAAGAAAGCCTTAACCTCTGCACCTATCGTTCAACCACCTGATTGGAACTTGCCTTTTGAAATTATGTGTGATGCTAGTGATTATGCTATTGGTGCTGTCCTAGGACAAAGAGTTGATAAGAAATTGAATGTTATCCATTATGCTAGTAAAACTCTAGACAGTGCCCAACGAAATTATGCTACTACTGAAAAAGAATTTTTAGCAGTTGTATTTGCTTGTGATAAATTTAGATCCTATATTGTTGACTCCAAAGTTATTGTTCACACCGATCATGCTGCTATAAAATATCTTATGGAAAAGAAAGATGCTAAACCTAGACTTCTTAGGTGGGTTCTTTTGCTTAAAGACTTTGACTTACATATCGTTGATAGGAAAGGAGCTGAGAACCCCGTAGCTGATAACTTATCTAGGTTAGAAAATATTATTGATGGCCCACTACCTATTGATGATAGTTTCCCTGACGAATAGCTAGCTGCAATAAGTGTCTCACACAACACACCTTGGTATGCTGATTATGCTAATTACATTGTCACAAAATATATACCACCTAGCTTTACATATCAACAAAAGAAAAAATTCTTCTATGACTTGAGACATTACTTTTGGGATGACCCACATCTTTATAAAGAAGGAGTAGATGATATTATTAGACGTTGTGTACCTGAGCATGAATAAGAACAAATCCTACGGAAAATGTCATTCCGAAGCTTATGGAGGACTTCATGCGGGAGATAGAACTGCTCACAAGGTATTGCAATCTGGTTTTTATTGGCCTACTCTCTTCAAGGATGCCCATAAGTTTGTCTTGTCTTGTGATGAATATCAAAGAATTCGTAATATCGGTAAGCGTCAAGAAATGCCTATGAATTTTTCACTTGTTGTTGAACCATTTGATGTTTGGGGTTTTGATTATATGGGGCCTTTTCCTTCCTTTAACGGGTACACTCATATTTTAGTTGTGGTTGATTATGTCACTAAGTGGGTAGAAGCTATTCCAACTAGTAGTGTTGATCACCACACCTCCATTAAAATGCTTACAGAGGTTATCTTTCCGAGGTTTGGAGTCCCTAGATATTTAATGACCGATGGTGGTTCACACTTTATTCATGGTGCTTTCCGTAAGATGCTTGCTAAATACGATGTTAACCATAGAATTGCATCACCCTATCATCCTTAATCTAGTGGTCAAGTAGAACAATAGAGAAATAAAATTAATATTAAAAAACTGTCAATAGGTCTCGTAAGAATTGGTCTAAGAAATTAGATGATGCACTTTGGGCCTATAGAAGAACTTATAAAAATCCTATGGGTATGTCTCCGTATAAAATGGTGTATGGAAAAGCTTGTCATTTGCCTCTAGAACTAGAACACAAAGCATTTTGGGCAATTAAAGAGCTCAACTATGATTTCAAACTTGCCGGTGAGAAGAGGCTATTTGATATCAGCTCACTAGATGAATGGAGAACCCAAGCGTATGAAAATGCCAAGCTATTCAAAGAAAAAGTAAAGAGATGGCATGACAAGTGATTCCAAAAGTGGGAATTCAAAATAGGAGATTATGTTCTTTTGTTCAACTCTCGTTTAAGATTTTTTGCACGAAAGCTTCTCTCGAAATGGGAAGGACCATATATTATTGAAGAGGTCTATCGTTCTGGAGCTATCAAGATTAATAACGCCGAAGGTACTAATCCAAAGGTAGTCAATGGCCAAAGGATTAAGCATTATATCTCAGGTACGCCAATTAACGTTGAAAGGAATGTTATCCAAACCATGACACCGGAGGAACACATAAAAGAAATCTTCCGGAACACTCCAGAATACTTAAAAATAGGAGGTACGTGATACGGTAAGTAAACGGACTCCGAAAAATCTGTAAAAATATTTTTTTCAGTTTTGGAATATTTTAGAATTTTGCAAATAAAAAATTAAACTGGAAGGTGATCGAGGTGAGCACGATACACCAGGGCGCGCCAGGCACCCCTGGGCGCGCCCTGGTGGGTTGTGCACACCTCGGATGCCTTCCCGACTCTGATTTCCTTCCAAATACTTGTTTCCCAAGAATAAAAATTCTCTATATATACCCCCGAATGTTTTGACGACTGCATCGCAGAAAAATCCTCTGTTCTTGTTTGTTGCTGTTTTCCTATCAGATCTGTCAAGTCAAGCATCATGTCTTCTCCCTTTCCTAACAATGTGGAAGAAGATGCCTGGCTAATGATGATAGAGTTGAAGATGGAGGAGCCGGAAGAAGCCTACAAGGCAGAGAAGGACAATGAAGCTAAGGTGGATTATCTCCCTGAAGGAGATCAATTCAAGCCAGCAAAGGAGGGAGAGGAAGAAGATATCCTTCAACCTTATTACAGTCATCTCACCCCTATTGAAATCGAAGCCTTTAGATCCTTCGAAGCGGTTCGTGTTCAGAATAAATTTATCATCCATGAAAATATCTTGTTGCAAGAACACATCGACAACCTTAGGAGAGTCATCCGCAAATTGGAGCATCTTCTGGAGCTAAAGTGTGACATCACATCACCACCACCTACATCAACACCTCCACCTTCTTCATCATCACCATGAAAGGAGACTTGAGCACATGGGTATGGGCACTCCCCTTGGCTTGAGCCAAGCTTGGGGGAGGTGCCCCGGTATCGTATCACCATCACTTTTATTCACCTTTACCTATTTTAGTTCTGTCTTTAGTTTCCCTTTGCCTTAATCGAATAAAAGTTTAGCATGATCTTTTTTCGTGTGTTAGTTTCCTGGCCTACCTATCTATGTAATCGAGTGAAAGTTATATAATAAAGTTTAGTTTGAGTCTTTGCTTCTCTACTTTCTGGTTGCAATCAAATAAAAGAAAGACAAATAAATGAAAAGAATCATATGCTAATCTTATGGTGAGTAATGACATCACTTAAGAAAAAGTATAAGTAGTAAAATTTATTGGAGATTGAAAAACATAGCATTGGTCAATGATGCAATTCATGAAAGAACTCATTAGGGAAGAGAAGATTCACATGCAAATACACTATGTTGGACATCTTTTATGATTGTGAGCCCCCATCAAATATTATATGTCAAAAATGTTGATGTTGGACAAGGAAGACAACGTAATGATTTATGTTTGTTCATATCCACATAGAAGTTATATTGTCATAGATTCTTTAACATGTGGTGCTTGTCCAATATCTTTGCTAGCCAAAAATTCCGCACTAAGTAGAGATACTACTTGTGCATCCAAAAACCCAAACCCAAACTCTTTCCTTGAGTGTCCACCATACCTACCTATGGATCAAGAAAGATCCTTCAAGTAAGTTGTCATCGGTGCAATAAGGCAATAAAAATTGCTTCTAAAAATGTTTTGATCAATTTGTGTAAGAGAAAATTGAGCGTTATACGAACTTATGATGGCAAAGTAATAAAAGCGACGGACTGCATAATAAAGGTTGCTATCATAGGGGGCAATACAGCGTAACGTTCTTTTACATTAAGGGATTGTGCATACAAACCAATAAGCGCATGACAATCTCTCCTTCCCTTTGCGAAGGGCCTATCTTTTACTTTTATGCAATTACTTTTATGCAAGAGTCAAAGTATTCTTCCCTATTCCTTTTTTCTTTTTCTTTTGCAAGCATCATGTGGTGAGTAAAGATCTAGGCACATATATCGAGTTGGATATGGGTGGGCATGAGTTATTATTGTTGACATCACACTTGACACTATTGGAATTAGGCACTTTGTTGTCTGCCATAGCAGACGGCAAAGGATAGGCCCGCGGACGGCAAACTCCTTTGCCGTCCGCCAGCAGACGGGCACATGTTCGGCACAGTAAACTCCGGTAAAGGGATTCCTTGCCGTCTGCCTATGCTCAGCGGACGGCAAAGGAGTTTTACCGTCAGCCGGCATACGGCAAAGAGGGTGGACGGTGCAGTACTGACGTTAGCCCCGTTAGGTGGTAACGGCATTCTTTGCCATCTGCCCCGGACGGCCAAGGCAAAAGGTCTATGCCGTCTGCCCCCGGACGGCCACGTCACAAGGTATTTGTCGTCTGCCCCGGACGGCAAAGCGGCCAAATGGTCCCAGGCCTGGAGTTCCCAGGTTGCACAGGCAGCTGCCACGTGCCACCTTTGCTGTCGGTGGTAGACGGCAAAGAGGTCTTTGCCAACGGTGTCAGACAGCAAAGAGCCACAATTGCCTCTTTTTTCCCTATTTTTGTTATATTCAAGAATTTTCACAGGCAAACAAATGATATGTATATATATATTTCACAGAAACAATATCCCTGCCATATGGATATGATCAACCAACAATTATACCAAATTAAAAGTATCAAATGTCACATTGTTCACCATATTACAATAGTTATATCCATACATACATAGTCTCATCCATAGGTAGAAAGTTTCACATAAGTTCATCGATACAAAATGAAAACAGAAAGTAAACACTTGCACTACATCAAAGCAAGCTGCCGTGAAGTGAATCAAATCTGCAAGATTGGAAATAAGAAAGTTAGAATAAGAATACTAGAAGAATTAGAAGAAGATCTAGAAGAAGAAGAAGATGAAGAAGCGTTTTTCTTCTCTCTCTCTTTCTCGTCTTGTTTTTCTTCTTCTTATGGCTTATTTGTGTCATTTTAGAGCTAACCTAGTTAATTATCCCATTTTTGATCTTACTAAGCTTATCGTGTCATTTTGCAAGAAAATAAGCTAAGTATATGGCATTTATGAGGTTACCAAGTCTATTATGCCATTTTTGAGTGAACTGAGCTTATTATGTCATTGTGGAGGAAACAAAGCTAAGTAGAGGTCATTCTGGAACTAAGTGAGCTTATTATCTCATTTTGTAGGAAGCAAAGCTAAGTATAGGTCGTTTTAGAGCTAACTTAGGTAAAATAGGTCATCTCGGAGCTAAGTAAGCTTATTATGTAACTTTGGAGAAAACAATGCTAAGTATAGGTCATTTTAGAGCTAACCTAGGTAAAATAGGTCATTCTGGAACTAAGTGAGCTTATTATCTCATTTTGTAGGAAGCAAAGCTAAGTATAGGTCATTTTAGAGCCAACTTAGGTAAAATAGGTCATTTTGGAGCTAATCAGCTATGTAAGCTTACTAGGTCATTTTGGAGAAAACAATGCTAAGTATAGGTCATTTTAGAGCTAACTTAGGTAAAATATGTCATTTTGGAGGTAAGTAAGCTTACTATGTCATTTTGAAGGAAACAAAGCTAACTTAGGTAAAATATGACATTTATGAGCTAACCAAGGTTATTATGCCATTTTTGACCTAAGTAAGCTAATTATGTCATAAATGAACTAAATAAGCTAAGTATATGAGCTAACCAAGGTTATTATGCCATTTGTTGAGCTTGACTTTCGGTCTTTCGAGGTTTTCCTTAGAAAAACTCTCATGCCTCATGGTGTGTATGGTGCGCACTCACTCACACTTATATGGTGGTGTATGTTGGTGGACACTACCTAACACTAATATTTCGACCGTCGGTGATGGTCGTTTCCCCTTCTCCTCTCCCGCAATATACCAAGGAATATATCGAGAGAAGGAGAAGAAGAAACGAGCCCCGCGACAATAGTCGGGATTCCTCCATCAAGAAGAGACATGAAACTCTCACAAGGAGCTCCGACAGACCGAAAGTACGTAATTTTGTCTAACTGCTAAGTTTGTCTTTCTTTGAGAAAATGAGCCAAGTAAGTGGCATATTAGGGCTTACCGTCCTCGTCATCACGGTGGTGAAGCACTGGGGTTGCTCGGGCCTGTGTCACCTGGAGAAGGATGCCCTGGAGAAGGGTCGTGCGATGCGGCTTGGGAGTTATGCTGCACCAAAGAACATTTGCATAGTCTCGTTACCATGATGACACTGAAATGTTAGGACTAGTAACTAATGACCATTCAAATGAAACTCACCGTTCCCGCCATGGTAATGACTGGCATCGGCGGAGGGGTCTGGCCGTTCTTCTCACACAAAGGCTGCACATTTGGTTTTGACAAGTCAATCATATTGGTTATTAATGAAACGAACTTGCAGTGCATGATTTGGCTAATATGAAGAAGAAACTTACCATGATGAGCTTGTACATGGCCCGGTTAGATGCATCGTTCCGTGCCCTCTCCTCCTCGAACAACCTAGCCGTCCTCTCCTCCAAATCCCTCTTCTCCTCCGCCGCCTGTCGGGCCTGTTCCTCCAGAAGCGCCTGGGTTGCCTCTCTCTCTTTCTGCAGAGCAGCCTGCAACACAACTCCTCATTAGCATTGTAATCATCTTTGTTCGCACACACAATGTAATGGAGGAAAGCTATCTGAGTCCGTATGACTAACCTCGATGGCGAGCTCGACTGGCCGTGGACGAGGCCTTATCTCAAGACAGGAACTCGTTTGGCACGCCTTGATCTCCCGGAGAGTGCGAGAAGACCGTATAAGTCCATCTCCAATGGCTATCGAGCCATGGGGCCTACCGCCTGCAGCTATCATCACTAGTTCTGGATCAATAGGATGATGGCTCGGGTTGAAGTCCTCCCCATTCACCGCCTTCCCCACATCTCTGATCTTATCCGCAGACCATCTCGGGGGCACCTAAGTTAGTAAAGAGACATTTGAGCGCTACGCCTATGAATCAAATCAAGGAAACTAAGTAGAAGGCCTGAAGAATAGGTAATTACCTTCATGTACTGCTCCTTCTGCAGAAACTTTCCACGGCACGACGACTTGTCCTTCTTAACACCACACGAGGCGTAGTAGTCTCGAACAGCCTGCGGCCGAGCCTCGTGTCGTAAGTTCTGTAGTAGGCGCCTGCACTCGCCATCGATAACCTTTGCCGCGGCCTCCTAGTGTCCCTCCTCACACATGTAGAAGTTCTGCAATCAAACGAGACAACACCGATTAGTACAATAACTAGCTATTGTTGATTTTTAATTGTGTAAAGGAGAAATTACCCAAAACTGTCTGATCACCATGTCCGCCCTCATGTGGCACAAGACACCGTCGATCATCTCCTCCAGCGGGGCTGGGGCAGCCAAGTAGTTCTACTAGGTCAATCCTAGCTCTGGAAGCTGACCCTCACCGGGCAACGTGACAAAACCCGGGAAGTTTTGCCGGCAAAGCACACCAAGGACGGTGTTGGGCCCGCGGACTCCCTCGGCATGATCCCAACCCCTGCAGTATGACAATGCCAATGCATTAGATATTTGAAGAAACGTGAAGGCAAAAGGTTAAAAAAGAGTAAATGCAATTACTTCTCCCCATTAGGCCTAATCACCAGCCTCTGTTCGCGGGTCGCCGGCACGGGCGGGAGCTGTGTACTACCACGCTAGTAGACGGTGGCTCCCTCAACCACCTCGTCCTCGCTATCCCCACCACCATCAGCATGGCCACTCGACTCCTGATGACGCAGATCCGACCAGGTATCCCATGGGGTTCGCTGGGACGTAGCCCCATCCCTGCTCTGCTCTAGAGTCTCGTGGGACGAAGCGTCTGGGACAGGAGTCTCGTGGGTCGAAGGCTCGTCGACTCGAGGCTCGTGGACAGGAGTCCGCATAGCCTCCACCTCAGACGGGTCCACCCTAGAAGTCATGTGCTCGGGTGAATCAGCTTGGGGTGGCGGCGAGGAAGGCGTATCAGCCTCCGGACGTCTCCCGCGGGCACTTGTACCTCTACCTCCTCCTCTCTTCTTCCCCCGATCTCGTCTCCCGGTGGGCATCGACGCCGACGAAGAAGCGCCCGCCTGTATCTGCAAACTGGCGAGCAACGCTCTCCGGAGAGAATCGGGTGGAATGGAAGTACCCATCCCACCACGCGCGGACGAAGAAGCCGCAGATCGCTCTGGACCCACGCCCACCATATTTCAACACCTGCCATGACAAAGAGTAAATGAAATTAGTACAACATAAAAAATTGAATACCGACATGAATAATAATATGTATATAATTTAAGTGTATCAGCATCATGTATATAATAAAAATTGAATACCTGAGATGAACTAATAATAATCTTGATCCTCTATATATGCTCTGCGATCAATAAATGCATCATCATCATCACTATCATCAATAAATGCATCATCATCATCACTATCAGGAACAACATGTGAAATGCCTCCTTTATGTAATCGGTCAAGCATTGACAGGTCATCCGCAGCAGTAACCTCTTCTTCTTCCGGCTCTTCTTGTTCTGGCTCAGGGGTGAAGTCGGATTTACTGTCGCTGTCTATTTCAATGTTCTGGGCTGAAGTAGAGCGGTTCTTGAAACGTTTTTTGGAAAGGCGTGTTTCTTGGAAGAATTCTCGTTCATATGTGTCTGGGTTAATGTGAGGTTCATAATCCTCTTCATTGAGGGGAGGTGGTCTAAAACGTGGAGGCACTTCATAAACGACATCCCAACCATTCATATTTGGATCAGTTTAGCAGGCCCAGGGTAGATAGAAAACTTGGGTCGCGTGTTGAGCCGTAATATAGACATCGGGAACATCTAAATGGGTGCTTTGTTTGATTTCGACTAGACCTATATGTTCATGAGTCCTTCTAGTCTCCTTCGGCTGGAACCAATAACATTTGAAGAACGACGTTCGGTGGGTTTTCACCATAGAATAGAAGTTCATAAATTGCTTCAACTCTTCCATAATACTCGGTACCTCCTTTGCCTATACCAGAGACACAACAATTTGTAGACTTTCGGTCGGCCATAGATAGCTCTTTACCAAAGGTACGAAAGCAATACCCGTTGATGTCGTATTTGTCAAATGAATGGACCTTATAGTCAAAACCATTAGCGACTTGTCTCAATTCGGCGTCCATACAATCTGAATTAGCCTACAAGTTTCATACGAAAGGATTGTTGCATTAGCCGCAAATTAGACGAAGAAATGAAATGGTCTAATGGAAATTACCGTTTGTTTGAACCAAGAGATGAAACCGGGATATCCGCCTTCATGCTTTGCCAGAAGCTCATACTCTTTGACGGAATCATTTTGGATCACCGCTCCATCCGAGAATTTGGCGACGTATCGACTGTATCAAATATCCGGGAATAAGAGCAATTCAAAGGTATTAGAAGTTGCGAAACAATGTACTGAGAACTTACTCGATGTACAACCGCACTTCTGTTAGGTTGTTGAAGATATACAACGAAATGGTCCGCCATTCTTCGACAACCAACGCTATTGCTTTCGAAGCACCGGCTGGTGCGAGCTCCCCTTTGAATAGGCTGAGGTTGGATTCGTAATGTGCTGTCACGAAGTTTGCGGCCTCCTCAGTAATGATTGCCTCGGTCATCTTTGCTTCAATTCTACGTTTATTTTTAAATTTTGCTCGAAACGTCTTCTGCATCCTCTCAGTTGCGTAGCACCAACGATTTTGCACGCCCCACCCAATCTTGCCTCGGTCGGGAGATGCAAAATCAAATGCTGCATTGGATTAAAGAAGCCCGGTGGAAAGATCTTCTCTAACTTGCAGATCAACTCCGGCGTCAACTCTTCCATTTCATCTAGCACGCCAGGCGATAGTTCTTTCGCACAAAGAGCTCAGCTCTGCCAGTACTAGCCATTCATCCTCAGGGATAAAGCCACGCAACATCACCGGCATTACCCGCTCAAGCCATATGTGCCAATCATGACTCTTGAGACCAAATATTTTCAATTTGTCAAGACTTGCTCCCCTCTTTAGATTCGCCGCATACCCATCGGGGAACATCAACTGCATTTTCACCCACAAGATCATTTTCCTCATAGCTGGCCTACCAAGATTGAACCATGCCTTTGACTTTGTCCAATTCTGCTTTCCTTTCGGTTGTCGCATGTTTTGCAATGGTCTATCACATAGAGCCTCCTGATCAATTCTAGCCTTAGGATTATCCTTTGACTTCCCCTCTATGCCGAACAATGTACCAAAAAGGGCCTCCGCAATATTCTTTTCAATGTGCATCACGTCGATGTTGTGTGGGCAAAGGAGGTCTTTGAAGTAAGACAGATCCCATAAGCATGTCTTGTGATTCTAGGCGTGTTCTGAATTATACCCTTTCAAATACCCTGGACGCTCTGGATCAGGATCGAGAGTGTTTAAATGATCCAGAGTCTGTTGGCCTGTCAACGCAGGTGGTGCAGAGTTTTTGACAACTCTACCTTTGATGAAATTCTTCTTGTCTTTTCTGAACTTGTGGCGAGGATCCAGGACCTGTGTATGCAAGTCGAAGCAAGAAAACTTGCGACCCGCCTGCAGCCAATGGAATTGAAGAGCTGCCTTGCATGTGGGGCATGGGAACCTTCCATGCACATACCAGCCAACGAATAGTACATACGCCGGCAAGTCATGCATCGAGTACATGTATCACACATGCGTCATGAAGTTTTGTTTTGTAGTGGCGTCGTATGTCTTGATCCCATTATCCCAAGCTTCTTGCAATTAATCATGTAGGGTTTAGCGGCGTCGTATGAATTATCAACGTCAGGAAAATGTTCTTTCTTTGCATAATCTATTCGGGGGGGGGGGGAGATTGAGTGGAATGACAAATACAGGCCAACAACTGTATTGGGTTGCCGTCATACCAAACACATTGAACCCATCCCTGCTGATGACGACTCGAGGATGCCTTGGATCTGCCGCTTTATCCTTATGTAATGCATCGAAGTGCTTCCACGCAAAAGCGTTTGAAGTGTGTACCAACATCTGATTCCCATCTGCATCTAGTTTGGTTCTTTTGCCCAATTTGTGCCATGTCATCTGTCTAGCCGTCTCTTCGACCATGAAAAGACGTTGAAGTCTTGGTACGATTGGCATATACCGAAGAACATTAACGGGGATTTTGGTCTAAATCTTCTCACCCATACCGTTGTCTACCACAATATACCTGGAAGACTTGCGAATGGGACAATAGTTCAAGTCCGCACACTGAAGCCTAAATAAGGCACATCCATTCTAACAGGCATCTATCTTCTCATAGTGCATCTTAAATACACGGAGGATTTTGTCCGACTGGTACATGTTTGCAGGCATCACATGGCCTTTGGGTAGAAAGCGTCCAAATATTGTCATCATCGCGTCGTAGCATTCTCTTCCTAGGTTGCATTGAGCCTTCAGAGCCATTGCTTGCGCGAAGGCATCCAGCTGACAAAGCTCAGTGTGCTCATGGAGAGGACATTTTGAAGACTCCAACATTTCATAAAAGGCCTTTGCAGATTCCTCCATCTCATCGTCCGAATCGCGAGCATCATCAAAGTCTTTCACCATGTCTTCGATCCCAGTACCATGCTCGTCGGTGCGACGACGAACCACCTCAGCTCAGGCATGTTGGGCAGACTCACCATGAAAAGTCCACACCGTATAATCAGGTGTAAAACCCCACTTCTGCAGGTGTTTACCCATTTCACCCTCTGTCCTCCTTTTAAAGTTGTCGCACCAGACACAGGGGCACCAGGTTCTTTCCTGGCCATTTGCAAATGCGGCTCTCACAAACCCCTTGGTTTTTGTAAACCATTCATTGGTCTTGTCTTTCTGACTAGTGTGACCGGTGTACATCCACGCACGATCACTCATCTTGCCTAGCTACTGGACACACAAGAAATATATATATATATATATAATTCAGCATATATATTCATCAGTTAATCAAGTTTGTCAGTTTTATTACGTCCATGCAACCTACACGCTAATAGGTAAAGATAGGTCCTAATGCCACCCGAGTATGTGTAGATTGGGTTCGTTTTCCCATGCTCTGCTCCAGATCTGACATAGAATTTCGGTAGCACCTCCTCGCTGTTCTCCTGATACATGTCTCGGCAATAAACAGAGAGGATGTGTGCCCAAAGAACAATAGGGAGGCACTGACGAAATTATGTATCGGATCCGGAGCAGAGCATATGGGAAAAGAAACCCAATCTACACATACTCGGGTTGTCCATGGATAACGTTGGACAATTCGAAAGGATGGCAGTTATAAATATGCAAAGACATGCATATTTATACATGCCACCCTTTCAAACGGGATACGCATACTGGTCACGCATACTGATGATTGAAGACACCTATAGCTAGCAAGTTTCATCGACACGAAGACCGGAACAGAGCAAATTATGGGGGGAGGAGGAGAATTCATTTGAAATCCACCCGATCAACACAAATATGATGTTTTTTATAACAAAATCGGAAAATATGTAACCTAACTCATAATTTAAAAAACTATGACCCCGTCAGCCTCTAGAAGAGGTGTTGGGGGTCGGGGGTTAGTGGCGTCGGGAGTCAATGGCGTCGGGAGTCAGTGGCGCCGATGGTCGGGGGTTAGTGGCGTCGGGGGTCGGGGGTCAATGGCGTTGGGGGTCAGGGGTCAGTGGCGTCGGGGGTCGGGGGTCAGTGGGTTCTTCTTCCTCTTCTTCTTTTTTTCCTCTTCTTCCTTTTCTTCTTCTTCCTCTTCTAGTTTTTTTCCTCTTCTCGCTTTTCCTCTTCTTCTTCTTCTTCTTCTTCTTCTTCTTCTTCTCTTCTACTCTTCTTGTTCTTCTTCTTCTTTTCCTTTTTCCTCTTCTTCTTCTCCTCCTCTCCTCCTTTTCTTCTTCTTCTTCTTCTTCTCCTTCTTCTTCTTCTTCTTCTTCTTCTTTTTTCTTCTGCTCCTCCTCTTCTTCTTCTTCCTCTTGTTCTCCTTCTTCTTTTCCTTCTCCTTCTTCTTTTCCTTCTTCCGCGAGGCACCGGGGCGGCGGGGCGCCTCGGCGGCAGGGACGACGGGCGCGGTGGGGCGGCGGCGCGACGGGGCGGTGGGCGCGACGGCGGCGGTGGGGCGGCGGCGACGACGTCGACGGGGGCGGCGGCGAAAGGGAGAGGGAGAGAGGCCAAGGGCGCGGGGCGGCGGCTGGGGCGGGGAGCGGGGCGGTGGCTGGGGCGGGGAGCGGGGGAGTGGGGCGGCAGCTGGGGCGGTGAGCGGGGGAGTGGGGCGGTGGCTAGGGCGGGGAGCGGGGAGACGGCGCGGGGCGGCGGCGGCGACAACGACGGGGGTGGCGGCAAGAGGGAGAGGGAGAGAGAGATGAGCGCGGGGGTGGGAGAGAGAGATGAACGAACGGTGGGGCACGGGGCAACCATTAAGGATGCCCTCTTTGTTGTCTGCTAGCAGACGGCAAAGAGGGTCGTCCGTTAGGTGCCCCCCTTCCCCTCTTTGCCATCTGCCTTGGCCTTCTTTGCTGTCTGCTAGCAGATGGCAAACAGGCAGCAGTTGGCAAAGAGATGACCTAGCCAATGCCGTGCTCCAGTGGGGCCCACCATCCTCTTTGCCGTCTGTCGTTGGCCTCATTGCCGTCAGCTACCAGATGGCAAAGGAAGGACTAACGGCATAGTTGAATTGTGCCATGAGTCCTTTCTTTGCCGTCTGCTTTCCCAAAGTTGACGACAAAGCCAGGCTTTGCCTTCAGCTGGCAGATGGGAAAGAGCCAGCAGATGGCAAATTACCAGATTCCAGTAGTGCTTGGAGTTGATGACTTGCTATTTAACAAAACTAGTGATATTAGTCAAAATGAGCTAGATAATGATCATGCTAGTCAAGATAAGTCATGTGATGATGATAAGAAGGAAATAGAATGCGTAACTAAAGATTAAACACTCTTAAGTTAGCCCATGAATCTACTTTAGAAGATCATAGAGAGCTTGTAAGAACTCATGAGAAGCTACGTTTCGAGAAGCTCAATTTGGAGCAAGAACATGAGTTTCTTAAAGCAATCAATGAAGATCTCCGAAAGAAGACTTATTCTTATCTAGCCAAACGACTACTCTTGTCTACATTTATTCCACAAGTTATGACTAAGCAATCTAGTAACAAAGGCAGGAAAGGCTCTTCAACGATTAGCAATAAAAATGATAGATACAATGATATTGCTTCTAGTAGTTCTATTGAATCCACTAAAGACTCTCTTAGCCAAATTACACTTGAGCAAGAAAATGATCTATTGAAAGGGATTATAGAGAAAGGTATCTACAAAAGTCTTGCCGGATGTATGCAATTTGAGGAGATTGTACGCAAGCACGGAGGATACCGGAAGAACCATGTCATTAGCTATTTCAACGCTAATGTAGTTGAATGGGAAGAAGGTCAATACCCCAAACCCAAGTTTGTTCCTCAAAGGGAGAAGTATGAACATACTCTTCCCAAGGGAACGAAAGCTCAAGATGACCTTCCACCACAAGATCACAAGCTCAAGGGCAAGGACAAGTTCAAGAGGAGATTGACTCATATGAAGATGAATCCCAAGCTTTGGTCAAGTGGGTTCCCAAGGCTTCTACATGCTCAACTTCTACAAGTGCCACTTCAACACCAAGGATTCCCATCAACTTGATGTGGGTCCCCAAGAACAGGAACTAGAGAAGTTCTTGAGGGGTGACTCCGCCAATGAAATTCACTCATATTCATTATGGGCAAGAACTAGTTGCAATCAACATCAAGATTATGCAATAGTTCAAAGAGTCACACATTCCCTCAAAGTTAAGCAAGGGACAAGGTAATTAATAAATCCATGGACATCATCGTATATGCTTTGCACTCCACGTCCATAAATATCCTTGTATTTGTCTCTTGTGCTTGGGACTAACCCATGTACGCGAGAAGAGTAAGGAGACAACAAGGATGCTCCCAACTCAACATGATCTTCATCAACTTTGAGCATCCGCCAGTACATCACCCACATGAAGTCTTCTACGACAAATCCAAGGTTTGTTTATCCCTCTTATGGGGGGATGTCACATCAAGGGGGAGCTTTACTCTAAGACTTGAGTTAAAGCATCTCTTAAGAATGTGACAACATTAAATGCTTTATGTAAAAGTGGTAACCCCACTTGTGCTTAAGCAATGAGTATGACCTGTGATCAAGTATTCTTACATGGCTCCTAAGTCAATATACTCATATATAGATGACTCCGTCATCACTAAAGTGCTTGGTAGATACTAGAGTGGTTTTGCATGTTTTTCATGATTTCATTGGACATCTTATTGTGTGAGCATGCATGTTTGCATATCTTTTCTCATTCGAGGACATCCAATTGTTGCTATTTGGACTTTGTTTTTTTTCTTTTCTTTTTCCAATTGGATGGACAAGAATGCCTAGGACCCCTCTCTAGCTATCTATGCTTTCTCGTCTCATATTCTATTCATGCTACATCACAAAACTTGAACAAGCACTTCTTGAACACTTTGTGTGAGGAGCACTCGGAGTACCGTGTCGACAAGGGCTGCATTCCAAAACCTCTCATGTGTATCTTGGTGGAACGAATCCCAAAAACTCGGTTCCACCAAATCATTGAGTTGATCTAGGTTTTTGCCTCGGTAACACCGATTCCACCTTCTCAGTTACACCGAGTTTCCCTGTCACCTGACAGTTGAGAATCTCGGTGACACCGATAACTTAGAATCGGTTTCACCGACAGTGAAGGGTATTTAATCTGGCGGACCCGACCTTTGACATTTCTCCTTCAAACGTTCAGCCTCCCCAACCCTAATCTGCTGCTCCTGACCCCCTGGTCGTCGCCTTTGCGTCCCCGAGCACCTCCGCCATTGGGACTCGCCGCCGTGGACGGAATCTTCACCGCCGTCTTCGCCGTAGCGGATCTTCAACGAGTTAGGGTGAGAATCCGACCACCTCATGTGCTCCTCAATCTAATTCTTGTGCATTAGGGTAGATTTAACGATAAGCCACAGTTCGCAATCTTCCTATCCCTCCTGAAATTCTATTAGTATAGCAAACGAGACAAATTTAGGTTCAGCCGACCGCAAAATGCATCTCGGTGACACCGGGTCACAAAAATCGGTTCTACCGATTTTGGTTCTAGGATTCCTAAGAATGGTCACGGTGAAACCGAGCGGCCAGTTTCGGTGACACCGAAGTGACTGCCAAGTTTCTGTAAAGCAGACCATATGTCTCGGTGGATCCAAATTTTTTGACTCGGTGGTACCCAAATTCATTTTGTAGAAAGCTAAAGCTAAGTTTTTCGTTGTTCAACTTTTGAAAAATCTCTGCATTTTGTGATGCTCAACCTTTCTACTCTTCTATGCTCTATTCACAGGGTCAACATGTCAAGCTCAGATGACAGTCCGAACAACTTCAGGGAAGGAAATTTGGACATGAACTCAGGCACTAGTCCCGAGGGCAGCTCATCTTCCTATGATGATGTGCCCAGCTCACTTGACTTTCCCAAGGCCACCAACAGGGCAAGGAGGAGGTTAAACTCAGATGAAGAAGATGCAGATTTTGTGCCCGAGGAGCCACCCAAAAAGGACAATACTACCAAGAGAACAACTGTTGCTGCTACCTCAACCATGAAGAAGGTAGTAAAGAAAGTCTATGCCAAAGCTGATTCTATCAGGGCACCTGAGAGTTCCAGGGCAAGCGTTACCATTGATGCCCCTATGAGCTCTATGCCCAAGAAGGCAGGTGATAAGAAGAGATCCAGGAATAGGATAGTTAAGGTCATTGACAGACCTACCTCTATGTATGAGGATCCAGAGGATACAGTAGAGGAGGAACAAGCTGCCCAAGCTCCTCCCTCCAAGAAGAAAAACCTTCTTGCAGATGCAATGCCCAAGCAGTGTCGTGGGAACGTGCCTGACAGTAGATGGTAGGGGTACGAAAGGAGAGGGCAGAGTCCTAGCTATGGCGAGGGTGTACACACAGATGTATGAGTTCAGGCCTCACTCGGAAGTGATAACAGCCCTACGTCTCAGGTGCTCCGGGGAGCTTACTCTGTCGAGTGATACGTGCGTTGTGTTTACAAAGGATTGCGAACCCCTGTGCCAGTGGGGAGGGGTGGCTTATATAGACTGCGCTGCCCCTCATAAACGTCTGGCCTTTAGAGGTTTGATTGTAGGTAATAAAAAGGGGGGGGGACGTTACTGGTAACGTATACAATAAATGCCAGTTAAGGCGGCGAGCGTAATGCCTGCCCGTTGGCCTCCCTGGGGAGACTCTTGGTCTTCTGCGGTCGAGTGATTGGCGGCCCCTCCGAGTGAGAGCTGACCGTCGAGTGGAGGGGGGGGGTATTCCGAGTGACTCATACGCCATGGCTAGTTCAGTCGGAATCTCTCTCGTTGTCTTGTAGTCCTCCAATGTGGTGTACTTAGGTGGGGTATGTAGGACGGGCCTAGCACCCTACCCTAAGTACATATCCTCGTCATTAGCCCCCGAATGGATCAGGGCTCGAGTGGAGAAGGTGCAGTGCAGGTTCTGTCGAACTCAGCGTTCAGAATGAGCTTCGAGATCTTTCCGATACCTGTGACGACTGGGCCTTCCAACGTCTGCCTTGATCTATTCAGCTTGTCATTTCTTCCGAGTGAATTTAGATGCAGCTTCGAGTCTGAATGGTCAACAGGATCTTCAGATAAGACAGGACGCTCTGTCCGGCCTGGATTACGCGGGATTCGAAATTTTGGGGAACGCGCGCCGAGCAGGGATGACGCAACCGACGGGGAAGCGGCTCCTCGATCCTCGCGCCACCTTTATCGCCACATATCGTGGCTCCTCCGTTAATGGGAGACACAGGGATTTGGCGGGCCCACGAGTCAGTGACTCGGGTCGTCGGACATAAAAAGCGAGAGGGGAGGGGAATTTGCGACAGTGCGCTCATTTTCCCCTCGTCTCCTCCGCTTCTTCTGCTCCGCCGCCGCTCTGCTCAGATCGAATCTGCTCGCCGCTGCGACAATGGAGCCCAAGAAGACGACGAAGGGGAAGAAGCCCTCGAGCGCCCGGGCCGCAGCGCCACCCGGATGGATGCAGGGTGATTTCCTGCCGTCAACCATGACGGCGTTGGACGTGGAGAAGCTCGTCGCTGACGGCCTGGTTGCGGCCGGGTCGTGGAGGTTGCCGGGGACGGAAACGGAGTTGGAGCGCCGCGAGGGTGAGCGGGTCCTCCTGACCACCCATTTGGAGAGAGGTTTTGCTCTGCCTCCGCATCCCTTCTTCCGCGGTTTTCTGAATTTCTTCGGGGCTCAGTTGCATCATTTTCCTCCCAACGCAATTGCGTATCTCGCTGCGTTCGTGACGATGTGCGAGTGTTTCTTGGGTTGTCCCGCCCACTGGGGTCTGTTCAAGCACATCTTTACCATCCATTCTCAGTCGGTAAAGAAGGTCCACGCTAGTGATAATAGGACCAACGTCATCCAGCTATGCGGGGGTTTGGGTCTTCAGAAGAGGACGGGGAGTGCATTCCCAGCGCTCACCCTTCCGGAGTCGGTGCGGGGCTGGCAGTCGACCTGGTTCTACTGCCACGACGTCACGTCCCCAAACATGTCGACCGGCCTTCCTCCCTTCACGCTGGATCGACCCACTGCGCCCCCATCTCTGACCGTGGCCGAGGAAGAGAAGGCCAATGTGGGGATCTTGATGAACAGTGTTGTGAATCTGATTCGTGATGGAGTGACCGGCTTGGATCTGTTGGAGGTGTTCCTGGGTCGACGGATCCAGCCGCTCCAGGCGCGGGACCATCCGATGTGGCATTACTCAGGAGTCGACGATACCACTCGTACCCACCCGGAAGATGTCTCAGAGGAAACCATCACGCTATGGCTGCGCGGCATCACTGGTGCGCGAGACAACCCCCGGGGTTCCAAAAGAGTATCGCCTTTCTCAGCTGCGAACCCGCCGAATGTGGTGAGTCATGTCATTGTCGATTGCTTTTGTATCTTGTCGAGTGAATATGTCTTCAGCTGACTGACTTGAATCTTTGCAGGAGCTCACGAACATGTATTCACCCGTGTCGAATGGCGGTCAGAACCTTGAAGGAGCGGGGAGCGAGAGCGACAGCGACAGCATCAGCTACGCCGAGGAAAGAAAGGCAACTGTGACGATTCGTCGGGAAGCGATGAAGTTGAAGTCGTGTCTCCTCCGCGTACTGAAGGGCGTTCCAAGCAGCGTCACGACCCAACACTCGACCGGGGTCGGGCCGGGGGGTCGACCACCAGGAGCTCCAAGCGCAGTCGGACGTCGACGCCAGAGCCGATTGAAAAGGTTGCCAAGCAGCCCAAGGTCACCACCACCAAGCCCCGGAAGGCTCTCCCCAGAATCAAGGTTGACGTGCCGATTGCTTCAACGTAAGTATCCTTGCTCTTCGCTTAACTTGTTGCTGAACTTCATATTTTTGCTGACCGAGTGGATCTTGATCGTCAGGGCCGCTACCTCGGTGACATCGCCGGGGCGAGGAGAGGAAAGCGCGGAGAAGGACACGCCAGACGCAGCTACTTCTTGCCAAGGTATGGCATATTGTCATTTGACATTCTTCTCAAACCATTCGATAGTCATGTGATATGTCGACTGGTGACATGCAGAGCCAATGGAAACCGACCACGCAGCCCCGTCTCCGACTGAACCGATTACAACACCGACCCAGATGGCCGTGGAGCTCGCCAGTCCGCCACAAGCGCCTGTCTCCCAAGCGCCAGCCTCGCAAGCGCCAGTCCTTCCGACTACATCGCCGCTCCCTTCACAAACCATCTTCTCTCTGCACCGTGTTCCAGAAGATCAGACTGGAGCTGCTAAGGAGGCGATGATGCAGGCCGAACATATGATGCGGCGTACGAAGGAGGCGTACGAGGCCAGCAAGCTGGCTTACGACGCTAGCTCAGCGCTTCGGGCGAACGTCCACGTAAGTGCACTTGTAAGTGCGCTTTTTGATTGTGTCGCTTTCCGTCTACCATGACTTGACTTCTGCACCCGCTGGGAGTTTCTGTTTGTCGAATGGTAATCGCTTGTCACGCACTCGGCTAGGGCTGACCTGGTCGAGTGGACAATCTTTTTTTTTGTTCGGCCGTCACTCGGATCGGGCGGACCGTTCCGAGTGGATACCGTCCCGGTGGGGGCATGCTGAGTACACCCACTGCGTGTAGTCCCCGAGACTGCCGTCGACTGCGGGCAGTCGGCGGGAGTCTTAGAACTTTTGCCTTGTTTTTTTTTTATGTTTGGCCGTCACTCGAATCGGGCGGACCGTTCCGAGTGGATACCGTTCCGGTGGGGGCACGCTGAGTGCACCCACTGGGTGTAGTCCCCGAGACTGCCGTCGACTGCGGGCAGTCAGCGGGAGTCTTAGAACTTGGACTCAAAGCCCATATTTCTGTCCACTGAATTGTTTTTGTCGTTGATCTCAGAAGGCCTGTGAGCTCGGTACTCGATACGCTGACTTGGAGAAGGAGAAGACTCAGCTTTAGCTCGACTTGGAACTGGCGAGGAGAGACCTAGAGCGTGCGCAAGCTGATCTGAAGGCTTCAGGAGGTAAACTTTGTTGATCGAGTACTTCATTATTTGTTTCTTCTATCTTTGAACCGAGTGACTCCACTCGAGCAGACGTGCGTGCTGAAAACCGTCGACTCCGAGCGCGACTCAACAATGCTATTTCTTTAGATATCATGAAGAAGGCGCTGGAGGACAAAGACAGATCACTCGCCGATGCTCAGAAGACGGCGAGGGAGAAGACTGAAGCTGCCGAGAAGAAGCTCGCCATGGCCAGAAAGCTTGAGGAAGAGAACACGAAGCTGAAGCAGGAGCGAGCTGACTGGAGCAAAAGGCTTGACCATGCAACGAAGGGAGCAAAGGGCTTGGAGACCTATCTGGGGGATTACGCCTAGAAGATGTATGTTTTGCTTGAAGGTAATCTTCTCTAGTCGAGTGAATTCTGTTAATCCCAACTTCATCCAGTCGAGTGAATTCCGTTGATTTTCAGGGAACAGTATCATGACTAATTCTTTCCATCTTCTTCATGTAGAATTCTGCAAGGACTTCGAGAAGGAGACCGAGGCGGTCGAGCCCAATCTGGACCCTTCCAAGTCACCTGTCGGAGATGTTGTGGCTATGAACATGTTCCGGCTTGAAGCTCGAGTCGCAAGCGTCCGGGAGTACGTTGCTCGACTGCGAGGTGCAATGGAGAAGGTCGACAAGGAGCTGTGGCCGGAAGACTCACTTCAGGCTGACGTCGAGTCAATGATGACTCGGCTTGACGAGCTCCCTGGTCGAGTGCAGGCATGGAAGAAATCTGCTGCATGCTACGGAGCTGATATAGCGCTCTCACTCGTCAGGGTCCATTGCAAGGAGGTCAAGGAGGACAAACTGAAAGCACTTCAGGTGGCCAACACAAAGAAGCTCCAGTTCCAGGACTTCATGGAGACCTTCATCCAAGCGGCCACTCGGATCGCTGACGGGATCGACCTGGACACCTTCGTCGAGCCTGCAAGTCCCACTGGAGCTTGAAAAAACTTTGCTGGTGATCAAAAACTTTAATTTGCCTCGGTATGCCGAGTGGTGGTGTATCGTTAAAACTTCTTTCGGGTCTTGGGCCCGAGTACTTTCGTCATTTGCATGGGCAACTTTTATCCATGCTGAATACTCTGGATTTATCTGAATTTGTTTTTCAGTCCTTTGCTTGATTTCCTCCCTAGTAGATCAGGTCTTGTCGAGTGGTTTCTGGTCCAGTGGGGGCACGCGGAGTGCACCCACTGGGTGTAGTCCCCGAGACCGCTGTCGAGTGCGACATCGGCAGGGGTCTTAAATTTGTTTGATTGATTTCGGACTTAGGCGAGGACTGACTCGCAACTAAGCCCCCCGAGTGAGAGGACTGCTCGTCATTCGGGAGTGAGTATCAGAACTTAGGCGAAGACTGGTTCGCAGATAGCCTCCGAGTGAGAGGATTGCTCGTCACTCGGAGTAGTTTATAACTTAGGTGATGCGGAATCACGGCTAAGCCCCCGAGTGTGAGGATCGCTCATCACTCGGAGTAGTTTATAACTTAGGTGATGCGGAATCACGGCTAAGCCCCCGAGTGTGAGGATCGCTCATCACTCGGAGTAGCGTTTTAACTTGGGCGAAGCGGATTCGCAACCAAGCCCCCGAGTGAGAGGATCGCTCATCACTTGGAGTAGCGTTTTAACTTGGGCGAAGCGGATTCGCAGCCAAGCCCCCGAGTGAGAGGATCGCTCGTCACTCGGAGTATGTTTATAACTTAGGCGAAGCGGATTCGCAGCCAAGCCGCCGAGTGTGAGGATCGTTCATCACTCGGAGTATAGTTTTAACTTGGGCGAAGCGGATTCGCAGCCAAGCCCCCGAGTGAGACGATCGCTCATCACTCGGAGTAACGTTTTAACTTGGGGGAAGCGGATTCACAGCCAAGCCCCCGAGTGAGAAGATCGCTCGTCACTCGGAGTACGATTTAACTTGGGCGAAGCGGATTCGCAGCCCAGCTCTCGAGTGAATGCGATGCTATTCACACGACGAGGTTCTGAACTTAGGCGACACGGAGTCGCAGCTAAGCCCCCGAGTATGAGGATCGCCCATCACTCGGAGTAGATTTAAACTTAGGCGATGCGGAATCGCGGCAAAGCTTTCGAGTGAATGCTATTCACTCGACGAGGTTCTGAACTTAGGCGACACGGAGTCGCAGCTAAGCCCCCGAGTGTGAGGATCGCCCATCACTCGGAGTAGATTTAAACTTAGGCGATGCGGAACCGCGGCTAAGCTTTCGAGTGATGCTATTCACTCGACGAGGTTCTGAACTTAGGCGACACGGAGTCGCAGCTAAGCCCCCGAGTGTGAAGATCGCCCATCACTCGGAGTAGATTTAAACTTAGGCGATGCGGAACCGTGGCTAAGCTTTCGAGTGATGCTATTCACTCGACGAGGTTCTGAACTTAGGCGACACGGAGTCGCAGCTAAGCCCCCGAGTGTGAGGATCGCCCATCACTCGGAGTAGATTTAAACTTAGGCGATGCGGAATCGCGGCTAAGCTTTCGAGTGAATTCTATTCACTCGACGAGATTCTGAACTTAGGCGACATGGAGTCGCAGCTAAGCCCCCGAGTGTGAGGATCGCCCATCACTCGGAGTAGATTTAAACTTAGGCGATGCGGAATCGCGGCTAAGCCCCCCGAGTGGAAAATCGCTCGCACTCGGAGTATTCTTGAACTCAGAATTGTGCGATCGGAATCGACAAAAGACTACAGGAGTCGTATCCTTGATAATCAAAACAGTTTACTCTTATTACATCAGACAGATCAACCTTCAGGTGTAGAACCGACGAAGCAGATCCGCGTTCCAGGCCCATGGCTCGTCAGCGTTCTTCTTGAGATTGAAGAGGTGGTAGGCTCCATTGTTCAGCACCTTGGTGACGACGAAAGGGCCTTCCCACGCGGGGGCTAGCTTGTGAGGCCGCTGCTGATCCACTCGGAGCACGAGGTCACCTTCGTGGAAGGTCCGACTCCTGACGTGCCTTGCGTGAAAGCGATGCAGATCTTGCTGGTATGCAGTCGACCGGATCAAAGCCATTTCCCGCTCTTCTTCAAGGAGATCCACAGCATCCTGGCGTGCTTGCTCAGCTTCAACCTCCGAGTAAAGGTCCACCCGAGGAGAATTGTGAAGAACATCACTCGGCAGGACAGCTTCAGCCCCATACACCATGAAGAAAGGAGTGCGATCAGTTGACCGATTTGGAGTTGTCCTCAAGCCCCACAGAACACACGGTAATTCTGTAACCCAAGCTCCAGCTGTGTGATCGAGTTCGCGCATGAGTCGAGGCTTCAACCCATGAAGGATAAGGCCATTTGCTCGCTCGGCCTGACCGTTTGACTGGGGGTGCGCAACGGATGCGTAATCCACCCGAGTGCCTTGAGTGGAGCAAAAGGCTCTGAACTCTTCCGAATCAAAATTAGAACCATTTTCCATGATGATACTATGGGGAACTCCGTATCTGAATATTATTTCCCTCATGAATTTGATGGCTGTGCGAGAATTCAGCTTCCTGATAGGCTTGGCCTCAATCCATTTAGTGAACTTGTCGACTGCTACCAGAAGGTGCGTGAAACCACTCTGGCCCGTGCGGAGAGGTCCGATCATATCCAATCCCCATACAGCGAACGGCCAGACGAGTGGGATGGTCTTGAAGGTAGACGCAGGCTTGTGCGACAAGTTTGCATAGAATTGGCATCCTTCACAGTGCTGCACAATATCCTTAGCCATCTCATTGGCGCGCGGCCAGAAGAAACCAGCTCGGTAGGCCTTGGCAACAATCGTCCGAGAGGACGCATGATGGCCGCAAGTTCCCGAGTGAATTTCCTCCAGAATCAGTCGACCTTCTTCGGGAGAAATGCATCGCTGAGCCACGCCAGTTACGCTCTCTCTGTAGAGCTGCCCATTCATAACAGTGAAAGCTTTGGATCTGCGGACAATCTGTCGAGCTTCAACTTCGTCTTCTGGAAGTTCTCGCCTGAGGATGTACGCGATGTAGGGCACCGTTCAATCGGGAGTTATCACCAGAATCTCACTGACCAGATCTATGACTGCTGGGACATCAACTTCAGTCGGATTGGAGGCGCTTATAGGCTGCGAGGGCTCTTCGGTGAAGGGGTCCTCTTGTACCGAAGGAGAGTGCAAATGCTCCAGGAACACATTGCTGGGCACAGGCTTCCGAGTGGAACCGATTTTTGCCAGTTCGTCAGCTGCCTGATTCTTCACTCGGGGAACGTGATGGAGTTCCAAACCCTCAAACTTCTTCTCAAGCTTTCTTACTGCATTGCAATATCCGGTCATGGCGGGGTTTCTGACATCCCACTCCTTCATCACTTGATTGACCACCAAATCCGAGTCACCGTATACCATCAGGCGACGGACGCCGAGCGAGATGGCCATACGTAACCCGTAAAGGAGTGATTCGTACTCAGCTTCATTATTGGAGGAATCAAAGTCAATCTGGAGGACATAGCTGAGTTTATCGCCCTTGGGAGACACCAATACCACACTAGCACCAGAACCGTTCAGCATCTTCGAGCCGTCAAAGAACATGGTCCAGTGTTCCGAGTGGATCTGGACTGGCTGCTGCTGTTCTATCCACTCGGCCATGAAGTCAGCAAGTGCTTGAGATTTAATGGCTTTCTTCGCTTCAAACTTGATACCAAAATAAAGAAGTTCAATGGCCCATTTGGCCACTCGACCAGTCGCGTCTCGATTGTTGAGGATTTCATTCAAAGGCGCATCACTGACGACTGAGACTGTGTGATCTTGAAAATAGTGCGCCACTTTCTTCGCTGATAGATATATACCATAGACAAGCTTCTGGTAATGTGGGTACCTTTGCTTAGAAGGAGTCAACACTTCAGAGATGTAATAAACTGGGCGCTGGACTTTGTAGGCCTTGCCCTCTTCTTCTCGCTCGACAGTAAGAACTGTACTGACGACCTGATTGGTGGCTGCAATGTACAGGAGTAGGGGTTCTTTGCTGTGTGGAGCGGCAAGCACCGGCTGGGTGGAGAGCAGGGCTTTGAGCTGGACAAACGCTGCTTCTGCCTCTGAATTCCACTCGAACGTATCGGATTTCTTCATCAGTCGGTACAAAGGGAGTGCCTTCTCTCTGAGACGAGAAATGAATCTGCTCAGCGCTGCCAGGCAACCAGTAAGCTTCTGGACATCGTGAATACGCTCGGGGCGTTTCATTCGGACGATGGCACCGATCTTCTCGGGGTTGATGTCGATTCCTAATTCGGAAACGAGATAACCGAGTAACTTTCCACCCGGAACTCCAAAAGTACACTTGGTTGGATTCAGCTTGAGGTCATATCTTCTTAAGTTGGCGAATGTTTCCGCCAAGTCAGTCAGCAGGTCGGAACCTTTGCGAGACTTGACTACGATAGCATCCATGTCGGCCTCGACATTCCGACTGATCTGGTCGAGGAGACACTTCTGAATCATGCGCATGAAAGTAGCGCCAGCATTCTTCAGACCAAAAGGCATGGTGATGTAACAGAAACACCCGAAAGGGGTGATGAAGGCCGTTTTTATTTCATCTGGACCAAACAGACGGATCTGATGGTAGCCAGAGTATGCATCGAGAAAAGACAAACGCTCGCACCCCGCAGTCGAGTCCACAATCTGGTCGATGCGGGGGAGCGGGAAATGATCTTTCGGGCAGGCCCGATTGATATGCTTGAAGTCTATACACATTCGGAGCGACTTGTCCTTCTTGGGGACCATGACGACATTCGCAAGCCACTCGGAGTGGTAGACCTCGCGAATGAACTTGGCCTCCAAGAGTCGAGCCACCTCCTCGCCGATTGCCTTCCGCTTCTCTGTTGCTGACCGGCGCAAGTGTTCTTTTACAGGCTTGGCCTTCGGATCAACTCTCATACGGTGCTCAGCCAGTCCCCTGGGTACACCAGGCATGTCAGCGGGCTTCCATGCAAAGATGTCCCAGTTCTCACGGAGGAACTGGATGAGCTCGGCTTCCTATTTGCTGTCGAGTGTGATTGAGATGTTGGTCGGAGCAGCAGTAGGATCTGTCGGGTGAATGTGCACTTCCTTCAAGTCTCCTACCGACTGAAAAGCTGACTCGGTGGTGGGCTTCTTGGAACGCAACAGATCCGCGGGATCAGCAGTCTTCTTGTACTCTTCTAACTCGACTACGGCCATCTGCATGTCGGCGATCTTGGAGCCCTGTTGGAGGCACTCCTCAGCCCTCTGTCGATTGCCTGTGACTGTAATCACACCCTTGGGCCCGGGCATCTTCAGCTTGAGATACACGTAACACGGGCGGGCCATGAAACGTGCATACGCTGGACGGCCAAGGATGGCATGATATGCACTCTTGAAGTCTACAACCTCAAATGTCAGCTTCTCTTTGCGAAAGTTCTTGTCAGTGCCGAACACCACATCCAGCGCAATCTGTCCGAGTGACTTGGCCTTCTTCCTAGGGATGACCCCGTGGAATTGCATATTGCTTTCGCTGAGCCTGGACATCGGAATGCCCATCCCTTTGAGGGTATCAGCGTACAGAATATTTAGGCCACTTCCTCCATCCATGAGAACTTTGCGGAGCCGAGTGCCTCCTACCACCGGATCCACCACCAGCGCCTGTCGACCTGGGGTAGGGACATGAGCGGGATGGTCCGACTGATCGAAGGTGATAGCTGTCTGGGATCACTTGAGGTACTCGGGGGTAGCTGGAGCAGCCATGTTGACCTCCCTGTTGATGACCTTCAACCGACTCTTGCTTTCTACATCGGCAAAAATCACCAATGTGGCATTGATCTCAGGAAAGTCTTCTTTATCTTCGTCCTCTTCTTTCTCAGGATCTTTGTCACTCGACTGCTCTCCCTTGAACCCTTGGATCAGCAATCGGCACTGTCGAGTGGTATGCTTTGACAGGATCAAGTTGCCTTCTTCATCCTTCCGTGAGTGAATGGGACATGGCATATCCAGGACATCTGTTGACTGGTTCTTGGACTTCTTCTGAACAAACTGCCCCTTTGGCTTCACTTTCCCTTTCGCCGCCAGAGCGGCTACTTCTGCCTGGACAGAGCCGTCAGCTTTACGTTTTTGCTTCCGACTGGAATTTCCGCCACCGGGATTACTGTCGACTGCTTTACCCTTGCCACTGCGGAGGCGATCCTCCTCCTCGCCGTTGGCGTATCGGGTGGCAATCTCCATCATCTTGCTCAGGGACATATCTCCTGTCCGACCAAACTTCAAATAGAGCTCTCTGTATCTGACTCCAACCTTGAAGGCGCAAACAGCCTGGTGCTCGGAAACACCTTCCACCGTGTGATGAAGAGTGGTCCACCGCTGAATGTAATCCCTCAAGGTCTCATTCGGCTTCTGGACACAGTGCTGCAACTCGAGCAAACCGGCAGGGCACTTGCAGGTGCCTTCGAAGGTCTTGACAAACACTCGGGCAAGATCCTCCCAGCAATAGATGCTAGAAGGAGCCAACTGATTAAGCCACGCCCGGGCCGGACCATCTAACATCAGGGGAAGATGCTTCATATCCACGTTGTCGTTGCCTCCGCCGATCTGAACAGCCACTCGATAATCGTCTAGCCATGTTTCCGGCTTCGACTCGCCAGTGAATTTGCTAATCCCAGCCGCCAACCTGAAGTTGGGGGGATCTCAGCAGATCGGATGGCTCTGCTGAAACACTCTGGACCAGAAACAGCTGTACCACTGCCAGTCGGAAAATCTCTGTCATAGCCACCTCTGTTGTATCTGCCTCTGTCGACCCGGTTCTGAACGAGAACGGATCTCGCGTCAAACCCAGGGTCCCGCTCATCACCGTACGGGCGCCTGTCATCATAGTGCCGGGGCACGTATGGACCACTCCGCGGAGGAGTAGGCACCCGACGGTGGTCATCACGGTGATGTCGAGGAGCAAACTGATCTCGCCTCTGATCTCTGTACTGATCGTTGCGGTAATCTCTGCCTCGGCGACGCTCAGGTGACCCTAGACTGTGGGCCGATTGGACTGTGTCTGCTCTAACTGATTTGCTGTGAATCCTGTTGCGCGACTGAGAGACAGCGGAGTTCTGCAGTCGAGCCACCCCAAGCAGGGTTCAGATCTGTTCGAGTCCTCTTCCGGCCTCTGAACAGGATGGCTGTATAGAGTCTGCAATCCTAGCCGCCGCTGCAACATTCTGGATCGGAGTACGGTATACCTGACGATTGTCGTCGACTGGAGGGAACAACTGACGCTCGCGGCGCTGTCGAGTGCTCTCGTCGAGTGACCTCTGCATCTACTCGAGGCGCGTGCGCTCTGCCAAGGTGGCGAGACGCGCAGCCTCCAGAGCCTGGGCTTCTGCAGTCGTGCCGACGATGGGGGTTTGGAGGACCTCCTCATCCCTGCGCTACTGATCATTCGACGGGCCGCCACGCTCGCGGCCGCCACGGCCATAACCGGGTGGGTTCTGATGAGAACCCGCCATGAAAACTTCTGCTGCAGGATCGCAACTCTCGCACTCGGAAGGGAGTTCGGATGAATCTGATGTCGAGTCGAACGCGCCGTGAAGTGGCTCGGCGGGCTCGATAGCCGCGATCTGCGGAGTCGACGCCTGGCGCGCCGCCGCGGGCCTCACCCATCGCTGGAGCCGCGAACGACCGGATCGCTTGCGGCGACGAACAGCGGGGAGAGTGGACGATGCTGGAGCCGACATGTACGAGGTCGACGGCTGACGCAGGAGAATGCCGCATGAACTCGCGCTGAAGTGCATCGCCCTGCGGACGGGGAGAGCCTCAACGTCGAGAGGGGCTTCCTGGAGCCATGCGGAGTCGTCGGCGATGAAGGTGAACGCACCGAGACGGATCTCGCAGCCCAGGATCAAACCGCCGTCGGGAGACATGGTGAAGATGAAAAACTGCAACCTCGCCGGAAGTCGCTTAGACGCCTGCCCCACGGTGGGCGCCAACTGTCGTGGGAACGTGCCTGACAGTAGATGGTAGGGGTACGAAAGGAGAGGGCAGAGTCCTAGCTACGGCGAGGGTGTACACACAGATGTATGAGTTCAGGCCTCACTCGGAAGTGATAACAGCCCTACGTCTCAGGTGCTCCGGGGAGCTTACTCTGTCGAGTGATACATGCGTTGTGTTTACAAAGGATTGCGAACCCCTGTGCCAGTAGGGAGGGGTGGCTTATATAGAGTGCGCTGCCCCTCATAAACGTCTGGCCTTTAGGGGTTTGATTGTAGGTAATAAAAAGGGGGGGGACGTTACTGGTAACGTATACAATAAATGCCAGTTAAGGCGGCGAGCGTAACGCCTGCCCGTTGGCCTCCCTGGGGAGACTCTTGGTCTTCTGCGGTCGAGTGATTGGCGGCCCCTCCGAGTGAGAGCTGACCGTCGAGTGGAGGGGGGGGGGTATTCCGAGTGACTCATACGCCATGACTAGTTCAGTCAAAATCTCTCTCGTAGTCTTGTAGTCCTGCAATGTGGTGTACTTAGGTGGGGTATGTAGGACGGGCCTAGCACCCTACCCTAAGTACATATCCTCGTCAAGCAGGCCCCTTCCAAGGGCAAGAAGTCTGCCCTACAGAAGCAGGTTGCTCCAAGGTCGAAGAAGACCACCAGAGACATTCCTCTAGCAGCAAAGAACAAGAGTTCTACTTCCAGAGATGAAGAAGAGGACATGCCAGTTTTGAGGAAGCTGAGGCCACACATGCCTTTGCACAATGATGCCCATCCCATTGCTGAGGACATGAAGAAAAGGAAGGATTCAGGACTGAGATTACGGAGAGCAAATGACCCCTATGCCTCCAGGAAGAAGACAGCTATTGATCCAAGGTTTCACACCAAGGAACAACAAGATTTCTATGGGACTGTCCTTTTGGACAAGTGCCCAGCTGTCAGCGATATGAGGTATGTAGACTGGGACTACATCAAGAAGAATGAAGATTTCTTCCCAAGTGTGCAAGACAACTTCGAGTGCATTGACATTGCTAACTTTGTTGGAAGAGAGTTTTCTGCCTGGAACGATGAGATGATTATGCAGTTCTACTCCACTACTCACTTCTATCCAGATGGCCGGATTGTTTGGATGACAGAAGGGACGAGGTATGAATCCACAGTCGATGAGTGGGCTACCATCTTAGGAGCCCCACCAGTCCAAGATGGTGATTTGGATGTGTACTCTGAGGCCAAAGCAAATCACAACTCCATGGCTCAGATGTATAAGGAAATACCTACTGATTATGTGCATTCACATAAGCTTGGATCAGTTTACTATCTACAAGCAGGATTGCCTACCACCAACACTATTCTGAGGCATACCTTGATGGCTAAGTCTGGAGATGACAAGATGATCCGAGGCTATTCCATCAATATGCTGCAACATGTTGACTCCCACACCAGGATTAGGGTGATGGATCTGATAGTCGAGACAGTAAGGAGGACAGCTGCTGACCAGAGGAGATCTTGTCGATATGCACCATACATTCAAATGCTTATCAACTCTAAGCTAGAGAAGAATGTGTATGCACTTGATCGTCTACATTTGCCCCTTCAGCCAGAGTTTGAAGACAATGTTGTGGTGATGGACCCAAGTCATCCCACCTCGACCACTGCACAGGCAGCAGCTGAGGCAGCCAAAGCCACTACTGTTTGATAACACACAAGTATAGGGGATCGCAACAGTTTTCGAGGGTAGAGTATTCAACCCAAATTTATAGATTCGACACAAGGGGAGCCAAAGAATACTTTAGAGTATTAGCAGTTGAGTTGTCAATTCAAGCACAGTAATATGATAGGTTTGATAGTAGTAGCAATAGTAACAGTAGCGGTTATAGTAGTAGCAGTAGTTTTGTAGGAGTTGGAACAGCAGCAACAGCAGTAGTAACTTAGGAAGAGCAATAAGTGGAAAGGTCGTAGGCACTGGATCGGTAACTTGTTGGATGATATTCATCATGTAACAGTCAGAACCTAGGGCGATACAGAACTACCTTAGTTCATCAATATAATGTAGGCATGTATTCCGTAAATAGTCATACGTGCTTACGTAAAAGACCTTGCATGACATCTTTTGTCCTACCCTCCCATGGCAGCGGGGTTCATAAGGAAACTAAGGGATATTAAGGCCTCCTTTTAATAGAGAACCGGAACAAAGCATTAACACATGGTGAATACATGAACTCCTCAAACTACGCTCATCACCGCAAAGTATCCCAAATATTGTCACTATGGGGTTGACGGATCATAACACGTAATAGGTGCATATGACTAGGCAAGATCGGATCAAGAACATAGATATAGAGATGATAACATAAACGGTTCAGATCTGAAATCATGGCACTCGGGCCCTAGTGACAAGCATTAGCCATAACAAAGTCATAGCAACATCAATCTCAGAACATAATGGGTACTAGTGATCAAGCCTTAACAAAACTAACTCGATTACATGATGAATCTCCAAAAAGTTTCGTTCAATTCCGGGAGGGGGCTGGCGCGCCCTGGTGGGTGCTGTGCACCCTGGACCCCCTCTCCGGTGGTTTCTGGCTCCAGCATTTTTTATATTTTCCAAAATAAATCTCCAAAAAGTTTTGTTCAATTCTGAGAACTTTTATTCCTGCACAAAAACAACACCATGGCAATTCTGCTGAAAACAGCGTCAGTCCAGGTTAGTTCCATTCAAATCATGCAAATTAGAGTCGAAAACAAGGGCAAAAGAGTGAGGAAAAGTAGATACGTTGGAGACGTATCACTGTTCCAGTGCCATGGACAAGGAACGAGCAGATGGATCTTCTGATCAGTACAGTTCAGGGCATGCAGAAGGATATCAAACACATTCTGGCAAATCAGCATAGTCTTGTGAGGATCATGGAGAACAGGATCAAGACGCTCAATGACAAGGTAGATGGACTGACCAAGAAAGTGAATGAGCTGAAGAAGGAAGTGGATGGAGTGCCCAACCCTCATACTTCATCTGAGAGTGATGAGGATGACACTTCACCTCTCAGGCCATGCACCCAGTTCAGGACCCAAGCAAGGACTCCTACACTGCCAGCACCAGAGTTGAGGCCGTCTTCTTCAGCACCTGCTATAGCCCCATCAGTTCCAGCACCCCAGTGTCCACTCCACCACCGCAGATAACTTCTGTTGATGCCGTCGTGGATGCTCTTCTCCCGACTCCATCGACAGCTACAGGCGCAGCTTCATCATCTCATGGAGGAGATCCAGTCCAGAGCGACGTTTAGCTCTATAGCATTGAACTTTTTGGTAACTTGTTGCCAAAGGAGGAGAAGTTATAGATCATAGGGCTTCGAGAGGGAGAGTGTTGTTTTGTTTTCTCTCTGCACTTTTGAAAACAATTGTTTTTATCGTTTGATGTTGCAAACTTTATCGGTGTTTGATCGTATACTCATGTGTGCTGCCACTATTGCCTATCTTTGAGATATCTATTGATGATCATTCACTTAATGTTTTGGTGTGATGTGCTTATGTATTTCATTCATATTAATTTTTGTGCACCACCAAGTTTTATGTGACATGGAAGAGTAACCCATAATCCTAATCGATTGTGCATTTGCATTCAAACGCAAATTTAAAATAATGCACAAATTTAGGGGGAGCTCTTGCTTATCACATACCTCTCAAAGCGACGATGATATTTATTGTTTATATATATCTCATCGAAGCTTTGATCTACATGTTGTCATCAATTACCCAAAAGGGGGAGATTGAAAGCACAACTTCTCCCTAGGTGGTTTTGGAAATTAATAACAACATATACTTTATTGGACTAATGTTTTACACTAAGTATATCTCAGGAAAAAGTTCAATGATGGCTTGGCAAAGGATTGTGAGGAGATACCCCAAGATGCAAGGAATGGATTGGCAAAGCTTCAAGCTAGAAGACTCTACATTTTAATTTGTGAGTAATCACTTTGAGTCCATAGGAAAGCCAATGCTATTAAAAGGGGGTAAGGTATTGTTGGTGAACAAATCGCTCCACGTGCACAAGTGCTAGTCACCAAAAAACACCCACAAGCTCTCCCACAAAGAATATGTCTAAAAACCCTTCCACTCAAAATCGGTGTTACCAACTTCCATATCGGCTACACCGATTTAAACCCTAGACAGAAACCATAGCCACAAACCCTTCTCGGTACTACCAACTTTTGCATTGGTGCCACCGAGTTCCAGTGACCAACCTTCTCTTAGCTGTTTCACAACAATCAGAATTTCCGAGAATTGTGAATCGGTCTCACAGACTTTGGAAACTGCCCTCGACTACTCATATCGGTAGCACCAAGAATCATATATCGGTCTCACAGAGATTCGTAAAGTTGCCACATTTTGAACACATCGGTACGACCGAGTTTTCACTTCGGTTTCACCGAGTTTCTCAATAATGGTGTAACGGTTTGATTTTTGGAGATGCCTATATATACCCCTCCACCACCATTATCGTAAGAGAAGCACTCAGAACTGTTCCCCACTTCACATATCCAAATTTCTGAGAGAGAACCAGCTACCCTTGTGTTGAGATCAAGATTATCCACTCCAACCATATCGATCTTGATTTCAAGCCTCCCCAGGTTGCTTTCCACCCAATCAATCCCTTCCACCAAGCCAAATCTGTGAGAGACTGATTGAGTGTTGAGGTGTCTATCATCTTGAAGCACAAGAGCAAGGAGTTCATCATCACTATCAAGCCTATTACCTTTTGGAGGGTGGTACCTTTTAGATTGGTTAGGTGTTGCTTGGGAGCCTCCTACTTCGTGTTGTGGAGATGAACCAAGAAGTTTGTACGGGCAAGGAGATCGCCTCCTTCGTGAAGATCTACCCATAGTGAGGCTAGTCCTTCGTGGACGGAAGCCATTATGGAATAGTCAAGGTTGCTACTTTGTGGACCCTTATGGGTTGTGCCCTCCGTGGACTCTCGCGACCGTTACCCTCCGTGGGTTGAAGACTACATAAACGTGGATGTACGATAGCGCCACCTATCGGAACCACGGGAAAAATCTTCGTGTGTACAACTGCGTTTGATCTTCTAACCCTTACCTCTTTACATGTGCTTGTGTTTACTTTCCGCAGCTATACTCTTAGACATGCATGTGTAGGGTGTGCTTGACTTGCTATCATTGCTAAAATCTGCCCACAACAAAAAAAATTATTTGGTCAATTAGTCTAATCACCACCCTCTAAACATACTTTCGATCCTACAACGGTTGGTAAACAAATTACTGTTGGGAATTGATAGAAGATCAAATAATCATGACGATATCCAAGGCAATGATCATTATATAGGCATCACATCCAAGATTAGTAGACCGAAACGATTCTGCATCTACTACTATTACTCCAGACACCGACCTCTATCCAGCATGCATCTAGTGTATTAAGTTCATGGAGAAACAGAGTAATGCAATAAGAACGATGACAGGATGTAGACAAGATCTATTCATGTAGGAATAGACCCCATGTTGTTATCCTTAATAGCAATGATACATGCGTGCCTCGCTGCCCTTTCTGTCACTGGGAGAGGACACCGCAAGATCAAACCCATCACAAAGCACCTCTTCCCATGGCAAGAAAAATCTATCTAGTTGGCCTAACTAAACCAACGATTCGAAGAAGAAATACGAGGCTATAAGTAATCATGCATATAAGATCAAAGAAGACTCAAATAATATTCATGGATAAAAACTGATCATGAAATGGATCCCAACAAACACACCGCAAAAAGTCATTACATCACATAGATCTCCAAGAGACCATTCTATTGAGAATTAAAAGAGAGAGAGAAAGCCATCTAGATACTACCTACGGACCCATAGGTCTATGGTGGACTACTCACGCATCATCGGAGAGGCACCAATGAGGATGATGAACCCCTCCGGGATGTTGTTAGATTGGATCTCGCGGTTCTGGAACTTGCGACGGCTGGAAGTATTTTTCGTTGACTCCTCTAGGGTTTCTGGAATATTTGGGAATTTATAGAGCTCAGAGGTGGTGGAGGGGACCCCCGAGACCACCACAACACACCAGGGCCCGTCAGGGGCATCTGGCACGCCCTGGTGTCTTTTGGGCCCCACGGGCCTCCCCCCAGGTGCTTCTTTGGCTCACTGCTTGTCTTCTAGTCCAAAAAAATCTCCAAAAAGTTTCGTCGCGATTGGACTCCATTTGGTACTGATATTCTGCGAAGTAAAAAACAAGCAAAAACAGCAGCTGGCACTTGGCACTATGTCAATAGGTTAGTCCAAAAAAATGATATAAAGTTGCTATAAAATGATTGTAAAACATCCAAGAATGATAATATAACAGCATGGAACAATAAAAAATTATAGATACGTTGGAGACATATCAGCATCCCCATGCTTAATTCCTACTCGTCCTCAAGTAGGTAAATGATAAAAACGGAATTTTTGATGTGGAATGCTACCTAACATATTCATCAAATATTCTTTTCTTTTGTAGCATGAACATTTGGACTTCTAGATGGTTCAAAGGAATAGTCTAGTTGTGACATAAAGGCTTTAATACTCAAGCATACCAACAAGCAACCATGTCTTTCAACATATCAACACTAAAGAAAGTTATCCCTAGCCCATCATGCTCAATCATTGATCCATTCATGAAACACACTCAAATATTAGCTACATCCAATGCACAAGTATGATCATAGTGCCTCCTAGTTGGTGCTTTATAAGAGAAGATGGAGACTCAAATTAAAAATAAAAATTGCATAAAGTAAATAGATGGGCCCTTCGCAGAGGGAAGTAGGGATTTGTAGAGGTGCCAGAGCTCAAAGCTTAAATTGAGAGAGAAAAATATTTTGTTTGGCATGCCTTTACTGTCAACGAAAATGACTGTGTAGTTCTCAATACTTTCCATGCTAGATACATCATAGGCGGTTCCCAAACAGAAAATAAAGTTTATTCCTTTTTCCACCATTCTTTTACAATCCATGGCTAGCCGTATCCACGGTTGCCTTCCATACCAACACATTCCAAGGAATTTATTATTTGACATCATAAAGTAAATTTCTTTTTCATTTCGGGACTGGGCATCCCTATTACGGTCGTACTCTCATGTAAAGACAAGTGAATAAATACTCATCTTGAGAATAACACATCTAGCATGGAAAAATATTGGATACCCCCTACCGTTTCATGAGCGGTACGAGCACACAAAAAGGAAATTCATTTGAAAATTAGAGATGGCACATACAAATTTGCTTAGAATGGTACGGAAATACCCCATATAGGTAGGTATGATGGACTCATATGGCAAAACTGGGTTTAAGGATTTTGGATGCACAAGTATTATTTCTACTTAGTACAAGTGGAGGCTAGCAAATAGATTGAGAAGCAACCAACCAAGAAACGAAAATTCACATAAACGGGCATTAAGCATAACTAACACCGAATAATGCACCATAAGTAGGATGTCATTTCATTGCATAACTATCGACTTTCGTGCTTCCATAGGGAATCACAAACCTTAACACCAATATTCTTACTAAAGCATAATTACTCACCAACATGACTCACATATTACTATCATCATGTCTCAAAACTATTACAAGGAATCAAGTTTAATTTGTCCAATGATCTTCATGAAAGTTTTTATTATATCCTTCTTCAATATATATCACTTTGGGACTAGTTTCATATATTGCCATTGCTTTTGTCAAGCTCAAATAAATTTAAGTGAAGAACATGAGCACAAAAATTTCATCTCTAAAAATAGTATAAGTGAAGCTTGAGAGGATTTCTTCGAAATTTACTATCTCTCAAATTAATCTAAGTGAAGCATGAGAGTGTTTCTTCAAAATATACTAAATCTCAAATTAATCTAAGTGAAGCATGAGAGTATTTCTTCAAAAATTTAAAGCACACCGTGCTCAAAAATATATAAGTGAAGCACTAGAGCAATTCCATAGCTCAATGTTTTTTGAAATGAAGCATATAGCGCAATTCTAATAAAATCATAGCATAATTTTGGCTCTCTCAAATAGGTGTGTCCAGAAAAGATACTAGCGACAAACTGAAAAGCAAATCAAGCAAGGACTCAAATAATACAAGACGCTTCAAGCAAAACTCATGATATGTGACGAATAAAAATATAGCTCTAAGTAAAATACCGATGGTCGTTAGAAGAAAGAGGGGATGCCACTTGGGACATCCCCAATTTTAGTTGCTTGTTTCTCTTTGGATATTATCTTAGGGGTGCTGTAGTATCCCCAAGCTTAGGATCTTTTCACTCCTTATTCCTTCATCCACCGTGATCTCATCCAAAACTTGAAAACTTCAATCACATAAAACTCAACAAAACCTTCGTGAGATCCGTTAGTATAATAAAGCAAATCACCACTCTAAGTACTGTTGTAAACCAATTCATATTTTATTATTGCATTATATCTACTGTATTATAACTTTACCATGGCTTATACTCTTCAATACACACCATAGATTCATCAAAACAAGCACACAATGCAACGAAAACAGAATCTATCAAAAACAGAACAGTCTGTAGTAATCTGTACTCTAACCATACTTATGTAACTCTAAAAATTCTGCAAAATTAGGACAACATAAATAATTTATATAGAAATACTGTGTTAAAATTTCAGCTCATTATCATGCTCCAGAAAAAAATGAAAATTCCTGCACTCGAGTCAAAGTTTCCGTTTTAGATTCATCATTGTTTCTATTCATCTTGTGAATCATCCTAAAGGCTTTACTTGGCACAAACACTAATTAAAACTTAAAAAACACAATCATAACTGTAGCATACTTGTGTCAACACTCAAAAACAGAAAGAAAAAGGTAAAAATAAATTTTATTCATTGGGTTGCCTCCCAACAAGCTCTTTCTTTATAGCCATTAAGATAGGCTTGAGATTATAATGATGCCCTCATGAAAAAAATTAATAGCAACACAAAGAGAGCATCATGAATCATATGGAAAACACACTTATGTATAACATACTTCCAATGCATAGTGATTTTATAAGCAAACAAATTATCAATGCAAGCAAAAACTAGCATAAGGAAGGAAGAAGAAAGAGACGATAGCAATCTCAACATGAAGAGAGGTAATTTAGTATCATGAAAATTTCTACAACCATAATTTCCTCTCTCATAATAATTACATGTAGGATCATAATCAAATTCACCAATATAGCTATCATAAACATTACTCTCTTTATGATCAACATGCATAAAGTTTTTATCGTCTTCCAAAATAGTGGGATTATCATCAACTAAAGTTATGACCTCTCCAAACCCACTTTCGATACTATTGCAAACATTATTATCAATATAATATTCAACATGTGTCTTAAATAAATTGTCAAGATCATAAGAAGCATTATCACCCCAATCATTATCATTGCAACAGGAAGTGGACATGACAAAATTATCATCCCCAAGCTTGTAGTTTTGCATATCATTAACATAATTGACATTAATAGAATTTATAGTATCATCATTGCAATCATGCTTTTCAATCAAGGAGCTATCATGAATCACCTTATAAATTTCTTGTTTCAACACTTCATCAAAATTTAAAGATTCATGGTTTTCAAAAAAAATCATAGAGATAATCAAGTGCACTCAACTCACTAGCAATTGGTTCATCATAATTTGGTCTTTTGAAAATATTAGCAAGTCGATGAGGACCCATCTCAATAGATTTTTAGCAAGCAAAGATGCAAGCAAATAGAAGGCACATGGCAAAACAAGCAAAGATAGCAAACAAGCAAAAAGGCAAACAGAAAAGAGGGCGAATAAAACGACAAACTTTTGTGAAGTGGGGGAGATGAAAACAAGAGGCAAATAGCAAATAATTTGTAACACCCAAAAATTTTGATTTGATTTTTATCAAATTCTTTATTGGATTTGAAGGAGGTTATTTGAATTCTTCTAAAAGACTCTCCTTCTAAAATTTTTTGATGACAAGTCTTTTATGAAACCTTCTCAATCTTGATTCTGGTCTTGAGGGTTTTTCATTATGTGTTGGTTCAACACAAGTACTCCTGGGTTGTTTTGCTATTTCTTCTATTAAAAATAATTTCTATGAAAATTGGATTTATCTTTGCCTATTCAAAAATACTCCTATGCTACTCTCTTGCCATGACCTACTTTGCAAATTTCCTTCCTAAACCATCCTCCCTACTTCTGGACCAAGCCTTATACTTAGTCCAGCAAGGTTCAACCTATTTTTAAATTTCCTTTCTATTTATTCTATCCTCAAACTATTTTTCTGTAATTTATTTTGGACCTCTCTGGTTTACAAAGGAAGTATCAAATTCCTTTGATCTTTGGTCCCAAATAAATTACCCTAGCCACTCCTTAGTACCCTCAACCTAAACCACCAAAGAACTGCTGGTCCAGAGTTCAAAATTTTCAAAATTTGTTTACTGCAAATTTGGACCAGATTTGCCATTTTTGATAGAAACCATTCTTCCACCTTTCCAAAAATTCTGAGAAAATCCAGGAAGCCTCTGGATGCATCAAGAGGCCATCCCTCCAAGTTTGAGCTCTAGAAAATTCAGGAAGCTCACTGCTCCTCCTTATCCAGGGCGCCGCATGGTCTCTTGGACGGCTGTGAGCGTCGGTGGCGAGCTGTCGCGTCGACTCTGGCGTCTTCCGCGGCGACAGTACCGCCCGTGGCGGTCGGCAGAGGCCAGCCCTGCAGTACGGCGCCGCTCCGCACCGTCCAAGCCACCGGTGGCCTCCGCGTGTTCATCTCCTCCCCTGAGCACGCTGCAGAACCATCGCCGTGGCCTGAGAAGCGCAGAGCGCGCTCTCTGCCGCCGACGTCCCCGTGAGCGCCGTTCCGTCGAAACCATGAGTGTAGCCCAAGTTTGACCAAGCTTAGCTCAAAAATGGAACCAGTGGACCAATCCGAAGATGCCCCGTCGCCATAACCTTCCGTCCGATCACCACCTCGCCGTAATTTCTCGCCGGAGATATTTTGCTCGCGGCACCCCCATCGCCCGCCTATAAATAGGAACCCCCAAAGCCACCATCCAACCCAGAACCTCTCCACCTGTTCCCAAAGTCACGCCAAGCCCCTCGGAGGACCTCGGGGAGGTCTTCTTCCTCGCCTCCGGTCGCCTCGATCCGCTTCAGGTGCCAGTTAAATTCGCTCTGGTTGCTCTATCTCCTCAGCTCAAATTTGGTCAGCAGCCTCCTTGTGCACGCACTCCCCTAACCCGCGCTTCAATTTGGCGTCTGCAGCTCTGTCCGGTGAGATCCATCATCGCCCGAAGCTGCCGTCCACTGGAGAGGAAGTGGCCGTCGCCATGGTGCTCTCCGACGCCTCCTTTCACCACCCACCGACGTGGACCACCGCCTGAGCACGCCGGTACCTTCCTCCCTCCCTGGTTCGCAGCCTATCGCCGCCGGGGTTCACCGCTTGTTTCTGGCGCCGGCGAGCTCCGTTTGAACCTGACATGGGGGACCCTCTCGTCAGCCTCTCTTCTTCTTTTCGAACCGTTTTCTAAAAACGCCTTCGGGCTGAGTACGTTTTCCCTTCTGGTTGGCGTATTTCTACCGAAGCGTTTTCCGTTTTTATCAAATTAGTCCCTGGATAGTGTTCTGTTTATAACAGATTAGTCCCTGGACTAAAACCTTTATAACTTTTAAACAAATGATGATTTTGAGTTGATTCTTTTTCAGTCATCTTTATTTTTCTGTCTAGTCTTTTTATCATATTTATTTGAAAAATACTTGGAGCAACTATTATGCGCGCACGGTATTTACGTTAGTATTCGAATATCTGTATATCGTAGATATCGAAGGAGGAGACACTGCCGTCAACTTCGCCGAGCTAGACTCCGACTACTCCGATCCAGGCAAGCATGTTTGAACCTTTGATATGATGAGTGTTTTTCATGTTTGCTTGAGTGGATTTTCTCATGGCATGTTTATATAAGCATTTGATGAATGTTATATTTCATGCATGAAAATTGCAAGTGAGCTACAAACTTGATGAGATCATGAAATATTGAACAACCTAGTCATGTGGTGACATGATAGGTTGTATGCTGGTATTGTTGGAGCATGCCGGTATTATAAAAGAAACTGTTTAACTCCAGTGTTGACATAGATCGAGTCTTGTTCCCGTTCGCCTTCTTTTCGTTCTGCCACATGTCTTCTGCAAAGAATACGGTTTAGTAAGTTGCAAAACTCTTTCCATGTGCACACCAAATAGAGGGGCCGTGATGAGGGTTCCATGGCCCTGGATTAAAGCCCGTCATCCGGTCAGGGGGCATGGGTGTTTCCGGTTGGGACCGAGAGGGGGGCACCCCTTAGTAGCGCACGATATAAATTTGATCCCATGCTATTCGAGGTGTTGGCCTCTCCGTCTTAAAGTTTTTCTTGAACGTTGCCTAGGGTGATACCTGGCAACGGGATGTGAGATGGGTGTGTACTGGTTAGATGTGTTTTCTTCTAAAATACCGTAGACGGAACTAGTCCTTCGGGATTAATGAAATCCGTTGGCTGTGGGTAAAGAGTACAACCTCTGCAGAGTCAAAACTATTCGGATAGCCGTGTCCACGGTCAAGGACGTTGGTTGACAGGTCAAGTGTTGGTCTCAGTGGCAGTCTCTGGAAAACTAAAATGTTAAATGACAGAAGTGAACTTGGCTGAATATTATTCCTGTGGATGGACTAACCTGTTTATTATTATGATGTGCCGAGTATTCCTTGGGATGGTGTTACCTCCTGGATTACTCGTATTTGAATGTTGAATATAAGCCCTTTATGTGATGTCGCTCAGACGTCCGACTGTGGCATTCTTGTTATTTACTTTCATTATAAGCTCTTTATGTGATGTCGCTCAGACGTCCGACTGTTGCATTCTTGCTATTTATTTCCAGTATAAGCCCTTTATGTGATGTCGCTCAGACGTCCGACTGTGGCATTCTTGTTATTTACTTTCATTATAAGCCCTTTATGTGATGTCGCTCAGACGTCCGACTATGGCATTCTTGTTATTTATTTTTAGTACAAGCCCTTTATGTGATGTCGCATCAGACGTCCGACTGTGGCATTATGTTGTTTACTTTCTTTATAAGCCCTTTATGCGATGTCGCTCAGACGTCCGACTGTGGCACGTACTGTTATTTATTGTCCAGTATAAACCCTTTATGTGGTGTCGCCCCGACGCCCGACTGAGGCATGTTTATTTATTTTTACCTTTCGAGGTGTCGCTTCAGACACCCGATCGGTCTTCTTCTATTTTTATTTGGATTTCGGGAGGACTACCGCCCGACTTCCTTTTTATTTATCTTGCTGTGCAGATTTAATGCCTGTGTGTGTATTACTAATATGCTCATGTGCATCATGTTTGCATTTGTTATATCTTATGTCCAAACTGTCTTGCGAGTACATTCAAAGTACTCACCTGGCTTGTTGATTTGGCCAGATGTTGACAAAGGCGATCTTATGGATGAAGAGTACGATAGCGAGTCCGACGCCTAGAGGAGTCCCAGTCAGTCCCTTGCGATCCTGGAGTTTGCCGCTTGTATTATATACGCTTCCGCTACCAAAATAAGATCGTCAAGCCTCACTCTGACGCTTGATGAGTTGTAAGATATTAGAGTCATGTCACCCACTCCATTGTGGCATATCCACCACTGCCATATATTGTGAGTCAGTAGTTATGCCACCATATCCAGTGTGTCATATCCGCCTTTATGTTCAATATTGGCATGCTTGTAATAAATTGTTGAGCAGCCTCAGCTCAACCATGTATAATATTAGTACTACTGGATTTCTGTATCAAGGATTTGTCTACTAGTAAGAAGGATTTTCTGTACTGGTCTGACTGAAGGGGCGATTTTTCAATAAATGTTTTATTGAAAAACCGGTCCTGACAACCTTGGTACCAGAGCCAGGCTGACTGTAGGAAGCCACTAGGTGCGATCGCTAATCGGTTATTAGCGTAATAGTGTTATTTTAGCATTTTGCAAATTGTTGCAATTTTTCTGTTAGTCATCATAAATTTATGATTTGACTATCTGGAATTTTTGTCTACTTTTGTAGATGGCTGGTGGCGACTGTGAGTCACAGGTGTTCGCCAATGTGCCCGAGGGGTTTATCAAGCTCCTCGTCTCCATCGCCAAGATCGCGATCGGGCCATCGACTCGTCCGGAGTTCACACTCTACCAGCACAAGCTCAGCGACAGCGTGTCTATGCACCAGGCCGCGGTGCAGTTCAAGGGAGGGCGTTCTGAATCACGCCACTTCCGATTTGTTGGGAGGGCCATGCCTACGGAGAGGCATGCTATGCAGATGGCTGCCCGTGAGGCAATTGCTTGTCTCCGGGATGCTCTTCCTTCGATGAAGGCTCGTCGCTACCGCTACCTTCCATGCCACGTGCCATACACGTGTCACTATGCGTTTGCTTGCGCTAGGGGAGAGAGAGATGAAGCCATTGAGATGCTTGTTGAGTATCTCAAAGCTCTTGAGGCAGCTTTTGATAACCTCGTGGACGACTTTGTGGCTGCTCGTATGGACTCAGTTCAGGGCTGTGTCGTCAACGGGTGGGAGCTCCTCCATACAGCACCACCACTATCGTACATCTAGTCCGCAGCTTCTTATACACCTGCCATGTTAGCCACCGCACGCCGCTTGCCTACCAGTGAGGAGTTTGACCGAGTCATTGCTCCTACCCCTGTTAGTGCTGCATCACCTGCCGCCCCCGCACCAGCTCCACAGCCCAGTACTCCTCGCTTAGAGCTTATTCTTGAGGTGGAGGTTGAGTCTCCAACACCTCTGGGACTTACCCTCGGCAGGTCGAGGGAAGTTTTTACCATCTCCGACTGAGTGGGCCGAGCAGTGATGTGGTGAAGCAGCTTGTATGATATGTTTATATGTATATAGGCTTGATGAGAAGTAGTCTGTATGCGCATCATGTAGGAATTCGGAGAAGTGCACTAGCCTAAATAACATGTCAGGAGTGTATACGCGCATCCTGAGTGATGTAATGTTTAATTATGGCTTGCTTGTAAGATATGTATTGGGCGGTCCTTCTCCATGCGCAATCAAATATTTTCTTGAAAAATCTTGGAGTATTTAAATTTCTGCCTTTGCAAAATTATTTATTTTTGCCACACAGATTCTTCTCATGTGTTCTGCAAAAATACCCCAGAGTGGAAAATGCATCGTCCCTGGACCCGTTCTATGCCAAGCCCGCCAGAAGAAAATCATGGTGCACAGTGAGGCAACAATTTCACACAGGGACAGTCAAGTCAGCAAGGCAGTGAAGCAGCATTTTCTCAAGTATGCGGCCTTTATGAGCAAAGCCAGCAGCAGCATCAAGAAATGAGGAATCATATTATCAATATGGGAAATCACCGCGAACCATACCAGCAGCATTCCAAATTATCTGAGCTAAAAAGACACGTCCCCCAACTTTCTCTCACACTGATAAACCTCTGGAGGCCGATGATTGGCTTCGAGACATTGAGAGGAAGTTAATTAGTGCACAATGTTCGGACCGTGAGGAGGTACTTTATGCACCTCATTACCTCACTGGAGCAGCTGCATCGTGGTGGGAAAATTTCCTACACATGCACCCCAATGAAAACAACATCACCTGGGAGGAATTTAAGGAAAATTTTCGTGGGGCGCACATTCCCAAAAGTGTTATGAAGATCAAGAAAAGAGAGTTTGATGACCTCAAGCAGAGAAGCATGACAGTGACTGAGTACAATAGTCAGTTTACTCAATTATCTCGTTATGCCAACGAAGAACATATGACTGAAAATAAAAAGTTGGAAAAATTTCTGGACGGTCTGGCACCAGCACTAAAATGCCAGTTGGTCGTTCACATCTTTCCAGATTTCAAGACACTTGTGGACAAGGCCATTACACTGGAAAATGAGCGCCGCAGCTTGGATGATATTCGCAAGCGCAAAAGGGACAAGACTGTTCATTCTCACAACAACAAGAACAAGAATGATTTTCGGAGAAATGGGGCGAACAAATCCTCAACCAACGTCCCTCGCCCAAACAATAATTTTCACGCCAGGGACAAGGAATTTACATACCGCCCAGGAGTTACTTGCTTCGCATGTTGAGAGGAACGACATTATGCCAAGCAGTGCCCTAAGCCAAGAAACTCGGCTCCCAAGCCGAACAACAATGGAAATAATTCAGCTCCCAAGCGCAACAACTTTAACCCCAATAACAACCACAGGAAGGGTCACGTGAACCATGTGACCAAGGATGGAGCACAGAATGCCCCAGACATCGTACTCGGTACGTTCCCTGTCAACACAATAACTGCCACGGTTTTGTTTGATTCTGGAGCCTCTCACTCGTTCATTTCCAAGAAATTTGCTTTGCAACATGATTTTCCGATTCTCCCCTTGGAAAATTCAATGACTATCAAGTCCCCCGGGATTAAGCAAATCACTCAAAGCTATTGCCAAGGTGTGACTATTGAGATTGAGGGATTAAAGTTTTGGGCAAACCTCATTGTACAAGAAAACAAGGGATTTGATGTTATCCTTGGAATGGACTGGTTAACCACCAACAAGGGATTTATTGACTATTTCAATCGGACAGTTACTCTCACTCATCATCACGGGGAGACAATAAGAATTGCAGCTCTAGAAAGACCAATATCACTGCAACCAAGATTGAACAAGGTGGATATTTCTGAATTAAGTAAAGTTCCGGTGGTGTGTGAATTTCCTGATGTATTTCCAGAAGAGCTACCAGGTATGCCACCAGACCGAGAGATAGAGTTCATCATTGAACGAGCACCTCGCACCAAGCCCATCTACAAGAAACCATATAGGATGGCACCATCCGAGTTGGTAGAATTAAAGAAGCAGATAAAAGAATTATTGTACAAAGGTTATATCGGGCCCAGCTCCTCACCATGGGGTTCACAAGTATTATTTGCCAAGAAAAGAGATGGAACTCTGAGATTATGTGTGGACTATTGAGCCCTGAACATGGTCACCATCAAAAACAAATATCCGATGCCACGGATAAATGATTTATTTGACCAACTCGCACAAGCCAAGGTTTTCTCAAAAATTGATTTGAGGTCAGGATATCATCAATTAAAGATACGGACAGAAGATATTCCTAAGACAACATTCACCTCCAGATACGGGTTGTATGAATTCACAGTTATGCCGTTCGGACTAACAAACGCCCCCACATATTTTGTCCACCTCATGAACAAAGTGTTTATGAAATATATGGACAAATTTGTTGTGGTGTTCATTGATGATATTTTGGTATATTCCAAGACACCAGAAGAACATGCTGAACATCTCAGAATTGTACTGGCAGAATTAAGGAAACATCAATTGTATGCCAAATTCAGCAAATGTGAATTCTGGTTAAAACAAGTTGGTTTTCTAGGCCACGTACTAACCCAAGAAGGTGTTGCCGTGGACCCAGAAAAAGTCAAGGCTCTACTTGAGTGGAAACAACCAGCCAACGTAACAGATATACGAAGTTTTCTGGGAATGGCTGGTTATTATAGAAGATTTATTGAGGGATTTTCCACCATAGAAAAACCTATGACACAGCTACTCAAGAAGGATAAGAAATTTGTGTGGACTGAAGCTTGCGAGAAAAGTTTCCAAGAACTGAAAAAGAGATTAACAACATCACCAATATTAGTTGTGCCAGACATACACAAAATTTTTGAAGTATATTGCGACGCGTCCAGGAAAGGCCTCGGATGCATACTAATGCAAGAAGGCAAAGTAGTCGCCTATGCTTCCAGGCAACTATGTCGGCATGAAGAAAATTATCCTACTCATGACTTGGAATTGGCAGCAGTTATTCATGCGCTCAAAGAATGGCAGCACTTTTTGCTTGGGAATCGTTGTGAAATATATACGGACCATAAAAGTCTCAAATATATTTTCACACAGCCAGAACTCAATTTACGACAACGACCCTGGTTGGAATTAGTGAAGGATTATGATGTTGGTATTCACTACCATCCAGGGAAGGCAAATGTCGTGGCAGATGCTCTCAGTCAAAACCCAAGCTCTAACAGCGGCAGTCTACAAAATTTGCGACCTGAATTTCAACGTGAGTTTGCCAAACTTAACGCGGTGTTTGTCACAGAAGGCACTGTGGCAAATTTGGAAATTCAGCCCACCTTGATGGAACAAATTAAAGAAGGTCAGCCCGGACACCCCAGCATCGAAGGCATAAAAAGAAAAGTGAGTATGGGTAAGGCCTTGGAATTTGTCGTAGACGACAAGGGAATATTATGGTACGGTGACAGGTTATGCGTACCAAATATAGAGGACCTCAAACAACAAATTTTGGCCGAAGCTCACTCCGCTCCATATTCAATCCACCCTGGAGGAACCAAAATGTACAAGGACATTCAGGAAAATTTTTGGTGGCACGGTATGAAAAGGGATATAGCCACATTCATAGCATGTTGTGATTCATGTCAGCGCATTAAGGCCGAGCACCAGAAACCAGCAGGACTATTACAGCCAAACAGGATACCTGAATGGAAGTGGGACGAAATTGGAATGGATTTTATTGTCGGACTACCTCGGTCACGACATGGAAATGATGCCATATGGGTCATCACAGATAGATTAACCAAAGTGGCACATTTTATTCCAGTAAAGACAACCCACACCACACAGAAGCTGGCCAGACTTTATCTAACCCGTATTGTTTGTTTGCATGGAGTTCCAAAGACTATAATATCCGACAGGGGCACTCAGTTTGTCTCCCGATTTTGAGATCACCTACAACAAGCTCTGGGAACTCAACTAGTATTCAGTAAAGCATACCACCCCTAGACTGGAGGACAGACTGAACGTGTGAACCAAATTCTAGAGGACATGCTGAGAGCATGTGTTCTCACCTATGGAACCAGTTGGGAAGAAAGCTTGCCGTACACAGAGTTCGCATACAACAACAGTTACCAAGCCAGTCTACAAATGGCACCTTTTCAAGCCTTGTATGGACGAAGATGCCATACTCCCCTAAATTGGTCAAAGACAGGAGACAGCCGTATTTTCGGCCCAGACATGCTCAAGGAAGGTGAGGAAAAATTCAAATTAATCAGGGACCGACTCAAGACAGCCCAGAGCCGACAAAAGAGTTATTATGATCAAAAACACCGTGAGGTCAGTTTTGAACCAGGTGAATATGTGTACCTACGAGTATCCCCAATGAGGGGACTGCAAAGATTCAAAGTTAAAGGAAAGCTGGCACCACGATTTATTGGACCCTTCTGTGTAATTGCACGAAGAGGCACAGTGGCCTACCAGCTAGACCTACCCGAAGAATTGTCAGACGTCCATGACGTGTTCCACATCTCACAATTAAGGAAATGTGTGAGCAACCCAGAGAAGCATGTATCTCATGAGAGCATTGACGTTCAACCAGACCTCACATACAGGGAACGTCCAATAAAAATATTGGAGGACTCTGAAAGAAGAACCCGTCAGAATACAATCAGGTTTTTCAAGGTTCAGTGGAGCAATCACACCGAGGATGAGGCAACATGGGAAAGAGAGGATTTTCTTCGGGCAGAGCACCCACACCTATTTGAGGATCAACTGAAATCTCGGGGACGAGATTTTTCCTAAGGGGGTAGGTGTTGTAACACCCCAAAATTTTGATTTGATTTTTATCAAATTCTTTATTGGATTTGAAGGAGGTTATTTGAATTCTTCTAAAAGACTCTCCTTCTAAAAACTTTTGATGACAAGTCTTTTATGAAACCTTCTCAATCTTGATTCTGGTCTTGAGGGTTTTTCATTATGTGTTGGTTCAACACAAGTACTCTTGGGTTGTTTTGCTATTTCTTCTATTAAAAAGAATTTCTATAAAAAATGGATTTATCTTTGCCTATTCAAAAATACTCCTCTGCTACTCTCTTGCCATGACCTACTTTGCAAATTTCCTTCCTAAACCATCCTCCCTACTTCTGGACCAAGCCTTATACTTAGTCCAGCAAGGTTCAACCTATTTTTAAATTTCCTTTCTATTTATTCTATCCTCAAACTATTTTTCTGTAATTTATTTTGGACCTCTCTGGTTTACAAAGGAAGTATCAGATTCCTTTGATCTTTGGTCCCAAATAAATTACCCTAGCCACTCCTGAGTACCCTCAACCTAAACCACCAAAGAACTGCTGGTCCACAGTTCAAAATTTTCAAAATTTGTTTAGTGCAAATTTGGACCAGATTTGCCATTTTTGATGGAAACCATTCTTCCACCTTTCCAAAAATTCTGAGAAAATTCAGGAAGCCGCTGGATGCATCAAGAGGCCATCCCTCCAAGTTTCAGCTCTAGAAAAATTTTCCACGTGCGTCAATCATTTCATCGAGCAGCTGTCATGCACTGTTCCGGTCAAAATTCAGAGTTTCAGTGTTAAGCTTCAGGTGACAGTGTCGTTTCTGTCAGAGCTCCGCGTCAATCTCGCCAGTAGCTGCGTTGGCTCGTTGCTCACTGCTCCTCCTTCTTATCCAGGGCGCCGCATGGTCTCTTGGCCGGTTGTGAGCGTCGGTGGCGAGCTGTCGCGTCGACTCCGGCGTCTTCCGCGGCGACAGTACCGCCCGTGGTGGCCGGCAGAGGCCAGCCCTGCAGTACGGCGCCGCTCCGCACCGTCCAAGCCACCGGTGGCCTCCGCGTGTTCATCTCCTCCCCGGAGCACGCTGCAGAATCGTCGCCGTGGCCTGAGAAGAGCAGAGCGCGCTCTCTGCCGCCGACGTGCCCGTGAGCGCCGTTCCGTCGAAACCATGAGTGTAGCCCAAGTTTGACCAAGCTTAGCTCAAAAATGGAACCAGTGGACCAATCAGAAGATGCCCCGTCGCCATAACCTTCCGTCCGATCACCACCTCGCCGTAATTTCTCGCCGAAGATATTTTGCTCGCGGCACCCCCATCGCCCGCCTATAAATAGGTACCCCCGAAGCCACCATCCAACCTAGAACCTCTCCACCTCTTCCCAAAGTCACGCCAAGCCCCTCGGAGGACCTCGGGGAGGTCTTCTTCCTCGCCTCCGGTCGCCTCGATCCGCTTCAAGTGCCAGTTAAATTCGCTCTGGTTGCTCTATCTCCTCAGCTCAAATTTGGTCAGCAGCCTCCTAGTGCACCCACTCCCCTAACACGCGCTTCAATTTGGCGTCTGCAGCTCTGTCCGGTGAGATCCATCATCGCCCGAAGCTGCCGTCCGCCGGAGAGGAAGTGGCCGTCGCCGTGGTGCTCTCCGACGCCTCCGTTCACCGCTTGTTTCTGGCGCTGGCGAGCTCTGTTTGAACCTGACATGGGGGACCCCCTCGTCAGCCTCTCTTCTTCTTTTCGAACCGTTTTCTGAAAACGCCTTCGGGCTGAGTACGTTTTCCCTTCTGGTTGGCGTATTTCTGCCGAAGCGTTTTCTGTTTTTATCAAACAACCCCCTGGATAGATTTCTGTTTATAACAGATTAGTTCCTGGACTAAAACCTTTATAACTTTTAAACAAAAGATGATTTTGAGTTGATTCTTTTTCTGTCATCTTTATTTTTCTGTCTAGTCTTTTATCATATTTATTTGAAAAATATTTGGAGCAACTTTTATGCGCGCACGGTATTTACGTTAGTATTCGAATATCTGCATATCGTAGATACTGAAGGAGGAGACGCTGCCGTCAACTTCGCCGAGCTAGACTCCGACTACTACGATCCAGGCAAGCATGTTTGAACCTTTGATATGATGAGTGTTTTTCATGTTTGCTTGAGTGGATTTTCTCATGGCATGTTTATATAAGCATTTGATGAATGTTATATTTCATGCACGATAAGTTGCAAGTGAGCTACAAACATGATGAGATCATGAAATATTAAACAACCTAGTCATGTGGTGACATGATAGGTTGTATGCTGGTATTGTTGGAGCATGCTGGTATTATTAAAGAAACTGTTTAACTCTAGTGTTGACATAGATCGAGTCTTGTTCCCGTTCGCCTTCTTTTCGTGCTGCCGCATGTTTTCTGCAAAGAATACGGTTTAGTAAGTTGCAAACCTCTTTTCATGAAATGGCGTTAGATTCGTTATCACGGTTCTAGAAAATTGCGGCGGATGGAAGTATTTTTCGACGACTCCTCTAGGGTTTCTAGAATATTTGGGTATTTATAGAGCTCATAGGCGGAGGAGGGGACTCTCGAGGCAACCACAACCCACCCGGGCGTGTCCGGGGCCTCTGGCGCACCCTATTGTCTTCTGGACCCCACGGGCCTCCTCCCGGGTGCTTCTTTGGCTCACTGGTTGTCTTCTGGTCCAAAAAAATCTCCAAAAAGTTTCGTCGTGATTGGACTCCATTTGGCACTGATATTCTACAAAGTAAAAAACAAGCAAAAACATCAACTGGCACTTGGCACTATGTCAATATGTTAGTCCCAAAAAATGATATAAAGTTGCTATAAAATGATTGTAAAACATCCAAGAATGATAATATAACAGCATGGAACAATAAAAAATTATAGATACGTTGGAGGCATATCAAGGGTTGTAGGGGAACTCCCCCGTCACGGGGTCGTCCTATGTCGAAGACAATGGCAGCGAAGATTCTGAGGCGACCATCGGGTAAGGGGAGGAGGGATGCCAGCCAGGGACTGCCGCTAGGCTACCACCGGTCCCCAGGCGACCTCTGGGACGACGACGCCGCCTCCGCCGCGCCGCCTCAGGAGATGCTTCCTCGGCCCTCCGAGCGGGTTGTGGCAGCGGAGGCCTACGCCACTGCCTCCCAAGTGCCGAATGCCAGGGTTGTAGCTAGTGAGGCGCCCAACGCTCCTGGATCCACCGCCCTTCTCTGAGGGGTGCCCCAGGCGATTAGGAAGAAACTGAGCCCGGTCGAACCAACCACGGTTCACGCCGAGCATTCCTCTGGCGTCCCCAGGGGGCACCCGAGAGCGGCAGGGGCGTGCCTTCCACCGCCGAGAAGAAACGGAAGCGGGCCGCCGGGGATGAGTAAGCGCTCGAGCTTGTGCTTACACCTTGCTCCTTTGAATTGTTCGCTCGTGCTAATCTCTCATCTACGCAGGCGCCGGGGCGGCGATGACGGGAACAAGAAGAAGACCGATGCCGGGGCGAAGGTGACATGCGCCCCGAAGGCGTTGTTGGCGCTGGGTTGCAATCTTGGTGGGCACGGGGGAGCTCCGCGCTGGGCCAACGTCGCGCCTGGGCGCGCGGGGGGCTCAGCGACACCCAGTCTCTCCTCCATGCAGCCCGGGGGGGCAATTGCCGAGGCAGCGGGGGACCAACCCCGGCGCCTCCCGTCCTAGCCGCAGCCCCCCAACCCATGGTGTCGGAGCTGTCGCTGCAGCCCCACTCAGGTATCCACGCTCTCACAACTAAGAATGAAGCGAGGAACTCCAGGGGCCATCCCAGACTGGGCTTGCTTTTGGGGCTGATGGGCGGACACGGCGGCCCCGCTTGGTGCGTAACTAGGGCCGTCCACAGAGGAGGAACCAAAACCTCTGGTGCCCCAGAAGGAGAACACTAGAGCCCTTCGGTTGAGGTGGCGACCGGTGTTGAGGCGCCAGCGCTCCGCCCGGTTCTCGTGCTCGCGAGCCACCATGTCCCACTTGGGCAGGAGGTCCGATCCGACGCACGGGCCGCGCTCAACCGATTTGTGGGGGCATCCTGGGAAGTCGCAGCGCACCTCGCTGCGGATTGCCTGGAGCTCGCCACCGTGCTAAAGCGCCTCTCCGCTACCCTTGCGAAGAGCGAGAAGGACGCCGTTGAAGCAAAGGCAGTGAGTGAGGACGCCCATGCCGGGAAGGCGGAGGCCATCAAGTGTTGTAGGGAAGCAGAAGCCAACCTGAGGGCGCTCCGGGACGAGCATGACGCGCGGGTGCAATAGCTCCTGCTATGGCAAGACAACCTCGGGACTCGCGAAGCGTAGGTCGCCGGCCGCGACGCTGAGCTGGCGAAGGTGGCGGCCAAGCAAGCCACAAAACGCAAGTGCCTGGAGGCGTTGCAGCACGAGGTGACCAAAGCCCAGGAAGCCCACGCGAAGCGCGTCTCCGAGGCGAACGCCGCGCTGGACGCCAGGGAGAAGAAGGTCCAGGCCGACGCCGACGCGAAGGATACGACGGACAGTGCTGCCTTTTCTTCTCCTGAGCTCTGGCTCGCAAGGCCTTCCAATCCTTGTGCAGGGGAGTCTTCAATGCTCCACTCGACACCCCTGACGCCGGCCTCATTGAGCTTTCTGTCAGGCTCATGGGGGAGCTCGACGACACGGCACGGAAGGTGGATGGTTTCCTGGAGGAAGAGTGCAGAGACTTGTTCTCCGTGGCGGCGACCCGAGTCTTCTGCCACCTTATAGTCCGCAACCCAAACTTCAACTTCAATGAGGTGATGGGCCCCGTCCCTCAAGAGTCTCGCGACCACCTGGAGGCAGTCGTGGAGGGCCCTATGAGCACGCTGCTCTAGAAGTTCACCTGCAACAACTGCGACGACGGTGGTGCCGATACTCATTTCTATATCCTGCAAGACTGAACCTGCCATGCGGTAGTGTAAGACATTGGTTTTAATGTACTGGACATCATAAGATGTAATGTCCGCCAGATACCCGCCGGTTTTCCTTTCATACCTGGTTTTCCTCAAGCTTGCCTTTGTGCTCTGCGTCGGTAGGGCACAGTCCCGCGTATTTCTCAACCGTCACTGGGCTGTCAGGTCGCGATGCCTAGACAAGGCCAGGAGGCGAGGGGCTTCGGGAACTAGTGGAGGCTCCTGAGGCGCAATGCTCAATAGCCCCCCTTAACGTATGAGCGGCCTTCGAGAGGAACCATGCGCTAGCCAGTTCGTGCCCGGGCATTGCGTGAGGTAGTTAGGCACCAAGGGACTTAGTCGGGTGGCGTACATGGGGGGTAGGCCCGCGAGCCAGACCCTGGTCCCTTGGATTTTTCAGCGCTGTTGTGACTAACCCGAGCACCGGCACCGTGCCCAGGTCCCGCTCGCGTGAGGCCCGGTGGAAAACTGGTTTGCGATCGTGACGGGGCAGGGTGACACCCCCGATCGACCACCCAGCGCAGGGCATGGGGCTTCCACTAGGCGTGGGCATAGTCATGGGTCGACAGTTACTCCGCCAGTGCGGAGCATGGGGCTTCCACTTGGGTGTGGGCGGGAGTCCTCCTGAGGCCACGGGGCGGCGCTCCAGGAGGCCCCAGGGCGTGTAAAACCCCGACCTGGGCTTAGGGTCACGGGCAGCGATTAGGAGGGGTCGGATATTACAGGCACTGGGCTTAGGAATTCCTTCGTTCATCTTGAGGAGTTTTGCACCTAGTCCATTTATGGCGACTGCGACTTTATGCAATCCTGAGATTCGTGGGTAATGTGCGTCGGACGGTCATCATGAGGCCACCATATGTAGGGGTTGGACACCGATGACCTATTGAGGTGACGTGTACGGGCCTGGCCCGCCAAACAGAGCTCGGTCACTTGGGTTTAGCAACGCTGTAGGGACGGACCCGAACACAGACGCCGTGTCGAGTTCCCTCATACAATGACCAAGGTAGGAAACACCTGAAGCGTAGCACCCGAGGTGACGAAACACCTCTTTGGCACTTATGCGATATCGGGTCGTGCCTTCATTCGTCTTCCTACAGTGGTTCCATGAAAAGGACGAGACACCAAGGACCCTGTGAGGTGACGTGAACGAGAGCAAGCCCGCGAGACAGAGCTCGATCACTTGGATTTTTCAACGCTGCAAGGACGTACCCGAGCACAGACGCCGTGTCCTGACATGATCATGAGACAGTCGGAGGAAAGGGTCGCGAGAGCGCGGCTAATGCAAGAGGTGACGAAGCACCAGACGCAAGACTTAAGCAAGCGTCTTGAATTCATTAAAGGATAATCGAATTTGCTACACGACCAAAAGGTGCGGAGGCCACAAGGGGACTCTCGAGGCAACGACAACCCACCCGGGCGTGTCCGGGGCCTCTGGCGCACCCTATTGTCTTCTGGGCCCCACGGGCCTCCTCCCGGGTGCTTCTTTGGCTCACTGGTTGTCTTCTGGTCCAATAAAATCTCCAAAAAGTTTCGTCGTGATTGGACTCCATTTGGCACTGATATTCTGCAAAGTAAAAAACAAGCAAAACCATCAACTGGCACTTGGCACTATGTCAATATGTTAGTCCCAAAAAATGATATAAAGTTGCTATAAAATGATTGTAAAACATCCAAGAATGATAATATAACAGCATGGAACAATAAAAAATTATAGATACGTTGGAGGCGTATCAAGGGTTGTAGGGGAACTCCCCCGTCACGGGGTCGTCCTATGTCGAAGACAATGGCAGCGAAGATTCTGAGGCGACCATCGGGTAAGGGGAGGAGGGATGCCAGCCAGGGACTGCCGCTAGGCTACCACCGGTCCCCAGGCGACCTCTGGGACGACGACGCCGCCGCCGCCGCGCCGCCTCAGGAGATGCTTCCTCGGCCCTCCGAGCGGGTTGTGGCAGCGGAGGCCTACGCCACTGCCTCCCAGGTGCAGAACGCCAGGGTTCTAGCTAGTGAGGCGCCCAACGCTCCTGGATCCACCGCCCTTCTCCGAGGGGTGCCCCAGGCGATTAGGAAGAAATTGAGCCCGGGCTAACCAACCACGGTTCACGCCGAGCATTCCTCTGGCGTCCCCAGGGGGCACCCGAGAGCGGCGGGGACGCGCCTTCCACCGCCGAGAAGAAACGGAAGCGGGCCGCCGGGGATGAGTAAGTGCTCGAGCTTGTGCTTACACCTTGCTCCTGTGAATTGTTCGCTCGTGCTAATCCCTCGTCTACGCAGGCGCCGGGGCGGCGATGACGGGAACAAGAAGAAGACCGATGCCGGGGCGAAGGTGACATGCGCCCCGAAGGCGTTGTTGGCGCTGGGTTGCAATCTTGGTGGGCGCGGGGGAGCTCCGCGCTGGGCCAACGTCGCGCCTGGGCGCGCGGGGGGCTCAGCGACACCCAGTCTCTCCTCCATGCAGCCCGGGGGGGCAATTGCCGAGGCAGCGGGGGACCGGCCCCGGCGCCTCCCGTCCTAGCCGCAGCCCCCCAACCCATGGTGTCGGAGCTGTCGCTGCAGCCCCACTCAGGTATCCACGCTCTCACAACTAAGAATGAAGCGAGGAACTCCAGGGGCCATCCAAGACTGGGCTTGCTTCTGGGGCTGATGGACGGACACGGCGGCCCCGCTTGGTGCGTAACTAAAGCCGTCCACAGAGGAGGAACCAAACCCTCTGGTGCCCCAGAAGGAGAACACTAGAGCCCTTCGGTTGAGGTGGCGACCGGTGTTGAGGCGCCAGCGCTCCGCCCGGTTCTCGTGCTCGCGAGCCACCATGTCCCACTTGGGCAGGAGGTCCGATCCGACGCACGGGCCGCGCTCAACCGATTTGTGGGGGCATCCTGGGAAGTCGCAGCGCACCTCGCTGCGGATTGCCTGGAGCTCGCCACCGTGCTAAAGCGCCTCTCCGCTACCCTTGCGAAGAGCGAGAAGGATGCCGTTGAAGCAAAGGCAGTGCGTGAGGACGCCCTTGCCGGGAAGGCGGAGGCCATCAAGTGTTGTAGGGAAGCAGAAGCCAACCTGAGGGCGCTCCGGGGCGAGCATGACGCGCGGGTGCAATAGCTCCTGCTATGGCAAGACAACCTCGGGACTCGCGAAGCGTAGGTCGCCGGCCGCGACGCTGAGCTGGCGAAGGTGGCGGCCAAGCAAGCCATGAAACGCAAGTGCCTGGAGGCGTTGCAGCACGAGGTGACCGAAGCCCAGGAAGCCCACGCGAAGCGCGTCTCCGAGGCGAACGCCGCGCTGGACGCCAGGGAGAAGAAGGTCCAGGCCGACGCCGACGCGAAGGATACGACGGACAGTGCTGCCTTTTCTTCTCCTGAGCTCTGGCTCACAAGGCCTTCCAATCCTTGTGCAGGGGAGCCTTCAATGCTCCACTCGACACCCCTGACGCCGGCCTCATTGAGCTTTCTGTCAGGCTCATGGGGGAGCTCGACGACACGGCGCGGAAGGTGGATGGTTTCCTGGAGGAAGAGTGCAGAGACTTGTTCTCCGTGGCGGCGACCCGAGTCTTCTGCCACCTTATTGTCCGCAACCCAAACTTCAACTTCAATGAGGTGACGGGCCCCGTCCGTCAAGAGTCTCGCGACCACCTGGAGGCAGTCGTGGAGGGCCCTATGAGCACGCTGCTCTAGAAGTTCACCTGCAACAACTGTGACGACGGTGGTGCCGATACTCATTTCTATATCCTGCAAGACTGAACCTGCCATGCGGTAGTGTAAGACATTGGTTTTAATGTACTGGACATCATAAGATGTAATGTCCACCAGATACCCGCCGGTTTTCCTTTCATGCCTGGTTTTCCTCAAGCTTGCCTTTGTGCTCTGCGTCGGTAGGGCACAGTCCCGCGTATTTGTCAACCGTCACTGGGCTGTCTGGTCGCGATGCCTAGACAAGGCCAGGAGGCGAGGGGCTTCGGGACTAGTGAAGGCTCCTGAGGCGCAATGCTCAATAGCCCCCCTTAACGTATGAGCGGCCTTCGAGAGGAACCATGCGCTAGCCAGTTCGTGCCCGGGCATTGCGTGAGGTAGTTAGGCACCAAGGGACTTAGTCGGGTGGCGTACATGGGGGGTAGGCCCGCGAGCCAGACCCTGGTCCCTTGGATTTTTCAGCGCTGTTGGGACTAACCCGAGCACCGGCACCGTGCCCAGGTCCCGCTCGCGTGAGGCCCGGTGGAAAACTGGTTTGCGATCGTGACGGGGCAGGGTGACACCCCCGATCGACCACCCAGCGCAGGGCATGGGGCTTCCACTAGGCGTGGGCATAGTCATGGGTCGACAGTTACTCCGCCAGCGCAGAGCATGGGGCTTCCACTTGTGTGTGGGCGGGACTCCTCCTGAGGCCACGGGGCGGCGCTCCAGGAGGCCCCAGGGCGTGTAAAACCCCGACCTGGGCTCAGGGTCACGGGCAGCGATAAGGAGGGGTCGGATATTATAGGCACTGGGCTCAGGAATTCCTTCGTTCATCTTGAGGAGTTTTGCACCTAGTCCATTTATGGCGACTGCGACTTTATGCAATCCTGAGATTCGTGGGTAATGTGCGTCGGACGGTCATCATGAGGCCACCATATGTAGGGGTTGGACACCGATGACCTATTGAGGTGACGTGTATGGGCCTGGCCCGCCAAACAGAGCTCGGTGACTTGGGTTTAGCAACGCTGTAGGGACGGACCCGAACACAGACGCCGTGTCGAGTTCCCTCATACAATGACCAAGGTAAGAAACACCCGAAGCGTAGCACCCGAGGTGACGAAACACCTCATTGGCACTTATGCGATATCGGGCCGTGCCTTCATTCGTCTTCCTACAGTGGTTCCATGAAAAGGACGAGACACCAAGGACCCTGTGAGGTGACGTGAACGAGAGCAAGCCCGCGAGACAGAGCTCGATCGCTTGGATTTTTCAACGCTGCAAGGACGTACCCGAGCACAGACGTCGTGTCCTGACATGATCATGAGACAGTCGGAGGAAAGGGTCGCGAGAGCGTGGCTAATGCAAGCGGTGACGAAGCACCAGATGCAAGACTTAAGCAAGCGTCTTGAATTCATTAAAGGATAATCGAATTTGCTACACGACCAAAAGGTGCGGAGGCCACAAGGGGAAACCCTTGCCCGCTCGAGGATAATGGATCCCAAAGGGCGCCCTTAATTTGAACAACCAAAAAGTCACATGGTGATTATGTTGTTTGCAGGGGCGGCCGGCTGCTTGGCGAAGCGCACCGCGGGGGGGTCCACCCCTCAGGAAACAGGTGGCTCCCGAGGCCTTGGGGGCCGATGAGGAGTCGACGCCTCACGAGATGCCATCGCGAATTGCATGAGTCTCTGGTAGGTGGCGCCAGCGTTCCACAGGCCGAAGGGCATGCAGGTGCGTCCGTCGGTGCCGCCCCTGCCTCACCAGGCCTACGGCGGCAGGAAGAGGCCCCTAGAACTGGCGTCGTTGAGCCCCTCAATGTCGACACACATGCGTGCCTTGATGTCATCCCCGGGGACAGCTGCCGGCTTGCCAGGCCGCACCGCGCAAGGCATGCCGCGCATGGCGCGAGCCTCCTACAGCCTACGAATTTCCCTGGCGATGAATTCCTGCGCCCCCGGCGCCTGGCGCTGCTTCCTTTGCTCGCGAGGGCGCGCGTCGAAGCACGCCTCCAAGTGGTGCTCGAGCACCTCCCTCGTCACATGAGTCAGGTCAGAGGCCGTCCAGACAGAAGCCCCGAAGCATGGCCTTCAGGAGGTGCCGGGCGCGCCTTCCTATGCCGGAGGGGGCGGATGCTAGCGACAGGCATAGGGTTCGTGATGCCGCCGGTTGATAACCCACAAGTATAGGGGATCACAACAGTTTTCAAGGGTATAGTATTCAACCCAAATTTATAGATTCGACACAAGGGGAGCCAAAGAATACTTGAGAGTATTAGTAGTTGAGTTGTCAATTCAACCACACCTGGAGATTAAATATCTGCAGCAAAGTGATCAGTAGCACAGTAATATGATAGTTTTGGTAGTAGTAGCAATAGTAACAGTAGCGGTAACAGTAGTAGCAATAATTTTGTAGCAGTTGGAACAGTGGTAACAGCAGTAGTAACTTAGCAAGAACAATAAGTGGAAAGCTCGTAGGCATTGGATCGGTAACTCGTTGGATGATATTCATCATATCACAGTCATAACCTAGGGCGACACAGAACTAGGTCCAGTTCATCAATGTAATGTAGGTATGTACTCCGTAAATAGTCATAGGTGCTTATGGAAAAGAACTTGCATGACATCTTTTGTCCTACCCTCCTGTGGCAGCAGGGTCCATAAGGAAACTAAGGGATATTAAGGCCTCCTTTTAATAGAGAACCGGAACAAAGCATTAACACATGGTGAATACATGAACTCCTCAAACTACGGTCATCACCGCAAAGTATCCCAAATATTGTCACTATGGGTTGACGGATCATAACACGTAATAGGTGCATATGACTAGGCAAGATCGGATCAAGAACATAGATATAATGGTGATAACATAAACGGTTCAGATCTGAAATCATGGTACTCGGGCCCTAGTGACAAGCATTAGGCATAGCAAAGTCATAGCAACATCAATCTCAGAATATAATGGATACTAGGGACCAAGCCCTAACAAAACTAACTCGATTACATGATGAATCTCATCCAACTCCTCACCGACCAGCAAGCCAATGAAGGAATTACTCACACCCGGTGGGGAGCATTATGGCTTTGGCGATGGAGAAGGGTTGGTGATGACGAAGACCGAAGATTCTCCTCTCCGGAGCCCCAAACGGACTCCAGATCTGGCCTCCCGATGAAGAACAGGAGATGGCGGCGGCTCCGTATTGTAAAACGCGATGAAACTTTCTCCTTGATTTTTTCTCCGAAAATAGAAATTTATAGTGGCGGAATTAGGGTCAGTGGGGCAATGAGGTGGGCACAACCCACCAGGGCGCGCCTAGGGGGCCTGGCGTGCCCTGGTGGGTGCTGCTCACCCTGGCCGCCCTCTTCGGTGGATTTTGGCTCCAATAATTCTTATATATTCTGAAGTAATTCTCCAAAAAGTTTCATTCCATTCCGAGAAGTTTTATTTCTGCACAAAAACAACACCATGGTAGTTCTGCTGAAAACAGCGTCAATCCGGTTTGGTTCCATTCAAATCATGCAAATTAGAGTCCAAAACAAGGGAAAAAGAGTGAGGAAAAGTAGATACGTTGGAGACGTATCAACTCCCCCAAGCTTAAACCTTTGCTTGTCCTCAAGCAATTCAGTTGACAAACTGAAAGTGATAAAGAAAAACTTTTATGAACTCTTTTGTTCTTGTTTACATATATATATGCTTAAGTAGCACCCAGGTTTTCAGCAAAGATTATGACTAACCATGCCAACAATTACTCTTAGAAATTATATTAACTCATATCAATAACATAAGCAACTAGCTAGCAATAATAAGATATCTCAGGCGCCAACACTTTGCAAAACAATCATGATACAATATGACAATAGTGGTATCTCGCTAGCCCTTTCTGAGACCGCAAAACATAAATGCAGAGCACCTCCAAAGTTCAAGCAGCGAATAAACATTGTAAGTCATAGTAGAAAAGATCCAGCCATGCTGCACCCAACATCAACTATACACAATGCATGAGGATGACAATAGTGCTCTAAGGTCTGGCTCTTATTTGAGAAGGTGATGACTCAACATAAAAGTAAATAGATAGTCCCTTCGCAGAGGGAAGCATGGATTTGTAGCGGTGCCAGATCTCAAAGTTTAAAACAGAGATAGATATAATTTTGGGAGGTACACCCTTCGTGTCAACATCACGACTAAGAGTTATCAATATCTTCAATGCTAAACAAATTAGCGGCGGTTCCCAAGCGGTAAAAGTAAAGATTTACTCCCCCTCCACCAAACATCACACTCCACGGCTAGCCGCATCCACGGGTACCGTCCAAACCAACAACATTCCTGGGGGAGTTTTGTTTAATTATTTTTGATTTTTTTTATTTCGGGACTGGGAATCCTATTACCGCCCCTCTCGTGTAAGGACAAGTGAATAAACACTCATCATGAGAATAACCCGCTTAGCATGGAAGATACTGACCGCCCCCTGTCACTCCAAGAGTGGTCCAGGCACACAAAACATATGTTCATTTAAATTTTTAGAGATGGCACATGCAAATTTACTTTGGAACGGCAGGGTAATACCGCATATAGGTAGATATAGTCGACTCATCTGGCACAACTTGGTTTAAAGGTGTTGATGCACAAGCAGTATTCCTGCTTAGTACAGGCGAAGGCTAGCAAATAGATTGAGAAGCGGCAAGCTAGAGAGCGACAACGGTCATGAACATGCATTACATATAATCAACATTGAATACTAGCATGAGTAGGATATGAACACCATGAACATAAATATCATGAAGGCTATGTTGGTTTTGATTCAACTACATCCATGAACATGTGCCAAGTCAAGCCACTTGAAACATTCAGAGGAGGATATCGTATCATCATACCGCATCACAACCATTTTAATGCATGTTTACACCCAAGATAAATCATTATCCACTCCTAGCTACTTAAGCATGGCATGAACAACAATAATCTCTAATGGTCATTGCAAGCATGTTTGATCATAATATGCTGAATCAAGGATACTAGGTTAAACACATTTACAAAAAACAAAAACAAGTCGAGTTCATACCCGCTTTTCTGTACCACAGTCAATACATCAAATGTCGTCATTGTTGACTTTCACTTGCACGACCGAATGATAAGAAAATAATAATAATGCAAGAGTGCCATGGACTAAGCTGGAATCTGCAACATTTTATTCAAGAGGAGAAGACAAGGTAATATGAGCTCTTTGTTAGATAAACAATATTGCAGATGAGAGCCAGTCAACAATTTCATTGTGGTCTTCTCCTTGGTACGACTCAAATAAAAGGAAAAGAATTTCAGAGAAACACACTGAAATATTTTTGGAGTTTTTGGTTTCTTCTTGAAGAAAGCAAATTAAAGAGGAAAACAAAAACGAGAAAAAATATTTACACGGGAAAGCTCCTGACAAGTAAAAGAAGAAGCGAGAAATCTTTTTGGGTTTTATTTTGATGCAACAATTAAACTAAGCTAGAAAGAAAAAAAATCAAAAGAAGTAGGAAATATTTTTGGATTTTCTCAAAGTTTTTCAAACACACGAGAAGAAAGCGAGAAAACAAATTTAGCATGGATATTACAATGAAAAAGTATGAACACCGACAACTGGAATGAAGTGTGTGAACATGAATGTAATGTCGGTGGAAATATGTATTCCCGCAAGCTTAGGCTTTTGGCCTATCTTGGTAATCACCATCGATATGAATAATAATCTGGACGATGGCTCACCGAGGCCCTCGGTGCAAACTCCGCGGCCCTCCTGGCAGCTTCAACCTTCCTATTATGTGCATGGGCCTCGCTCTCAAGGACATAGTATCTTTCCCTACTGTGAAAATCAAAGAAAGCACGAGCAGGCAAAGCAACAGGCACAGCGTTTTTTATTAAATCTCAAGTTATAGGTGTAGTTAGTGGCCGTACCTGTAAGGAACATATGACGCTTCATGGCATCAAAGTCTAAATACTGAGTAGGTAAGATGGGGTCATTAGGCCATGGTGAGACATTTAATCTTTCCGCTACACGGGAGGCATAGATTCCTCCATAGAAATTACCATTAACAACATTGAGCTGTAGCCTTCGTGCAACAATTGCACCAAGATTATAATTCTTATTCCCAGTTATGGCAGAATGTAAGAGACTCAAATCATGAGCACACAATGTGCTACAATCTTGTTTGCCTACGATACATTTACCGTTAAAGAGCACAAAATATTGTATTTATGGGAAATGGATGCTGTTAATTCTCCCTTGTGTTAGACCCCTATGTTCACCAAAGCAAATATTAACTAAAAATGACTCGTATTCAGATTTTGTTGGTTCGTCGAGGGAACCCCAATATGGAAGTTTGCAGGCTTCAGTGAAGATTTCTAACGGCATGGTGAAGGAACGGTCATACAAGTTTAATGAAACTCTAGACTCACGAGAAAAATATTTAAATTTCTTTGTGAAGGTTTTCGTGAGTTCGAGGTGTTGGGGGCACTTATCTGCGATGAAGGGAGAAAGCTCTGTATTGTGGATAAATTAGTCAAACTCCTCCTTCATACCTGCACCTTCCATGAACTCGTCGCACGGCCACAAGCATTACTGTAAAACTAACCCACTAAATCAAAAACTAATTAGAGCAATGGAGGAGTCACATACCACATAGCAATGCCTCCAAACAGTTTCAGAAACGGAGCTTCAAGCAAAGAGATCGAAATCCGTGGGTTTGAGAGCAAGAACACGAGAATGGTGGCTGTGGTGATTTTTTCTGGAGGTAGGGGATGATGTGGGCTAAAGAGATCAGTGAGGGGGCCCACGTGGGGGCCACGACCCACCAGGGCGCGCCTGGGGGAGCTGGCACGCCCTGGTGTCTTGTGGGCACCACGTGCAACCCCTCTAGTATTATTTGCACCAGAAATTCATAAATATTCAGAAAAAAATCGTGTTCAATTTTCAGGGCATTTTGAGATTTTTTATTTTTGGGACATTTTTTATTGCACGGAGAAAACAGAAAACAGGATAATCATGACATTTTATTTTATTTGACTAACTAAAACAGCAAATAAAAAGTGGGAGCAGAGAATTGTGCTTACTAGATTCATCGACTTCATACCTCTAAAAAATGATTCATTAATAAGGTTGATCAAGTCTTATTAACAACCACTTCCGATTATCATGAAACCGAAGAACTTTTGTAAAACACTAAGTTACCTCAATGGGAATGTGCATATCCCCGACAATAAGTATATCATATTTCTTTTTGGCAGTAGGTAGAGGTAATTGAAAACTTCCAATGGTAATGGTTGTAGATTCTTCAATAACATTTATACCATTCACTTGGAATTGTTTCTTCGGAAAGTGCACCGTATGCTAATTACCATTGATATGAAAAGTGACTTTGCTTTTATTGCAATCAATAACAGCCCCTGCAGTATTCAGAAAGGGTCTACCAAGGATAATCGACATCTTGTCGTCCTCGGGCATCTCAGGAATAACAAAGTCCGCTAAGATAGTAACATTTGCAACAACAACGGGCACATCCTCACAGATACCGATAGGTATGGCCGTTGATTTGTCAGCCATTTGCAATGATATCTCGGTAGGTGTGATTTTATTCAAATCAAGTCCCTTATATAAGGAGAAAGGCATAACACTAACACTGGCTCCCAAGTCACACAAAGCAGTTTTGACATAGTTTCTTTTTATGGAGCAAGGTATAGTTGGTATTCAGGATCTCCAAGTTTTTTAGGTACTCCATCCTTAAAAGAATAATTAGCAAGCATCGTGGATATTTCAGCTTCAGGTATCTTTCTTTTATTTGTGATGATGTCTTTCATATACTTTGCATAAGGGGCCATCTTCAAAATATCGGTTAAATGGGTACGCAAAAAGACTGGCCTAATCATTTCAACAAAGTGCTCAAATTCTTCATCATCCTTTCTCTTAGATGGCTTAGGTGAAAATGGCATGGGTTTCTAAACCCATGGCTCTCTTACTTTACCATGTTTCCTAGCCACAAAATCTCTTTTATCATAACGTTTATTTTTAGGTTGTGGGTTATCAAGATCAGCAGCAGGCTCTATTTCAACATCATTATCTGGATCTATATCATTGCTAGGTTGAGCATCTTCATGAACATCATCATTATCGTTTTCATTATCACTAGGTGAATGTTCATTACCAGACATAGTTTCGGCATCAGAAATAGAGACATCATTATTATCAGGAGGTTTTTGTGTCTCGGGTTCACTAGAGGTATGCAATGTCCTACCATTTTTCTTTTTATTTTTCTTCTTAGAAGGACTAGGAGCATCAGGATTAATACTCTCAGAGTCTTGTTCAATTCTTTTAGGATGATCCTCAGGATAAAGTGGTTCTTGGGTCATTCTACCTCCTCTAGTTACTACTCTAGCAGCAACATCATGCATATTATTATTCATTTCATCAAGCAATTCTTTTTGAGATTTAGCAACTTGTTCTAGCTGAGTTTGAACCATAGAGGCATGTTTTCCTACACCTCTAACATCATTACTGATTCTAAATAGCAAGTCACTCAAGCGATCAATCATATCAGAATTATATTTCAATTGTTTCAGAACATGTGCATTCAAATGATTTTGCTTCATAATATAGTTGTCAAACTCATATAAGCACTGACTAGGATGTTTATTGTAAGGGATATCACTTTTATCACACTTTAATAAAGAATTTACCTCTACCACCTGTGGAGGTGGTGGTGTGTCCAGGCCATGTATTTCTTCAATAGGTGGCAAATTCTTAACATCCTCAGCTTTAATACCTTTTTCCTTCATAGATTTCTTTGCCTCTTGCATATCTTCAGGACTGAGAAATAAGATACCCCTCTTCTTCGGAGTGGGTTTAGGCGGTGGTTCGGGAAGAGTCCAATCATCATAATTCTTCAATATGTTATTCAATAATTCCTCAGCTTGTTCAACACTTCGTTCCCTGAAAACACAACCAGCACAACTATCTAGGATGTCCCTAGAAGCATCAATTAGTCCATTATAAAAGATATTAAGTATTTCATTTTTCTTGAGAGGATGATCAGGCAAAGCTTTAAGAAACTGGAGAAGTCTCCCCTGTTAGGATAAAGGAACATGCTCAAAAGTTTACATCAAATAGATCTCCAAGAGACCATTGTATTGAGAATCAAAAGAGAGAGAGAGAGAGAGGAAGCCATCTAACTACTGCCTACGGACCCGTAGGTATATGATGGACTACTCACGCATCATCGGAGAGGCACCAATGAGGATGATGAACCCCTCCGTGATGGTGTTAGATTGGATCTCCAGGATCTGGAACTTGCGGCGGCTGGATGTGTTTTTCGTCGACTCCTTTAGGGTTTCTGGAATATTTGGGAATTTATAGGCATCAGAGGCGGTGGAAAGGGGCCCTGAGGAGGGTGCGTCGGGGGCCTCTGGCGCACACTGGGAGGTTGTGGTCTCCACGGCCCACCTCTCTGGCACCTCTTTGTGCCACTGGGTGTCTTCTGGTCCAAAAAAAATCTCCAAAAAGTTTCGTCGTAATTAGACTCCGTTTGGTATTGATATTCTGCGAAGTAAAAAACAAGCAAAAACAGCAACTGGCACTTTGGCACTATGTTAATAGGTTAGTCCCAAAAATGATATAAAGTTGCTATCAAGTGATTGTAAAACATTAAAGAACGATAATATAACAGCATGGAACAAGCAAAAAATATAGATACGTTGGAGGCGTATCACCCACCATGGCGTGCCTGGGGGGCCTAGCGCGCCCTGGTGTCTTGTGCTCACCAGATGGCCCCCCTCCTGTAGTTATTCGCTCCAGTATTTTTTATATATTCCAAAATAAATCTCCGTGAAGTTTCATCTTATTTGGAGATGTGCAGAATAGGTATCTGTGATGTGCTTTTTCAGGTCCAGAATTCCAGCTGCCGGTATTCTCCCTCTTTGGGTAAACCTTGCATATTATGAGAGAAAAGGCATTATAATCACTCCCTAAAGCATTATTATGTTTAAAAACATTATAAATAATAGTAGGAAATCATTGAAAAGCATGTCCACATGGTTTGAGAGAGAGGTGTCGATAAAAACAAAATACGGACATAGTAGCATCATGCTTATTATGATAACAGCAACAAACTTTATCATAGAACTTTATTCATATAGCTTTTATTATATAACCTCATCATATAACTTCTCATGAACAAGTAACAGTTTAATCACAACATAGAAGTATAAAGCATAAACCTTATTTAAATCCAACAACACATATGTTCTCAGTCAACTTTGCAACTACAATTCATCATATTTTCAGGAAGGGTCTCGTGTCGGGTCTTTTGGGAAAGTCCACATACTCAACTATCAATTAGTCTTCTATGATTGCTAACACTGACAGCATACCCATGAGCAAAAAGTTTCAACCGGACACATAGAAAGATAGGGGCTTATAGTTTCACCTCCCAACGTATTTACCTCAAGGGTGATGTCAACAATAATAACTCATGCTCACTCATATTCAACTGGATATATGTGCCTATATCTTTCCTCACCACATGATGCTTGCAAAAAGAAAAAGTAAATAGGAATAGGGAAGAATACTTTTACTCTTGCATAAAACTAAATACATAAAAGTAAAAGATAGGCCCTTCGCAGAGGGAAGCAGAGGTTATCATGCGCTATTGGTTTGTATGCCAAATCCCTTAATGTAAATGAACGTCATGTTATATTGCCCCCTATGACAGCAACCTTTACTATGCAGTCCATCACTTTTATTACTTTGCCATCATAAGTTCGTACAACGTTCAATTTTCTCTTACACTAATTGATCAAACACATTTAGAAGCAATTTTTTACTAGCTTAGTGCACCGATGATAACTTACTTGAAGGATCTTACTCGATCCATAGGTAGGTATGGTGTACTCTCAAAACATGAGTTTGGGTTTAGGGTTTTGGATGCACAAGTAGTATCTCTACTTAATGCAGAACTTTTGGCTAGGAAAGATATTGAGCAAGCACCACATGTTCAAGTATCTATGACAATATAACTTCTATGTGAATATGAACAAACATAAATCATTACATTGTCTTCCTTCTCCAATGTCAACAATTTTGGCATATAATATTTAATGGTGGCTCACAATCATAAAAGATGTCCAAGATAGTGTGTTTGCATGTGAATTTTCTCTTCCCTTATTAATTCTTTCATGAATGGCATCACTGACCAATACTATGTTTGTCAATCTCCAATAAATTTTACCACTTATACTTTTCCTTATGTGATGTCATTACTTACCATGAGATTAGCATATGATTCTTTTTCATTTATTTCCTTTTTATTTTGATTACAACAAGAAAATAAAGAAGCAAAAGCTCAACCTAAACTTTATTATATAACTCTCACTCGATTACATAGATAGATAGATCACGAAACTAGCACTCAAAAATAGATCAAACTAAACTTTTATTCAACTAGCTCACGAAAAAGCTAAGGATCGAACTAAAATAGGTAAAGGTGAATAATAGTGATAGTGATACGATACCGGGGCACCTCCCCCAAGCTTGGCTCAAGCCAAGGGGAGTGCCCATACCCGTGTGTTCAAGTCTCCTTTGGTGGTGAAGATGATGGAGGTAGTGGTGATAAAGTAGCCTTCTTCTTCAACTTATATTTGAGCATAAAATCTTCCTCCGTTAAATCATGATTCTCTAACTCGAGCTTTAGTATCTTTTATGCATAATGCCACCTTGCTCTCCTGCAGAAAACGAGATGGAATAAATTGAACCTCATGTTTGTATCCTTTAGGGAGGCTTGACTTCTTGAATTCCACATGCATGTCTCCGGGCTGAGGTAGTTGGTCATTGCTACGTCCATTTTGCATCATGTTTTCCTACTGTTATTTATTATGTTTTGTTGAATAATAATGCTTTAGGGAGTGATTCTAATGCCTTTTCTTTGATAATATGCAAGGCTTACACAAAGAGGGAGAATACCGGCAGCTGGAATTCTCGACATCAAAAAGCACATCAGAGATACCTATTCTGCACAACTCCAAAGAAGCTGAAATTTTATGGAGAATATTTTGGAATATATGAAAATTACTGGAGCAAAGAACTACCGGAGGGGGCCACCCTGGGAGGCCTGGCACGCCCTGGTGGGTTGTGCCCTCCTAGGACCACCTTCGATGCCCATCTTCTGGTATATATGGTCTTTTGACCTACAAAGAATAAGGAGAGGACTTTCGGGACAGAGCGCCGCCGTCTCGAGGCGGAACTTGGGCAGGAGCACTTTTGCCCTCCGGCGGAGCGATTCCGGCGGGGGAACTTCCCTCCCGGAGGGGGAAATCCAAGCCATCGTCATTACCAACACCCCTCTCATCTTGGGGAGGCCAATCTTCTTCAACATATTCAACAACACCATCTCCTCTCAATACCTAGTTCATCTCTTCTGTTCAATCTTTGTACTGGAACCTCAGATTGGTACATGTGGGTGACTAGTAGTGTTGATTACATCTTGTAGTTGATTACTATATGGTTTATTTAGTGGAAGATTATATGTTCAGATCCATTATGCTATTCAATACCCCTCTGATCTTGAGCATGAGTATTATATGTGAGTAGTTACCTTTGTTCTTGAGGTCACGGGAGAAGTCATGTCGCAAGTAATCATGTGAATTTGATATGTGTTCCATATTTTGATGATATGTATGTTGTGATTCCCTTAGTGGTGTCATGTGAACGTCGACTAAATGACACTTCACCATCCTTGGGCCTAAGGGAATGCATTGTGGAGTAGTTATTAGATCATGGTTTGCTAGGGTGACAGAAGCTTAAACCCTAGTTTATGCTCTACTTCATAAGGTGTTGATTTGGATCCAAACGTTTAATGCTATGGTTAGATTTTATCTTAATACTTTTCTCATAGTTACGGATGCTTGCGAGGGGGTTAATCATAAGTGGGAGATTGTTCAAGTAATAAGAGCACCCAAGCACCGTTCCACCCACATATCAAATTATGAAAGTAGCGAACACGAATCAAACCAACATGATAAAAGTGACTAGATGAAATTCCCGTGTATCCTCAAGAACACTTTGCCTATTACTTGAAATTGTTCTGGCCTGTCCTTTGCCACAAAAGGATTGGGCTACCTTGCTGCACATTATCTACCGTTATCGTTACTTGCTCGTTGTCAACTATCTTGCTATCAAACTATCTATTACCTACAATTTCAGTGCTTGCAGAAATTACCTTGCTGAAAACCGCTTGTCATTTCCTTCTGCTCCTCGTTGGGTTCGACACTCTTACTTATCGAAAGGACTACGATTGATCCCCTATACTTATAGGTCATCAAGACTCTTTTCTGGCGCCGTTGCTAGGGAGTGAAGTGCTCTTGGTAAGTGGAAATTGGTAAGAAAAACTTATACTACGTGCTAAAATTTATTGTTACTTGTTACTATGAAAACAATCCTTTGAGGGGTTTGTTTGGGGTATCTTCACCTCGACCGGAACCACAATTAGTGGCCCCTCAACCTACTGTACCTACTGAAAATATTGGTTATGAAATTCCTTCGGGTATGGTAGAACAACTGCTTGCTAAAGCTTATGCAGGAGATGGAACTGAACATCCTGATATGCACCTCTTATATGTGAACGAAATTTGTGGATTATTTAAGCTTGCAGGTCTACCCGGAGATGAAGCTAAGAAGAAGGTTTTCCCTTTATCTTTGAAGGGAAAAGCATTGATATGGTATAGGCTATGTGATGATATTGGATCATGGAACTGGAATCGATTGCAATTGGAATTCCATTAAAAGTTTAATCCCATGCATCTAGTTCATCGTGATAGGAATTATATATATAATTTTTGGCCTCGTGAAGGAAAAAGCATCGCTCTAGCTTGGGGGAGGATTAAGTCAATGTTATATTCATGCCCCAATCATGATATCCCGAGAGAAGTTATTATTCAGAATTTTTATGCTCGGATTTCTCATAATGATCAATCCATGCTCGATACTTCTTGTGCTGGTTCTTTTATAAAGAGGACTATTGAATTCAAGTGGGATCTCTTAGAAAGTATTAAACGCAACTCTGAAGATTGGGAACTCGACTAAGGTAATGTGTCAGGTATAAATCTTAAGTTTGATTGTGTTAAATCTTTTATGAATACCGATGCTTTTCACAAGTTTAGCACTAAATATGGACTTGACTCTGAGATAGTACACTAGTAGAAAATAGGCCTTCCGTTTAACCCTTTAGTCCCGGTTTGGCTTTGGCCCGGGAGTAATGTGACCATTAGTCCCGGTTCCAATGGCTAGGAGCGGCCGGGAGGCAGGGGCACCATTAGTCCCGGTTCATTTGGGACCTATAGTCCCGGTTTGTATCACAAACCGGGACGAAAGGGGTGGTGGCAGGATGGTGTCAGCCTGGGGCCCCCACGAGCCCTTTTAGTCCCGGTTGGTTATACAAACCGGGACTATAGGTGGAACAGAGAAATGGAGTCGGGCTGGACGAAGGGTTTATATAGGTGGACCTTTAGTCCCGGTTTGTATAACCAACCGGGACTAAAGCTTTCCCAACCGAGACTAAAGCTTTCCCTATATAAACCCTTCGTCTAGCCCGACTCCATTTCTCTGTTTTCTCCATTCGAATTCCCCTCTCTGTTCTTCCCCTAGCTCGAGCTCCTCCCTGCATTTTGCCAAGATTTGTCAAGATTTAAGGCACCCCAATCCATCCAAGTGTCCACAAAGGTTAGCAACTTTGTCCTTTCATTTCTTATTGCTAGATCAGCTCGTGCAATGCTTTATAAGTATAGTGATTTGTGGGTTTTAGTTTGGGTGTAATTATGTGGTAGTTTTTTTGATTTATATGCAATTTGAGCTCAAATTAACTCCTTAGTTTGCATATGTGTAGGTGTGGTTTACTTAGTGTGCCTTCGCGTCCCCGTCCTAACCACCGTCGATCGCCTGCACCGTCCCGTCACCGGCACCACCTTGGTGAGCCTCTTCTTCTATTCTTATCATTTTTATTAAAAAAATCTTATATGTATGATTTAGATACTTACTTGCATAATTTTCTTACTTGTATGATTGTTGTTATATATAGTGCCATGGGTATGATATCCGTGCCTGTCGGCCCTCGTCCGGTTTACGATTCGGATGTGGTATATTCTCTTTTATAACTATTTGTTGCATTTCGTGTTAATGACAATTATGCCCATCAAGTTGACATAGATATTTTTATCTAGGAGGTAGTTGAACCGGAAATGCCAACCGACCCTATTGTCGAGAAGTTAAATTTAGTTGAAAAAGAAAACGAGGATTTGAAAGGAAAATTGAAAAGAGTTGAAGAAGAGAAGATGAAATTGGAGTTGTACATTGCTGATGTCGTCGATGATCACAAGATCAAGATGGATGCAATGTGCTTGAATATTAGAAAGATTAGAAAATATTCCATTAATAAAGAGGCTTGGTATCATTATGTTGTTGGGTCAATTGCTACCTTAGTTGCGATTTTGATCGCATTTGTTGTTGCATTTAAATGTTTTATCTAGATAGTTGTATGTTGTTTTATGAGAAAATAAGTGTGTATGAACTTGTATTAATTTGGTCTTTTCGGTGTTGTGTAATGAAGATGAACCGGCAATGGATGTACGTTGACCGACGCTCTCCCCAGTTCATTAATGGTGTGCAGAGTTTTTTGCATGCGGCTAAGGCAAACAAGCGGGATGATTTTATGTGTTGTCCATGTGGTGTGTGTAAGAATGATAAGACTTACTCTAGCTCAAAATAGATTCACGTCCACCTGTTTACGTCCGGTTTCATGTCCGGCTATAATTGTTGGACCAAGCACGGAGAAAGAGGGGTTCTGATGGAAGAGAATGAAGAAGAAGAGGATGACGACAACTATCCTGGGTGTCCTGAATATGATGGTACTACAATGGGGGAAGAGAATGAAGAAGAAGAAGCTAAGGCATCATATGAGCCCGCTGATGATTTTGGTCGGGCCATTGCTGATGCAAAGAGAAACTGCGAAAGTGAAAAGGAGAAGTTGAAGTTGCAGCGCATGTTAGAGGATCACAAAAAAGGGTTGTACCCAAATTATGAAGATGACAACACAAAGCTCGGTACCAGACTGGAATTGCTGCAATGGAAGGCAGAGAATGGTGTACTTGACAAGGCATTTGAAAAGTTGCTGAAAATAATGAAGAATAAGCTTCCAAAGGACAACGAATTGCCCGACAATACATACGAAGCAAAGAAGGTTGTCTGCCCTCTAGGATTGGAGGTGCAGAAGATACATGCATGCCCTAATGACTACATCCTCTACCGCGGTGAGTACGAGAATTTGAATGTATGCCCGGTATGCAATGCATTGCGATATAAGATCGGTCACGATGACCCTGGTGATGATGTTCAGGGCGAGCGCCCCAGGAAGAGGATTCCTGCCAAGGTTATGTGGTATGCTCCTATAATACCATGGTTGAAACGTTTATTCCAAAACAAAGAGCATGCCAAGTCGTTGTGATGGCACAAAGAAGACCGTAAGAAATACGGGAAGTTGAGAGTACCCGCTGATGGGTCGCAGTGGAGAAAAATCGAGAGAGAGTGGCCGGACTTTGCAGATGACCCAAGGAACTTATGGTTTGGTTTAAGTGCAGATGGCATTAATCCATTTGGGGAGTAGAGCAGCAAGCATAGCACATGGCCTGTGACTCTATGTATCTATAACCTTCCTCCTTGGTTGTGCATGAAGCGGAAGTTCATTATGATGCCAGTGCTTATCCAAGGCCCTAAGCAACCCGGCAACAACATTGATGTGTACCTAAGGCCATTAGTTGATGAACTTTTACAGCTGTGGAATAAAAAAGGTGTACATGCGTGGGATGAGCACAAACAGCAGGAATTTGACCTGCGAGCATTGCTATTTCTAACCATCAATGATTGGCCTGCTCTTAGTAACCTTTTAGGACAGACAAACAAGGGATACCATGCATGCACGCACTGTTTATATGAGACTGAAAGTATATATTTGGACAAATGGAAGAAGAATGTGTACCTGGGACATCGTCGATTTCTTCTGACCAAGCATGCCTTAAGAAAGAAAGGCAAGCATTTGAAAGGTGAGGCAGAACACCAAAAGAAGCCCGTCCTCCGTACTGGTGATGATATACTTGATATGGTCAAGGATTTACAAGTAATATTTGGAAAGGGTCCTGGCGGACAATCTGTTCTGACTGACGCTGAGGGACGCGCACCCATGTGGAAGAAGAAATCTATATTTTGGGAGCTAGAATATTGGAAAGTCCTAGAGGTCCACTCTGCAATGGACGTGATGCACATGACGAAGAATCTTTGCGTGAACCTGCTAGGCTTCCTGGGCGTGTATGGGAAGACAAAAGATACACCGGAGGCACGGGAGGACCAGCAACGTGTGCACGAAAACGACGGCATGCATCCAAAGCAGTATCAAGGTCCTGCCAGCTACGCTCTTAACAAAACAGAGAAGGAAATCTTCTTTGAATGCCTGCTCAGTATGAAGGTCCCGTCTGGCTTCTCGTCGAATATAAAGGGAATAATAAATATGGCAGAGAAAAAATTCTAGAACCTAAAGTCTCATGACTGCCACGTGATCATGACGCAATTGCTTCCGGTTGCGTTGAGGGGGCTTCTACCAAAAAGTTTTCGATTAGCCATTGTGAAGCTATGTTCATTCCTCAATGCAATTTCTCAGAAGGTAATCGATCCGGAAATCCTACCAAGCTTACAGAATGATTTGGTCCAATGTCTTGTCAGTTTCGAGTTGGTGTTCCCACCATCCTTCTTCAATATTATGACGCACGTCCTAGTTCACCTAGTCGAAGAGATTTCCATTCTGGGTCCTGTATTTCTACACAATATGTTCCCCTTTGAGAGGTTCATGGGAGTCTTAAAGAAATATGTTCGTCACCGTGTTAGGCCAGAAGGAAGCATCTCCAAGGGCCATGAGTTTTGTGTTGACTTTATTCCTGACATTAAGCCGATTGGTGTTCCTCAATCGCGGCATGAGGGGAGACTGCGTGGAAAAGGCACGCTTGGACCAAAATCATTAATATGTAGGGACGGGCATTCTTAGGCGCAAGCACACTACACAGTTCTACAGAATTCTTCCTTGGTGACCCCGTATATCGAGAAACACATGGATATTATACGCTCGAAGAACCCGGAGAAGTCTGACCCCTGGATTCAACGTACACACATTGAGGCTTTCGGCGGTTGGTTGCGAACACATCTCATAAATGACGACAATGTTGAAGATGACTTGTACTTGTTGGCCAAGAGACCATCTGCGACTATATTGACTTTCCAAGGGTACGAGATAAATAGGAATACATTTTACATGATCGCCCAAGATAAAAAGAGCACCAACCAAAATAGTGGTGTCCGCTTTGACGATGCGGCAAACAGCAAGGAGAAGGACACATATTATGGTTACATAGAGGAGATATGGGAACTTGACTATGGAGGTGATTTGAAGGTCCCTTTGTTCCAGTGCAAATGGGCCAATCTGACTGGAGGAGGGGTAATGGTAGACCCGCAGTACGGAATGACAACAGTGGATCTCAACAATCTTGGGCACACAGACGAACCATTCGTTCTAGCCAATGATGAGGCGCAAGTTTTCTATGTGAAGGACATGTCTACCAAACCGAGAAAAAGGAAAGATAAGAAAGCGGATACATCATACGATGAGCCAAAGCGCCACATAGTGCTTTCTGGGAAAAGAAACATCGTGGGAGTGGAGGACAAAACAGACATGTCACAAGATTACGAAAAGTTTGATGAAATTCCTCCCTTCGCAGTGAAGACTGACCCAAGCATCCTGTTAAATGATGAAGATTGTCCATGGTTACGGCGCAATAATCAAGGGACACACGCAAAGAAAAAAATTTATACCCCAAGAACCCACTCTGGGATGTGATTGGCTGCACCGTCATCACTTTTCATCTCTAGTGAGTAGCCGGGATGGTCTAGTTTGTACATGAAGTGCATCCAGTTTTTGTTGTAACCCTCTCAACTTTTTAGCACATGCTATGTGGGTGAAATGATGATACCATGAAATGTTTCAACCTTTTCAGAGTTCATTTGTGGTGCTTTTTAATTTCAGGGTCGTTTAGCTCAAAACAATCATTGAATGCATGAAAAATAGCAAATGAAGTTAGATAGGGTTGAAATTTGAAGATGTGGCTTAGAATGGTTCATATTGAATGCACAAAAAGTCTGGAGTTGAAACTAGTTTAAAAAAATGATATGCCTTTGTAACAGATGAGTTTTCATCCGAAACCCTCATACTTCGAAGGAGATGGTCTAGTTTGTACACGAAGTGCATCTAGTTTTTGCTGTAACCCTCTCAACATTTTAGCACATGCTATGTGGGTGAAATGATGATACCATGCCAAGTTTCAACCTTTTCAGAGTTCATTTGTGGTGCTTTTTAATTTCAGGGTCGTTTAGCTCAAAAAAATCATTAAATGCATGAAAAATAGCAAATGAAGTTAGATAGGGTTGAAATTTGAAGATGTGGCTTAGAATGGTGCATATTGAATGCACAAAAAGTCAGGAGTTGAAACTCGTTTAAAAAAAATGAAATGCCTTTATAACAGATGAGTTTTCGTCTGAAACCCTCATACTTCGAAGGAGATGGTCTAGTTTGTACACGAAGTGCATCCAGTTTTTGCCGTAACCCTCTCAACTTTTTAGCACATGCTATGTGGGTGAAGTGATGATACCATGCCAAGTTTCAACCTTTTCAGAGTTCATTTGTAGTGCTTTTTAATTTCAGGGTCATTTAGCTCAAAAAATCATTAAATACATGAAAAATAGCAAATGAAGTTAGGTAGGGTTGAAATTTGAAGATGTGGCTTAGAATGGTTCATATTGAATGCACAAAAAGTCTGGAGTTCGTTTGCGTGATTTTCATTCAAACAAATGAAGGTATAAAACTAAAAGAGTTAAACAGAATCTGGTTTTGATTAAAACACCTATTTAAATTATCCTAAAAATTCCCAACTTTAACATAATGATAAAACATACTAATATTAAACAACAGGAAAAACAATCACTCAAAAATCTATTTTTAAACTAAAGTTATTCACAAATTACTGTTTCAAACAAATTTCAAATGAATTCAAATTTAAACTATTTAAATTTTAAAACTACTGGCACTAACAGAAATTTTGTAATTGTTTTGACCTAAACAAAATGATTCATTAAAAAACTATAAATATTCTAACAGTTATTCCAAATCTAAAAACAGAAATTAGAAAAACAAAACAAAACAAAAAAGAGAAAATACACCTTTAGTCCCGGTTGGTCCTACCAACCGGGACTAAAGGTCCCTTCCCGCGCGGAAGTTGGGCCGCCGAAAAGATGGGCCTTTAGCCCCGGTTGGTGGATCCAATCGGGACTAAAGGGATACTCTTTAGTCCCGGTTGGTAATACCAACCGGGACTAAAGGGTCTTTAGTCCCGGTTGGAGCCACCAACCAGGTCTAAAGAGTCCCTCTATATATGCAGGACTTTGCCGTTTCTGCCCCAACCTCTCCCATTCTGCCCCCCGACGCTGCCCCTGCCCCGACGCCACCAGGCTGCCGGAGCTCCCCGCACGCCTCTTCTCCATCGACCTCGTCGTCGCACTGCCAGGCTGCCCATCTTCAACCTCCCACCGGAGATCGCCGTCCCCGACCCGCTCGCTCCGGCCCCTCTTCTCCCTCGACCTCTCCGTTGCCTCGACCTCGCCGTCGTGCCCGCTATCTCCTCGACCTCGCCACCGAGACCGCTGTGAGCCACTCTCCTCCCTCTCCTCCCTCTCCTCCTAAAGCCCCCCTCCCCGTCTGCCATGCATTGCCGCCCATCTCCGGCATAGGAGCCCCGCCGCCCCGTCCATCTCCGACGTAGGATCCCCGCCGGTGCCGCACACACACAAACACACACACACACACACACACATGTACACACACACCTATTGTGTTTAAAAATGTGCAAATATTTTCTAATCGTTAGAACATCTTTTTAGTGTTATGAAAAATTTTGTGGTTGGTATGCAACATTTTTTATTAAACAATGTGTTAAGAAAATTGTAGTAGATGGATATTGTTAGATGATTTTGTTAAATTATGATGCTTTTCATGTTTTAGTTTTAGTTGTTTTAGGTAATTAAGTGTTCATATTGTTTTAGTTAATTTAGTTGTTTTATGTTTTAGTTGTTTTAGTTGTTTAGTTTTTTTTTATGTTTTAGTTAATTTAGTTGTTTTAGTTGTTTTAGTTGTTTAGTTTTTTTTATGTTTTAGTTGTTTTAGTTGGAAATAATGTAGTATCGTCTGTCGTCGGTGACGCGATATCGAGGAGTCCCCGACGATCGTCGGTGAGGGAGAGTCCCCGACGATCATCGGTAAGGAGTCCCCGATGATCGCCGGTGAGAGAGTGCGCACCAACACACCATGAGATATGAGAGTTATTTAAGGAAAGCCTCGACAGACCGAAAGTAATAATCAATTTATATGTCATGTGCGTATGTTATTGAAATTAGGTCTATTTGGTCATGTGCATATGTTATTGCAGGGAACACCTCCTTGTGTCTATGTTTTGCCGGAATGTTGATTTACTTCCGTTCCGACAAATTTTAGGCGCTCAATATGTCTTACATTAGCAATGGTCATGCCGTAATTTTTGAACCATGAACACATGAAATGTCGTCGTCTGATGACGACGATAGGATCCAAGCGTGTGAACTCTGCGGCGAAGATAAGGGTCTTTGCGACCAGCCTGGGCTGCGAGACGGCAGGTTCTTCACCATGAAGCTTTACGAGGACTTCGATATTTCTATGGTACGCAACGATGACAACTGTTTTTTCGTAATTAAGCATGACTTCTGTTTCTTTACTTCAATGTGTAATTTCTGTTTTATACAATTCGACTAGTTCATCCCCTGTCATGCAAGACGGTATTTCTTGGAGAGGCTCGGTTTCGAAGAGCACGAGAGTTTCGAGACGAGGAGAGCCAACCTGAGGACTAAACATGGCCACACATTTCTGGTCAAAGTAATGAATGCAGTTAATAACACAGAATTAGCGTGCTCAAATTGGGAAGCTCTTTGCAAGGCATATGGATTTCAGGAGGATATGGAAATAACCTTCGATCTTCGTCCTGAAGATCGTATTGAAGGTAACATCGACATTTGGATGGATGTCGATATGCTTCCTGTTTTACCTCCATGTGAGTTTATCAACCATGCATATTTGTCAAATAATTTGCATTCTATATTTAAAAATAGTTGGTGTTCATCCATACTAAATTTGTTAATTTATAATTTACAGCTTATTTCGTTTCCTCGAGTGAAACACAGAACATAATTGACATGACACACTACACTTATGGATCACATCTAACTTGGGAGGAGAAGGATGATCTAATCAACTTTGTTATTGGTGTCTTAGTTGGTAGGGAGATCTTCCCGTATAATTTGGGAACTGGCCCAAATTATACATTGTACAGGACACTAGTGCATAGGTTGAGGGCGGATGACATTCACTGAAATATCTTGTTAAGAGTTGCTAATTAAGTATACACTACTGTTGCGTAAATGGTATTGATTACATTGCTAACTAGGCTACTATTATGTTCCTCAACAGAAACTGCCAAATGAAGTTGTGCCTCCGTTGATGCAAGCCGAAGGTAATATGACAATTAAAAGCCCCTTCCAGCCCGAGTTCTCTTTTGCATACTCGACTGAGTGCAAACCACCAAGATGGCTCCAAATTGAAGCATGGGGACAAATAAAGAAGGATCACAAGCCACAAGTTGGAGACCGTTGGATCTCTTTGCTTCATCATGGAGACATAGGTGTTATTCTGTTTTATGTCATTTTACCTAGGAGGGAGGACTAGGTCCTATGAGAGAGAAGTTTTTCTGGTTTATATTAACTTGCATGATCGATTAGGATGATTATTATTATGATGTTTTTTTGTTTTATGAGATTTTAACTTGGTATGATTAAGATGATGATGAGTTGTCAGATGAGTAAGATGATGATGAGTTATATGACATATATTTGATTAAAGTGGATGGATGCAAGTGATCATGTTGAATTAGAGGAAAAAATTAAAAGGAAAACACAAAATGAAAAGGAAAAATAAACAATGAAGCCTTAACAGCTAAACCTTTAGTCCCGGTTGGTGTTACCAACCGGGACCAAAGGTCCCCATGCCCTGGCGCGCGCTGCCGGCCAGGTGGCCAGGGTTTAGTCCCGGTTCATAGCCAACCGGGACTAAAGGCTTGGACCCTTTAGTCTCTATACTTTAGTCCCGGTTGGGGAACCGGGACTAAAGGCCCTTCCCAACCGGGACTAATGGCCTGTTTTCTACTAGTGGTAGCCTCTTTCTGTGAAGCATTTGCTACCCATGTTGATCTCCCTAAAGAGAAGTGGTTTAAATATCCACCCCCTATTAAAGAAGAAATTAAAGAACCAGTAAAAGCTAAAGATGAAACCATCATTTACAATATTGATCCAGTTGTGCCTACCGCTTACATTGAAAAACCACCTTTCCCTGTTAGGATAAAGGAACATGCTAAGGTGTCAACTATGGTTCGCAAGAGTAATATTAGAGCACCTAAACCCCCTGAGCAAATTAAAATATTGATGGGCATGTTATTTACTTCTGTGATGAAGCTGCTAGAATTGCCAAAGCTGATGAAAAAGATAAACATAGACCCGTAGTGGGCATGCCTATCGTGTCAGTCAAAATAGGAGATCATTGCTATCATGGTTTATGTGATTTGGGTTATAGTGTGAGTGTTATCCCTCTTACCTTATACCAAGAAATTATGAATGAAATAGCAACAGCTGAATTAGAAGAAATTGATGTTACTATTAAACTTGCTACTATAGACACCATCACGCCACTTGGGATTGTTAGAGATGTTTAGGTCTTGTGTGGGAAAGTAAAATATCCTACTGATTTTCTAGTTCTTGGTTCCTCACAAGATGACTTTTGTCCCATTATCTTTGGTCGACCTTTCTTGAACACCATCAATACTAAGATAGATTGCGGAAAACAAACTATCGGTGTTAGTTTTGGTGATGTGTCTCATGAGTTTAATTTTTCCAAGTTTAGTAGACAACCCTGTGATAGAGCATTATCTAGTAAGGATGAAATAATTGGTCTTGCTTCTATTGCCGTGTCTCCTACTGATCCATTACAACAATATTTGCTTGCCATGAAAATGATATGCACTTGCGTGAAAGAAATCAAATAGATAAAATTTTCTTTGAACAACAACCCCCTCTGAAACACAATTTGCCTATCGAAACTCTTGGAGGTCCTCCTCTACCTAAAGGTGATCCTGTGTTTGAATTAAAGCAATTGCCTGATACTTTGAAGTATGCTTATCTTGATGAGAAAAAGATATATCCTGTTATTATTAGTGCTAACCTTTCAGAACATGAAGAAGAAAGATTATTAAAAATACTTAAGAAGCACCGGGCTGCTATTGGATATACTCTTGATGATCTTAAGGGCATTAGTCCCACTCTATGTCAGCACAAGATTAATATGGAACCTGATGCTAAACCCGTTGTTTATCACCAACGGTGATTGAAACCTAAGATGAAAGAAGTGGTAAGAACTGAAATATTAAAGCTTCTGGAAGCAGGTATAATCTATCCCATAGCTGATAGTAGATGGGTAAGTCCCGTTCATTGTGTCCCTAAGAAGGGAGGTATTACCGTTGTTCCTAATGATAAGAATGAACTCACTCCACAAATAATTGTTACTAGCTATAGAATGGTAATAGATTTTCGGAAATTAAATAAAGCTACTAGTAAAGATCATTACCCTCTACCTTTCAGTGATCAGATGTTAGAAAGATTATCTAAGAACACACACTTTTGTTTTCTGGACGGATATTCTGGTTTCTCTCAAATACCTGTGTCACAATCTGATCAAGGGAAAACCACCTTTACTTGCCCTTTTGGAACCTATGCTTATAGACGTATGCCCTTTGTTTATGAAATGCACCTGCTACCTTTCAAAGATGTGTGACTGCTATATTCTCTGATTTTTGTGAAAAGATTGTGGCGGTTTTCTTGGATGATTTTTCCATTTACGGGACTTCTTTTGATGATTGCTTAATCTACCTTGAACGAGTTTTGCAGAGATGTGAACAGACTAATATTTTCTTGAATTGGGAGAAGTGCCACTTTATGGTTAATGAAGGTATTTTCTTGGGACATAAAATATCTGAACGAGGTATTGAGGTGGATAAAGCTAAAGTTAATGCAATTGAGAAAATGCCATGTCCTAAAGATATTAAAGGTATTCGAAGTTTCCTTGGTCATGCTGGTTTCTATAGAAGGTTCATGAAAGACTTCTCTAAAATTTCTAGGCCTCTTACTAATCTTTTGGAAAATGACATCCCTTTTGTTTTTTATGATGATTGTGTAGAAGCCTTTGAAACACTCAAGAAAGCCTTAACCTGTCCACCTATCGTTCAACCATCTGACTGGAACTTGCCTTTTGAAATTATGTGTGATGCTAGCGATTATGCTGTTGGCATTGTTCTAGGACAACGAGTTGATAAGAAATTGAATGTTATCCATTATGCTAGCAAAACTCTAGACAGTGCCCAACGAAATTTGCTACTCCTGAAAAAGAATTTTTAGCAGTTGTGTTTGCTTGTGATAAATTTAGATCCTACATTGTTGACTCCAAAGTTATTGTTCACACTGATCATGTTGCTATAAAATATCTTATGGAAAAGAAAGATGCAAAATCTAGACTCACTAGGTGGGTTCTCTTGCTTCAAGAATTTGACTTGCATATCGTTGATAGGAAGGGAGCTGAGAACCCCGTAGCTAATAACTTGTCTAGGTTGGAAAATGTTCTTGATGACCCACTACCTATTGATCATAACTTTCCTGATGAACAGTTAGCTGCAATAAATGTTTCTCAAAACACTCCTTGTTATGCTGATTATGCTAATTACATTGTCGCTAAAGATATACCACCTAGCTTCACATACCAACAAATGAAAAAATTCTTCTATGATTTAAGACATTACTTTTGGGATGACCCACATCTTTATAAAGAAGGAGTAGATGGTATTATTAGATGTTGTGTACCTGAGCATGAACAGGAACAAATCCTACGGAAATGTCATTCTGAATCTTATGGAGGACATCATGCGGGACATAGAACTGCTCACAAGGTATTGCAACCTGGTTTTTATTGGCCTACTCTCTTCAAGGATGCACGTAAGTTTGTCTTGTCTTGTGATGAATGTCAAAGAATTGGTAACATCGGTAAGCGTCAGGAAATGTCTATGAATTATTCAGTTGTTGTTGATCCATTTGATGTTTGGGGTTTTGATTACATGGGACTTTTTCCTTCCTCTAACGGGTACACTCATATTTTGGTTGTTGTTCATTGTGGCACTAAGTGGGTATAAGCTATTCCAACTAGTAGTGTTGATCACCACACCTCCATTAAAATGCTTAAAGAAATTATCTTTCCGAGGTTTGGAGTCCCTAGATACTTAATTACTGATGGTGGTTCAGACTTTATCCATGGTGCTTTCCGTAAGATGCTTGCTAAATATGATGTTAACCATAGAATTGCATCACCATATCCTACTCAATCTAGTGGTCAAGTTGAACTTAGCAATAGATAAATAAAATTGATATTACAGAAAACTATCAATAGGTCTCGAAAGAATTGGTCTATGAAACTAGATGATGCACTTTGGGCCTATAGAACAGCTTATAAAAATCCTATGGGTATGTCTCCATACAAAATGGTATATGGTAAAGCTTGTCATTTGCCTCTGGAGTTAGAACATAAAGCATTTTGGGCAATTAAAGAACTCAACTATGATTTCAAACTTGCTGGAGAGAAGAGGCTATTTGATATTAGATCACTCAATGAATGGAGAACCCAAGCCTATGAAAATGCCAAACTATTCAAAGAAAAAGTAAAATGATGGCATGACAAAAGAATCCAAAAGCGGGAATTCAAAATAGGAGACTATGTTCTTTTGTTCAACTCTCGTTTAAGATTTTTTGCAGGTAAGCTTTTCTCCAAATGGGAAGGACCTTATATTATCGAAGAGGTTTATTGTTCTGGAGCTATCAAGATTAATAATGCCGAAGGTACTAACCCAAAGGTGGTCAATGGACAAAGAATTAAGCATTATATCTCAGGTATGCCTATTAATGTTGAAAGCAATGTTATCCAAACCATGACACCGGAGGAACATATAAAAGAAACCGTCCAGAACACTCTAGAATTCTGAAAAAGAGGAGGTATGTGATACGGTAAGTAAACGGACTCCAAAAAATCCGCAAAAATATTTTTTGTCAGTTTTGGAATATTAGAAAAAAAATTAAAATAAGAAATAAACTGGAAGGCAACCGACGTGAGCACGATACACCAGGGCGCGCCAGCCCTGCCAAGGGCGCCTTGTGGGTTGTGCCCACCTCGGACACCTTCCCGACTCCGTTTTCCTTCCATATGCTTGCTTTCCAAGAAAAAAAATTCTCTATCTATAGCCCCGACTATTTTGACGACCGCATTGCAGAAAAATCCTCTGTTCTTGTGTCGTGCTGTTTTCCTATGAGATCTACCAGGCGAGGCATCATGTCTTCTCCCTCCTCCAATAACGTAGAAGAACATGCCTGGCTAATGAAGATGGAGCTGAAGATGGAGGAGCCAAAAGAAGTCAACGAGGAGGACAAGGGCAAGGAGGCTATGGGGGATCAAGCCCTAGAAGGAGGGCAATCCATGCCAACAGAGGAGGGGGGAGGAGAAGATATCCTTCAACCTTATTACATCCATCTCACCCCGATTGAAATCGAACCTTTTAGGGATTTCGAAGCGGTCCGTGTTCAGAATAAATTTCTCACTCGTGAAAATATTTTGCTAGAGGAGCACATCAATAACCTTCGGAGAGTCATCTACAAATTGGAGTACCTATTGAGTTTGAAGTGTGATACATCATCACCACCACCTACTTCATGACCACCACCAAAGGAGACTTGAGCACACGGGTATGGGCACTCCCCTTGGCTTGAGCCAAGCTTGGGGATGTTCCCCAGTATCGTATCACCATCACTTTTATTCACCTTTACCTATTCTAGTTTGATCTTTAGTTCCCTTTTGATTTGGTTGAATAAAAGTTTAGCATGATCTATTTTCTTGTGTTAGTTTCGTGGTCTAACTATCTATGTAATCGAGTGAGAATTATATAATAAAGTTTCGTTTGAGTTTTTGCATCTCTACTTTCTTGCTGCAATAAAAATAGAGGAAAAAAGAAATAAATGAAAAGAATCATATGCTAATCTTATGGTGAGTAATGACATCACATAAGGAAAAGTATAAGTAGTAAAATTTATTGGAGATTGGCAAATATAGCATTGGTAATTGATGCAATTCATGAAAGAATTAATAAGGGAAGAGAAGATTCACATGCAAATACACTATCTTGGACATCTTTTATGATTGTGAGCCACCATTAAATATTATATGTCAAAATGGTTGAGATTGGACAAGGAAGATAACGTAATGATTAATGTTTGTCCATATCCACATAGAAGTTATATTGTCATAGATCCTTCAACATGTGGTGCTTGCTCAATATCTTTGCTAGCCAAAAATTCCGCACTAAGTAGAGATACTACTTGTGCATCCAAAAACCCTAAGACAAATTCATTCTTTGAGAGTCCACCATACCTACCTATGGATCGAGTAAGATCCTTCAAGTAAGTTGTCATCGGTGCAATAAGGCAATAAAAATTGCTTCTAAACGTGTTTTGATCAATTATTGTAAGAGAAAATTGAGCGCTATACGAACTTATGATGACAAAGTCATAAAAGAGACGGACTGCATAATAAAGGTTGCTATCATAGGGGGAAATATAGCGTCACGTTATTTTACATTAAGGGATTGGCCATACAAACCAAAAAGCGCATGACAACCCCTGCTTCCCTCTGCGAAGGGACTATCTTTTACTTTTATGTATTTACTTTTATGCAAGAGTCAAAGTATTCTCCCCTATTCCTTTTTACTTTTCTCTTTTTGCAAGCATCATGTGTTGAGGAAATATATAGGCACATATATCCAGTTGGATGTGAGTGAGCATGAGTTATTATTTTTGACATCACCTTTGAGGTGAATACGTTGGGAGGCGAAACAATAAGCCCCTATCTTTCTATGTGTCCGGTTGAAACTTTTTGCTCATGGGTATGCAGTGAGGGTTAGCAATCATAGAAGAGTAAATGATGGTTGAGTATGTGGACTTGCCAAAAGGCTCCGACATGAGACCCTTCTTGAAAATATGATGAATTGTATTTGCAAAGTTGACTAAGAACATAGTTTGTTGGTTTTCAATAAGGTTTATGCTTTATACTTCTATGTTGTGATGAATTGTTACTTGTTCATGAGAAGTTTTATAATGAAAGTTATATGAATAAGTTTTATGTTAGAGTTTGTTGTTGTTATGATAATAAGCATGATGCTACTATGTCCGTATTTTTTTTTATCGACACCTCTCTCTCAAACCATGTGGACATGCTTTTCAATATTGGTTTTTGTTTGAGGACAAGCGAGGTCTAAGCTTGGGGGAGTTGATACGTCCATTTTGCATCATGTTTTCCTATTGTTATTTATTATGTTTTTTTGAATAAAAATGCTTTAGGGAGTGATTCTAATGCCTTTTCTCTCATAATATGCAAGGTTTATTCAAAGAGGGAGAATACCAGCAGCTGGAATTCTAGACCTGAAAAAGCACATCAGAGATACCTATTCTGTACAACTCCAAAGAAGCTGAAATTTTACGGAGAATATTTTTGGAATATATGAAAAATACTGGAGCAAACAACTACCGGAGGGGGGCACCCTGGTGGGCACAAGACACCAAGGCGCGCCTAGGGGGCCTCGGCCCACCTCCGGTGCCCATCTTCTGGTATATAGGGTCTTTTGACCTAGAAAAAAAATAAGGAGAGGACTTTCGGGACGGAGCACCGCCGTCTCGAGGAGGAACTTGGGAAGGAGCACTTTGCCCTCCGGCGGAGCAATTCCACAGGGGGAACTTCCCTCCCGGAGGTGGAAATCGAAGCCATCGTCATCACCAACACTCGTCTCGTCTTTGGGAGGCCAATCTTCATCAACAACTTCAACAACACCATCTCCTCTCAAACCCTAGTTCATCTCTTGTGTTCAATCTTTGTACCGGAACCTCAGATTCGTACCTATGGGTGACTAGTAGTGTTGATTACATCTTGTAGTTGATTACTATATGGTTTATTTGGTGGAAGATTATATGTTCAGATCCATTATTCTATTCAATACCCCTCTGATATTGAGCATGAGTATTATTTGTGAGTAGTTACCTTTGTTCTTGAGGTCACGGTAGAAGTCATGTCGCAAGTAATCATGTGAATTTGATATGTGTTCGATATTTTGATGATATGTATGTTGTGATTCCATTAGTGGTATCATGTGAACGTCGACTACATGACACTTCACCATCCTTGTGCCTAAGGAATGCATTGTGGAGCAGTTATTAGATGATGGGTTGCTAGAGTAACAGAAGCTTAAACCCTAGTTTATGCGCTACTTCGTAAGGGGCTGATTTGGATCCAAACGTTTAATGCTATGGTTAGATTTTATCTTAGTACTTTTCTCATAGTTGCGGATGCTTGCGAGTGGGTTAATCATAAGTGGGAGGTTGTTCAAGTAAGAACAGCACCCAAGCACCGGTCCACCCACATATCAAATTATCAAAGTAGCGATCGCGAATCAAACCAGCATGATACAAGTGACTAGATGAAATTCCCGTGTACCCTCAAGAACACTTTGCCTATTATAAGAAACTGTTCTGGCCTGTCCTTTGCCACAAAAGGATTGGGCTACCTTGCTGCACTTTATTTACCGTTACCGTTACTTGCTTGTTAACAGTTACCTTGCTATCAAGCTATCAGTTACCTACAATTTTAGTGCTTGCAGAAATTACCTCACTGAAAACCGCTTGTCATTTCTTTCTGCTCCTCATTGGGTTCGACAGTCTTACCTATCGACAGTCTTACTAGATAATTCTTTATCATGTGGTTGTCTACTAAACTTGGAAAAATTAAACTCATGAGACACATCACCAAAACTAACACCGACAGTTTGTTTTTCACAATCTATCTTAGCATTGACGATGTTCAAGAAAGGTCTACCAAAGATAATGGGACAAAAGTCATCTTGTGGGGAACCAAGAACTAGAAAATCAGTAGGGTATTTTACTTTCCCACACAAGACTTCAACATCTCTAACAATCCCAAGTGGTGTGATGGTGTCTCTATTAGCAAGTTAAATAGTAACATCGATGTCTTCTATTTCAGCATGTGCTATTTCATTCATAATTTCTTGGTATAAGGTAAAAGGAATAGCACTCATGCTATCACCCAAATCACATAAACCATAATAGCAATGATCTCCTATTTTGACTGAGACAACAGGCATGCCCACTACGGATCTATGTTTATCTTTTTCATCAGGTTTGGCAATTCTAGCAGCTTCCTCACAAAAGTAAATAACATGCCCGTCAATATTTTCTACCAAGAGAACTTGAACCATAATAATACTAGGTTCTACTTTAATTTGTTCTGTGGGCTTGGGTGCTCTAATATTACTTTTGCGAACCCTAGTTGATACCTTAGCATGTTCCTTTATCCTAACAGGAAAAGGTGTTTTTTTCAATATAAGCAGTAGGCACAACTGGATCAACATTGTAAATGATTGTTTCATATTTGGATTTTACTAGTTATTTAATTTCTTCTTTAATAGGGGTGTGATATTTAAACCACTTCTTGTTAGGGAGATCAACGTGAGTAGCAAATGATTCACAAAAAGAGGCTACTATCTCAGAGTCAATGCCATATTTAGTGCTAAACTTGTGAAAAGCATCGGTATTCATAAAAGATTTAACACAATCAAACTTAAGCTTTATACCTTACTCATTACCTTCGTCGATTTCCCAATCTTCAGAGTCGCGTTTAATTCTTTCTAAGAGATCCAACTTGAATTCAATAGTCTTCATAAAATAACCAGTACAAGAAGTATCGAGCATGGATTGATCATTATCAGAAAGGCGAGCATAAAAATTCTGAATAATAAATTCTCTCAGGATATCATTTTTGGGGCATGACTATAACATTGACATAAGCCTCCCCCAAGCTAGAGCGATGCTCTCTCCTTCAAGAAAAATTATATATATAATTCCGATCACGGTGAACTAGATGCATGGGATAAAACTTTTGGTGGAATTCTAATTGCAATCGATTCTTGTTCCATGATCCAATATCATCACAAAGCCTATACCATGTCAATGCTTTTCCCTTGAAATATAAAGGGAAAACCTTGTTCTTAACTTCATCTCCAGGTAATCCTGCAAGCTTAAATAATCCACAAACTTCATTCACATGTATTAGGTGCATATCAGGATGTTCAGATCCATCTCCTGCATAAGGATTAGCTAGGAGTTGTTCTACCATACCCGAAGGAATTTCATCACCAATATTTTCAGTAGGTGTAGTAGGTTGAGGGGCAACTAATTGTGGTTCCGGTCGAGGTGAAGATACCCCGAACAAACCCCTCAAATGATTGTTTTTCATAGTAGCAAGTGACAATAAATTTCAGCACGTAGTATAAGTTTTTCCTTACCGATTTCCACTTACTAAGAGTGCTTCACTCCCCGGCAACGGTGCCATAAAAGAGTCTTGATGACCCACAAGTATAGGGGGTCAATCGTAGTCCTTTCGATAAGTAAGACTGTTGAACCCAATGAGGAGCAGAAGGAAATGACAAGCGGTTTTCAGTGAGGTAATTTCTGCAAGCACTAAAATTGTAGGTAACTGATAGCTTGATAGCAAGGTAATTGTTAACAAGCAAGTAACGGTAACGGTAAATAAAGTGCAGCAAGGTAGCCCAATCCTTTTGTGTCAAAGGACAGGCCAGAACAGTTTCTTATAATAGGCAAAGTGTTCTTGAGGGTACACGGGAATTTCATCTAGTCACTTGTATCATGCTGGTTTGATTCGCGATCGCTACTTTGATAATTTGATATGTAGGTGGACCGGTGCTTGGGCGCTGTTCTTACTTGAACAAACCTCCCACTTATGATTAACCCCCTCGCAAGCATCCGCAACTACGAGAAAAGTATTAAGATAAAATCTAACGATAGCATTAAGTGTTCGGATCCAAATCAGCCCCTTACGAAGTAGCGCATAAACTAGGGTTTAAGCTTCTGTCACTCTAGCAACCCATCATCTAATAACTACTCCACAATGCATTCCCTTAGGCCCAAGGATGGTGAAGTGTCATGTAGTCAATGTTCACAGGACACAATTAAGGGAATCACAACATACATATCATCAAAATATCGAACACATATCAAATTCACATGATTATGTGCAACATGACTTCTCCCGTGACCTCAAGAACAAAGGTAACTACTCACAAATAATATTCATGCTCAAGATCAGAGGGGTGTTGAATAGCATAACGGATCTGAACATATAATCTTCCACCAAATACACCATATTGTAATCAACTACAAGATGTAATCAACACTACTAGTCACCCACAGGTACCAATGTGAGGTTCCGGTACAAAGATTGAACCCAAGAGATGAACTAGGGTTTGAGAGGAGATGGTGTTGTTGAATATGTTGATGAAGATTGGACTCCCAAAGATGGGAGGGGTGTTGGTGATGACGATGGCTTCGATTTCACCCTCCGGGAGGGAAGTTCCCCCGGCGGAATTGCTCCACCGAAGGGCAAAAGTGCTCCTACCAAAGTTCCGCCTCGAGACGGCGGCGTTTCGTCCCGAAAGTCCTCTCTTTATTTTTTCTAGGTCAAAAGAACTTAAATTCCAGAAGATGGGCACCGGAGGTGGGCCGTGTTGGCACAACCCACCAGGGCGCGCCTGGGGGGCCTGGCGCGCCCTAGTGTCTTGTGCTCACCAGGTGGCCCTCCTCTGGTAGTTATTTGCTGAAGTATTTTTTATATATTCCAAAATAAATCTCCGTGAAGTTTCAGCTGAGTTGGAGATGTGCAGAATAGGTATCTCTGATGTGCTTTTTCAGGTCCAGAATTCCAGCTGCTGGTATTCTCCCTCTTTGTGTAAACCTTGCATATTATGAGAGAAAAGGCATTAGAATCACTCCCTAAAACTTTATTATGCATAAAAACATTATAAATAATAGTAGGAAATCATGATGCAAAATGGACACATCAGAATCCGATGTGCGGCACGTCGAAGTCGATGAGCTCGGTGTGATAGTTGTCACGCGAGCCGAAGGTGATTGGGAGGCGGACCTGCCCCTGGGGGACGGTTGATCCTTCCGTTACCCCCGAGGATGGCCTCATCAGCGTCGGCTGGTCGTAGGGCACCTAAAGTGTCTTGAAGGTTTCCACAGAGAGCATGTTGAGGCCTGCAACCCCGTCGATGAGGGTCTTGGTGACCATGACGTTGCTGATGGTGGGGGTGCACAACATCGGGAGCGCACCCGCGGCAGCTGTGGACTTGAGGACATCCCTAGCATCGAAGGAGATGGCGTATTGCGACCACTTGAGGGAACGCGCGGCCTCTGGCTTCTGGAGGGCCGCGTTCGCCTCACGAGAGAAATGCTTGAACAAACGATTGGACGCTGGGGCGTGGGTTCCACCAAGGATACAAGCTATCACGCGAGGCTCTTGATAGCCCCAGCCCCCTCGTCTCACTGGCTGTTATCATTCCTCCTGGGCGGTGGAGGTAGCGGCGAGAGAGCTGCGTTGTCCTGAGGGCGGACCTCACGAGGCTGTTCGCGCCAGGCGTCCTCGCGAGGCTGACCACGCCAGTTGTCCTCACGAGGCTCTTCGCGCTAGCCCTGGCAAGGGTTGCTGCCGCGGTTGTCCCAGTTGCCTCCGCTGCGTCCGCCTCCGCGGCCTGCGCAGCGATCACTGTGCTCTGGACGTCACCCCACGCGCTCGTCATGGAGGGACTTGAGCTCCTAGTAGTCATCGGTGTTATGCGTGTGCACGTCGTGGTAGATGCAGAACGGGCGACGGTCCTTTTCGAGCACCTCACGGTTGCGGCCGCGCTTCTATTCAGGCTCCGCCGCCAGAACGGCCGGGCCCTTACGCTTGACTTCCTTGGCTTTTGCCTTGCCGTAGTCTGGCGCAGCATCGGGGTCATCATGGATGAAGAGGCAGCCTTCCTCAGCCTTGGCGCATTTGTCGGCGAGGTTGAAGAGCTCCAGAGCCGAGCTGAGTTCGTCGTTGATGGCTAGATTTTTGCTTATCCCATTGTCCTTGACGCCACTGGTGAACTCCATGATGATGGCTTCGTTCATGGCGCGCGGGATCTTGTTGCGCATCTGGCTGAAGCGTTGGATGTACTTGCGCAAGGTCTCTCCGAGGCGATGCTTCACGCACCGCATGTCTTTGACGGAGAGTGGGCGGTCATGCGTGCCCTTGAAATTGGCGACGAACAGCTGACAAAGCTTGCTCCAAGAAGAGATTGACTCCCCGGGCAGGTTCATGAGCCAGGAACGCGCGCCATCCTTGAGGGCCATCGGGAACCGGTTCGCCATGACCTTGTCGCCGCCGTTCGCCACCTCGATGCTCAGTGCGTAGAGCTGGAGGAACTCCATGGGGTCAGGCCCCCCATCATAGCGCGGGGGCAGCTCAGGCTTGAACTTGATAGGCCAAACCACCCTTTCGCAGCTCACGAGTGAACGCTCGGCAGCCCACCGTGCCGGTGGGGACGCCGTTTGCGAGGGTGGCTCGGTTCTGGCATCCCGCGGCCGCGACATCCCGGAAGTTCCTGTCTTGGCAATGGCACTGCAGCTCGAGGATCACCCGCGCATCGGGGGGCGCGCGACGGACGATCTGGCAGCTCGCTTTGTCCAATGTTGGCGGAGGCGCTTCGCAGGGCGGATCGCGCGGGCGCGTGTCGCACCGAGGCTGGGCCGGCTCATCGCGCGGGGGAGGCGGCGGCGGCGCTCCATGCGCCACGTCCCTGGCTCGAGACGGTGGGGGGCAAAGCGAGCGAGAGGGCGTCGGGGCTTCTCCGGCGGCGCTGACATGCTCGGTGATGTGACCCAACCAGGCATCGTAGCCAGTGTTTGCCAGGCGGTAGCGAAGTAGTTCGTGCGCCATGAGCAGCGCGGCCTGCGCATTCACGTGCTTGAGGCGAGTGTGGGAGGAGGAGGCCATGGTGGTGCGGTCGTCCCTCTACGCAGAAGGGAGCGTGGAGGAGTCCTGTTGCTCATGTGCAGCAGGGTCGATGGCGGCGGCAGCTTCGGCGCCGGTGGAGTGGTGGCGGCCATCACGACCCGCGGGCGCAGTTTGTATGACACGGGCCGCTCGGCGCTCCGCACGCATGCCATGAGGTCGACGAGGGTGGAGCCAAATCGGAGCTGAAGAGCGGCGGCGCACCCCTACCCGGCGCGCCAAATATCAGAATCAGGGCTCCGGGGACCCGAGAGAGGTTCGAACTCTGGGGTGCACAGGCTCTCCAACTTTGCTCTCTCACCCTATCCTACGGCGATGCTCCAGCGTGCTTGAGCTTGGAGGGAAAGACGATGAACACAGCGATCTACATAGGTTCGGGCCACCTTGCGGTGTATAACCCTACTGTTGCCTGTCTGGATTGCTTAGTGGTTGAGAGTGAGTATAAAAGTGAGCGTACCCCCTCTATGATTGCTGCCTTCTTCCTTTTATACCAGCTTCGGTCCTCTTCCCCCAAAATATCCGGTGGGAAGGGCGGCCACAATCGCTGGTTTGAAAGGGGACAGGACTACGGCCCATCCTGACAAAAGTGGCGTCCGCCTGCCAAAGCCTCCATCCAGGACGCGCCGGTGGGCTCGGGAATGACCTCCGTCCTGGCGAGCCTCCATCTTTGACCGTCTAGCACCAAACGGGAAACCTTTGGGGCTGCTTCGGGAACCGGCAGGCCAGTCCTGCTCCCTTAACACAAAAGAGGAAAGATCTTCCTGTCGCGGCTCTGGATGTCATTGGGTAGGGCGCATGCTGCCTTTGGAACCGGTCAGGCTGTGCCCCCCTACTGAGCCGCCGTGGACCAGCGTCTCTCGAGGGCACCCGAAGGGGCGACCTGGCAAGGCCACCCCTGGGGGCCGACGGGGCTGCCTCCGCTAGAACTCCTCATGAGGCAGGGCCCCCATGAAGCTTTTCCTCGTGACGTCATCTGGAAGGGTCACCTTGGGCCCCGGCCCTGCGTCGAGACGTGGGCCTCAGGCAGACGGGCCTGGGTACCCCCTATCCCAGTCGCCCGACAGCTGCTTTGTTTACCAGTGATGAAAAGATATGCTACAATAATATCCTTAAGCTTTTTTCTTTCTCGCTAAAAGGCGAGGCCAAGGAATGGTTCCTTTCTCTTGCACCTAGTTGTATGCGTAGTGCCAAGGATATGCTTCATTACTTCTCTATGAAATATTTTCCTGCTCATAAGAAACAAGCTGCCTTACAGGAAATATTTATCTTTGTGCAAATTGAAGAAGAAATCTCCCTCAAGCTTGGGGGAGGCTTCTCAGGTTACATAGAGCTTTGCCTGATAGTCCTCTTACGAAAAATGAAATTCTTGATACCTTTTATATTGTACTAACCAATGCTTCTAGGAACTTCCTAGATAGTTGTGCTGGTTGTGTTTTCAGGGAAAGAACTATCAGTCAGGCTGAAGAATTACTAAATAACATATTGCAAAATGCCGATGATTGGACACTTCTTGAACCACCTCCGGAACCTATTCAAAAGAAGAGAGGTATTCTATTAATCAACCTTAAAGATATGCAAGAAGCAAAGAGATCTATGAAGGAGAAATGTATTAAAATTGAGGATGTTAAGAAACTACCATCTATTGAAGAAATACGGTAGTAGAGGTAAACTCTCTCCGTTCCTTTAGTGAAAAGGATATACCTTATACTAAGACTCCTGAACAATGCATGGATGAATATGTGTGTTGTTAAGCAAGAACACTTCAATAACTATGTTAAGGATCAATTGAGACATAATGCCATCATGATAGACCGCTTAAGTGACTTGATGTTTAGAATTGCTATTGATGTGAAAGGTCTAGGTAAACATGCTTCTATGGTTCGCACACAACTAAACCAAGTTGCTAGGTCACAAAATGATTTCCTTATCGAAATGAATAATAATATGAATGATCATGCTGTTAGAGTAATGACTAGGGGATGTCGTATGACCCAAGAACCTCTCTATCCAGAAGGACATCCTAAAAGAATCGAACAGGATTCCCAGAGAATTATGTTGATGCACCTAGTTCCTCTAATAAGAAAAAGAAAAGGAAAAATGATAGGAACTTGCATGCTTCTAGTAAGCCTATTACAAAAACACCTACTAAGAACCATAATGATGTTTCTATTTCTGATGCTGAAACCCAGTCTGGTAGTGAACATGCACCTAGTGATAATGAAAAGGAGGACGATGATAATACTGTGCAAGTAGATGCTCCACCAGATAGAAATAAAGAACATGATAATGATGTAGAAATAGAACCTGCCGAGGATCTTGATAACCCACCTCCTAAAAATAAACGTTATAATAAGAGAGACTTCGTTGCTAGAAAACATGGGAAGGAAAGAGAACCATGGGTTCAAAAAACCATGACATTCCCTCGTAAGGATTCTAAGAGTAAGGACTATGAAGATTTTGAGCGCTTTCCTCAAATGATTAGACCCATCCTTTTGCGCACTCGTTTGACTGATATATTCAAAATGCCTCCATATGCTAAGTATATGAAAGGTAATATTACCAACAAAAGGAAAATACCTGAAACTGAAATTGCTACTATGCTTGCTAATTATTCTTTTGATGGAGGAATACCTAAAAAGCAAGGAGATCCTGGCATACCCACAATACCTTTCTCTATTAAAAGAAATTATGTTAAAACTGCTATATGTGATTTCGGGGCCAGTGTTAGTGTGATGCCTTTCTCCCTTTATAAAAGACTTGATTTGAGCAAGCCTACACCTACTGAGATATCTTTGCAAATGGCTGATAAATCTACTTCTTTACCTATTGGAATTTGCGAGGACGTTCCTGTTGTGGTTTCAAATGTTACTCTCTTGACAGACTTTGTTATTCTTGATATGCCCGAGGATGACAATATGTCGATCATCCTTGGTAGACCCTTTTTAAATACTACAGGGGCTGTTATTGATTGCAATAAAAGCAAGATTACCTATCATGTCAATGGCAAGCAACATACCATTCATTTTTTGAAGAAGCAAACGTTGGTCAATAATATTAATGTCATTGAGCCTACTCCCATGGTTGGAAGTTTTGCAATTCCTCTACCGACTGTCAAGAAGAAATATTATAATCTTACTGTTGGGGAGATGCAAATCCCCATTGAGGTAACCTAGTGATATATGAAAATTCTTTGGTTTCATGTTAACCGGAAACGGTTGTTAATAAGACTTGATCAATCTTATTAATTGATCCTTTTTGGATGCATGTAATTGATGAATTTAGTGTTCACAACTCTCTGTATCAAAAGTTTATCCTCTGTTATTTTCAGTTTATATAAAATAAATTAGCATGATTTTTCTGTTTTTCTGTTTATCCCGTGCGTAGAAAAATGCCCACAAATAAAAAGTATCAGATTGCCACAAAAGTTTAACATGAATTTTTAGAGAATAAATAAGAATTTTTTGGCATAAAAATAACAGCAGGGGACTGCACCTGTGTGGCACCACACATAAGGCCGCGGCCCCCCAAGGCCGAGCCCTGATGTCTTTTGGGGCCCAGAGGGGCCCCCTACCTTATCCCTTTGTCCCACTCCTTCTCCTACCTCTAGCAAAAATTTCCTATCCATCTCTCTCCCGTGTTCTTCACCCAGAAAGTGAAATTTTTGATCTCTTTGCTCTGGACTCCGTTTTGAAACTGTTTTGCGGAATTGTTCCTTGGTGTGTGACTCCTGCGTTCCTCCAATTAGTTTTTGTTTTAGTGGTTTATATTTTCAAAATGTGCTGCACTTTGTGCTACAGAAAATGAGCTTGCATGTTGAATTCTTTGACTTCTAAGTAGTATGAATGCTTGATATGGCCTCTAGGCATCCATATGAGTAGTTGCTATCAATCTTGCAAAGTTTTATTGACATGAATTTGTGGCTCAAAAATTTCAGAAATTTGTGCTCGGGAAGATGAGTTTGTTTAGGAGGAGCTCCTCAAGGTGACTCACCTCATGTGAGTCATCTAGTGGGAACTCAGTACGACGAGTTTACATCGAGCCTCGAGACAACCAGATAGTTATGGTTGATGCCAAATCATGCCGATGGCCAAGTGAAGATTTCATGATAGGTGCAGGCATTAAGGATGATTTTGACCAATTCATTTATAATAACGGCCTCACCGATTTCCTCGCAGATAAGTGTATCCAACACTATGACCTTACTCGTACATTCACGCAAGGATTTCGCTATCAATCACATGCTTCTAGAGTGTTATTTAAACTTTATGATAAATCCTTTAGGATGAATCTAGAAGATTTCTCTATTGCTTGCAAACTTCCATTTTGGGGTTCGACCGAGAAACCTTCAAAAACTGATTATAATATGTTTCTCGAGAGACTCTACGTTGGAGAAGATAGGGGAGTAACACATGCAAGAATTAAAAGCATATAGTTTCCCTCTGTTCAATGGGAAATGCGTAGTAGGAAACAAGATTGTAGTGCTATGTGCCCCTGATTTAAGCCTTATTCACACTGCTGTTACTGGGGAACAACACTATAACCTTGGTGCAATTGTTGCCCGAAGGTTGAATTCTAACTCTAGCAATGGCGATTTGTATGGAGGGATTTATGCTATGCGTTATCAACCTAATGAACCTATCTTGCCTGAAACTGGGGTATCGCCTCAACCTAATGAACCTATCTTGCCTGAAAGATACGTAGACTTTGATGCTATGCGTTATCATGAGTTTATTGTAAACTATGCTAGGGGTTATGAGTATGACTTAATATTTGAAAAATATACACCTATGCCTGTCACTTTGCCTGGACCTGCCATCTTTGACTATCTGGCTCGACAGCGTTACTATGTTCTCGAGGAACAGGTGCTGGAATACAAAGCTGCAGTGGAGGCTACTCGTCTAGCGGAGGAGGCGGCTAGGAACGCCGCCGTAAGCTATCGCTTTAACCATTTTCCAAATTATTAGTGCTGATCACCAATCTAGGCGAACACCTAAACTTGGGGGAGTACGTATTTCTCACCGACATTACATTCTTGTTCGCACACTTCATATAAATTGTAGGTGTCCATTCTCTTTCATTATATATCCATGTTAGTTTTATTTTTCCGCTTTCTTCTTGTGTGTATGAAAAACTTTTGAAAAACCAAAAATATTTCTCGCTTCTTTTTAGTTTTCTTTCCCGCTTAATTAACTTAGTACAAAAAGGAAACCCAAAAAGATTTCCTTTGCATCTTGTGAGCTTTCCCACGTAAATAATTTTTTTCATTCTTGTTTCCCCTTAGTTTATTTGCTTGCTTGAGAAAAACAAAAACTCCAAAAATATTTCAGTGTGTTTCTCTGAATTTCTTTTCTTTTTGTTGATTCTTTGAAAGGAGAAGACCATGATGAAAATGTTGAGTGGCTCTTATATGCTTTATTGTTGATTTAACAGAGAGCCAATATTGCCTTGTCTTTTCCTTTGTCTAAAACTGCCTTGCAGATTCCAGCTTAGTCCATGGTATTCCTGCACTATTATTATCACATCATTCGGTCATGGAAGTCAAAGGAAATAATGATGATATTTGACGAAGTGATCGTGGGAAAGGAAGCTGGTATGAACTCTTCTTGTTTTCCATTTTTGTACATATATTTAGCTCGTTCGATCTCGATTCAGTATACTATGAGTAAACATGTTCATGATGAAAATTAGAGATTATAGCTTCTCATGACATGCTTAAACAGCTAGTAGTGAAGAATGGTTTATCTTATAGGCCAAGATGCATTAAAATGGTTATGATGTGGTATGGTAGTATAGTATTTCCCTCTATGTAATTCAAGCGGCTTGACTTGGCCCATGTGCAAACATGTAAATGATTCAAAACCAATGCAGCCTTCATGATATTTAAATTTAGAGTGTTCATATCCTACTCATGCTATGTCCAATGTTAATTATTCGCAATGCATACCTATGACCATTTTCGCTCTCTAGCTGGTCGCTTCCCAACCTATTGCTAGTCTTCACCTGTACTAAGTGGGAATGCTGCTTGTGCATCCAAAACCTTTAAACCATGTTATTCCACATGAGTCCACCATACCTACCTATATGCGGTATTACCCTGCCTTTCCAAGTAAATTTGCATGTGCCATCTCTAAACATTCAAATGAACATCTATTTTGTACACGCATCTCACTAATGGAGCGACGAGGCGGTCATTTTTTTTCCATGCTAAGTGAGTTATTCTCAAGTAGGTCATTTATTCGCTGTCATTGCATGAGAGAGGTTGGTAAAAGGATGCCCAGTCCTACATAATCAAAATTAATTAAACAAAATTCCTTGGGACAATTGACATGTTGGCAGGCATCCGTGGATTCGGTCAGCCATGGTTTGTGAATGGACGGTGGATAGGAGTAAGCTTTAATATTCTGTTTGGGAACCGCCAATAATAAGTTTAGCATGGAAGATATTGAAAACCTTTGTCATAACGTTGACAAGAAAAGTGCACCACTCAAAAATCACATTCCTACCCTGTTTTAAAACTTGAGTTCTGGCACCTCTGCAAATCAATGCTTCCCTCTGTGAAGGGCCTATCTATTTCTATTTAGTCATCATCCTCTTATTAAAGGCATGAGACCGGAGAGCACTATTGTCATTCTTATGCATTGAGTCTAGTTAATGTTGGATGTCCGCATGACTGGATATTTTCTATTCAGAATTATAATGATTAGTCGATGCTTGAACCTCAGAGGTGCTCTGCATTTATGTTTTGCGGTCTCAGAAAAGGCTAGCGAAATACCATGTCACCATATTATATCATGATTGTTTTGGTAAATTGTTGCCATTTGAGATATCTTATTATTGCTTGCTAGTTGGTTATGTATTGCCATGAGTTGATATGATATTTAATTGTTATCATGGACGTGGTTATTTATGATTTATCCTGAAACCTTGAGCACTAGCTAAGCATGTGTATAATGACGAGAACAAAAGAGTTCGTAAAAGTTTTCTTAATCACTTTCAGTTTGTCAACTAAATTGCTTGAGGACAAGCAATGAGTTAAGCTTGGGGGAGTTGATACGGATCCAACGTCTCTACTTTTCCCAACATTTTTGCTCTGGTTTTGACCTCTAATTTGCATGACTTGAATGAAACTAACCCGGACTAGCGCTGTTTTCAGCAGAACTACCTTGGTGTTATTTTTGTACAGAAATAAAAGTTCTCGGAATCAGACGAAACTTTTTCTGAATTATTTTTGGGAATTATTATGAATTTTAGAGAAAAGAACTGCCGGAGGGGGTTTGCCAGGGGGCCACCAAACATCCGGGCGCGCCCCCTAGGTCGCGCCCCTGATGGCTTGCGGGGCCCTCGAGGCTCCTCCAACCCAAATTCCAGTCCTATAAAATCACATCTTCGGAGAAAAAAATCAGAGAGAAGTTTTCATCGCGTTTCACGCGACGGAGCCGCCGCCACCTCCTGTTCTTCCTCGGGAGGGCTGATCTGGAGTCCGTTTGGGGCTCTGGAGAGGGGAAATCGCCGCCCGTCATCACCAACCTTTCTCCATCAACACCGCCATGATGCTCACCACTGGGAGTGAGTAATTCCTTGGTAGGCTTGTTGGACGGTGGTGGGATTGGATGAGATTGATCATGTAATCGAGTTAAGTTTCATAGGGCTTGATCCCTAGTATCCACTATGTTCTGAGATTGATGTTGCTATGACTTTGCTATGCTTAATGCTTGTCACTAGGGCCCGAGTGCCATGCTTTCAGATCTGAAAATATTATATTTTCTCTGAATATAATATTGATTTGGATCATATCTTGCAAGTTGTATGCACATATTACGTGTCTTGATCCGCATACCCCAAGGTGACAATAATTGGGATTTTTCCGCCGATTGTCGTAGTTTGAGGAGTTCATGTATTCACCATGTGTTAATGCTTTGTTCCGGTTCTCTATTAAATGGAGGCCTTAATATCCCTTAGTTCCAATAGGACCCCGCTGCCACGGGAGGGTAGAAAAATAGATGTCATGCAAGTTCTTATCGCAAGCACGTATGACTATATACGGAATACATGCCTACATTATATTGATGAATTGGAGCTAGTTCCGTGTCGCCCTAGTGTGTAACTATTACATGATTGATGTCATCTAAATTATTAACCATCACCGATCCATGTGCCTATGCTTTACTTATACTGAATCTTGCTAAGTTACTATTGCTACTGCTACTGTCACAACTGCTACCAAATTGTTGCTGTCACTACTACTGTTACTTTTGCTACTACTATTTGCCGTACTACTGAACCTTTGCTGCAGAGAGATATCTCAAGTGAGGTTGAATTGACAACTCAACAGTCAAGGCCAATAAATATTCTTAGGCTCCCCTTGTGTTGAATCAATAAATTAGGGTGAAATACTACCCGTGAAGACTGTCGCGATCCCTTATACTTGTGAGCTATCACTCCTCCCTAGGTGGGAGGAGAGTTTCCACTCTGGTCCATGGCCGTCATGGCTCCTGGAGGGTAGGAGCCCCTCCGAGATTGCATCTCTCTCTCTGTTTCTCTTCTGTTTTCGCGACTGGTTTCTGACCCCTTCATCGTTTCTTAAATATCTAGAGATCCGTAAATTTGATCGGGCTGAAATTTTGAGAGGATTTTTATCGCGAAAATATCTTTCTTGTGGTGAAAGTAGGGCCCCAACCTACTTAAGTGGGAGGCACAAGACATCAGGGCACGTCCAACCCCCCTGGCCATGCCCTGTTGGCTTGTGCCTCCCTCGGGCACCATGTTGCATTGATTCTTCTTCCCAAAAATCACATATATTCCAAAAAAACCTCTGTAAATTTTTATCGCCTTTAGACTCCGTCTGATATGGATTTTTTGCGAAACAAAAAACACAAAAAATGAACTATCACTACGCACTGGATAAGTAAGTTAGTCCCAAAAATAATATAAAATTTTGTCAAAAGTATATGAAAGTTGAAGAATATTGGCATGAAACAATAAAAAATTATAGATACGACGGAGACGTATCAGTGGGCCACTTAGCCTGTGACATAGCCCGTGTCAAGCCGTCAGTGTGGACGAGCACGATGTCATAGCTGGCAGTGTCGATATGCATCCATACGGGAGCCCGCTGTCTTGCAGCCTCAAAGTCGCCAGATTCCCCGGCGGCCTCGGAGGCCACCTCGTCATCGTAGTCGGCTTCCCAGGTGACCTTGGTGGCCACCTCATCGTCATAGTCTGCTTCCCCAACGGTCACCTCATCATCGTAGTCAGCTTCCCCAGCAGCCTCAACGGCCACCTCGCCATCGTCCGGCCACCAGGCCGCGATTTACCTCCTTCTGGCCATCGGTCCTCATGCTCCCCTGGAAGCGTAGATGGGATTAGGCTACGGCGGTCTGTGGTGGGTGATGGGAATTTTTGAGGAAGCGGGTGTTTAGTAGGCGCCTTCTAAGAAATTCAAGGCGGCGAGGGTACGGAGATGGGTTGGTAACCTGCACGGGGAGAGCAGGAGAGGTTGACTGTGCAAGCGGGGCGGGGGCGGCGGCGGAGAGCTAGCTAGGGTTAGAGCGAGAGGTAGGAGTTGTGTTTGGGTGGGGGTAGGAGGGGCATAGATGGTGTTTCAGGAAATGTTGCAGCCCTAGTAAATTTACTTGGTGGGAGTGAAAAGCCAAGACAACTGAAGTTTATATGAAGGGTTTGAAGTGGCGCCAGAGCAAAAAACACTTCACATGGCCCAAACATAATACTTGTGTCCAATTCAAAGAGAAAAATCCGCGAAACCACCAATTTTTAAATTGATCAAGGCGGGTCGAAATTTTTAAGATTTCTCTACGCGGGTTGGTGCAAGGGTAGACTGTGTTGATGTGACAACCACGGGCATGGCACACGGTTAGCACGCAGGAACCGTGTCTACTGCCTCCACAATCGCACACAGTTGTGTCGTTCGACTCGTCTGCTATTTAAGTTTCAAAAAAAGACTCGTTTCCATTTATATAACAATATTAGAAAATAAACGCCAGAAACCTAGGGTCAGATCACAAACACACCTATATGTGGACCAAATGTATGCATGGAAAGGTTTTTCTGATGTGAAAATATGGAATGCACAACTTCCATGTGACACACATATGTCTCGCAGAGCGCACCGTATTGTTGGTCTGTGCGCCCCCCACTTCGAGTCGAAGGGAGGGAATGTTAGGTTCAATATAAGAACGTATGCACTTATAGTAGGTTTGCAATCTCACCCAACTGTAGCACAAAACCAATATCAGCCTCCCCCCCCCCCCGTGTTTTATGTGTGAGGGTAGACTGTGCCGTCCCACGGATGGGCGCGTCTCAAAAACTTCACGGGATGGGTGAGACCGCGACCACCCATGTGTGGCCCTACTCATTAAGGTAATGTGACGTTTCAATACCATATGCATAAGTTTTGATGTGGCACATGCCTCTCTCACAACTCGGACAATACCTGACCTCGCGAACGTTTTGTGTATATGTACTATTGCCCCTCCCCCACCCTCACCCCCCACACACACATGCTTTGAGCCGCCGAGAGGGCATATATATATATCCGCATGACCTAGCTATATCGTAACATAGACCAAGACATATCTAGCTTGGTCAAATTACCCCCTCCCCTACCGACTTCGAGCCATCGATCGAGAGGCCACATATATGAGATATATATAGTATAGTATACCCTCTTGATGACAACTAAAGTGACATACCATGTGGGCACACGGATGGTGTGTGTCGTCCATAACAACACATCATTTCCACTTCAATATATCCAGAGGGCCGGCGTATGTATGAATATGGTGTGGGATGTTTAAATACCAAATATATATACACAATTTTGATGTGACACATGCAAACATACATCCTCGCAAGCCAGAAAGTACAAGTACAGAGGTAAACGACATGTATTATGCACTGATTTACTTGGGATAGGGTCGACGGTTCATCCGTGTGTATATATATACATATATATATATATATATATATATGTGTGTGTGTGTGTGTGTGTGTGTGTGTGTGTGTGTGTGTGTGTGTGTGTGTGTGTGTGTGTGTGTGTATGCGCTCAAACTTTGCTCTAGAATCTCACCATAAACTATATCATAAAAAATACCGAGAAGAATATATCCACCTTGGTCAAATTAACCCGTAGTATGCACCGTTTAAGTGACAGACCACGCGGGCCTATAGATTGGCAAGTCGTCCATAACCACACGAGGGGGAGACAACATGAGCGCATGCATCTGGCCCAAACACATATTTATGAAAACGTTGTGTGATGTTTTCAAATACCAAACACACAACATTTGCCACATGTGTCTCGCAAACGAGAATGTCCCGTGTACGGAGGTTCGCAAGCCATAGTATATATGCCCCACCCACACTTTGAGCCGGTGGGAGCGATTTAGTGTGTATGCATGCGTTCCGATTTTGGTCAGGAATCTCAATTCATCTCAACTACATATAGTAACATACCAACAAGAAGAATCCACCTTGTTCAAATTAATATCTCTCTACTGCCGCAGGTCAAAGTGACAGCCCACGTGAGCATGGATGGGTGTGACGCCGGTAACCACATGAGAGGGTGCTTGACGAAACAACGACTGCATGAGGCACATACATATGTATATATGTAATTAAGTGAATTTTTAATTAGTACCCAATGGACAACTTTAATGTCACATGCTTCGAAACTATAAGTCCACATATATTAAGGATCACACATGCGTATAGTACATATATAGATATGACCCCATTTCGAGATGGTGGGATGGGTTCGTGGGTATGCATGAGCTCAAACATTTCTCTCGATGTCTCACCATGGCATATCGTAACACATAGCGAGAATGATCCACCTTGGTCAAAACCATAATAGGTCACAAGTGATTGACCACATGGGCCCCATAGATGGACGCGTCACTGATGACCATGCATGTGAGGGAGCCACTGAGGACCACCACCAGTTATATGTGACCCAAGCATATGTATGGGTGTGTTATTTATGTCAAAATGCCCGCTGCATGACTTTGATGCAGTGCCTGCTTCACAAATTGGAATGTCCCCGCACTAAAGTTAACTACGTGCAACATGTCTCCTCTCACCCCCACCCCGGCCCTCAACTTTGAGCAGTAGGAGGGACTCATGAGTTCGCACGCATCAAACTTTGGTGTGGAATCTCACCATGATCTACCGCAATACTGACCAAAATTAATCCACCTTGGTCAAACCCCTCTCGTTGCAGTTCAACATGATAGACCACGTGGGCCCACAAATGGGCGTGTCACTAATAACACATGAGGGATTGTCTGAGACGACCACCACCGCGTGCATGTGTCCCAAACATATGTATGGCGTTAGTGTTGTGTCTTGTTTTTAATATTCAATGCACAACTTTGATACTTTGGTGTGGGAACTGCCTCACAAAACGGGCAATCCCACACAGAGAGGCTCATGCCACGAAGTGTAACGATCCCCCCCCCCGCCCCGCCGATGACCACACAAACCACCACATCGAGGCACGTCAAACTAATTTATGCAGTAAACATGGGACATATGAGTCCGTGTGAAAATTAGAAAAAGTTCATAAGTTCATATATAATTCGAAAAAATATACATCAATTGAGTTTCTAGGAATTCATAGGGGAAATCATATGTGCCATACTTGGGATCATGTTTAGTACCCATGCAATAAATGGTAATAAATCTCAAACATCTTGGCATCGCGAAAAACATTGAAAAATCTTGGTTTTTAGACAGCTCGGCCACACACATTGAAAATATTCATTTTAAAATTCAAGTAAATCCAAAACTCAGCTGAAATTCATGAAACTTGGCATTTTGTTTCATGATATATATATGACACCAATATATATGAAACTTGACAGCAATACGATGTGATAATTGTTGGCCAAATTCGAGACAAGTTTTTGATATACTTTTCTTACAAACAGGACCTATTAAAGGTTGGTACACACAGTTGTCACGTTACAATCACAAACGATTAAAGTATTCAAGACGTGTGGGTTAGCAAAACAATCTATTGCCACCACGAGCCCCGTGTGTCATGCCAGCAGACGTGAGTTGACGGGACACATGCGAGCAGTCCGCTGCTCAGGCTTACCGGGAGGCATGCGCGCAAGTGTGTATATTGATGGGACGAGTGCGAGCAGGCTGTTGTGCTGGCTCACCGAGAAACATGCGAGTAGGTGTGTGAATTGATGGGACGCATGCGAGCAGTCCTCTGTGCACGCTCGCCGAGATACTTGCGAGCAAGGGTGTGAAATAACGGGAGGCATGTGAGAAGACCGCTGCGTAGGCTCACCAGGAGGCAAGCCGTTTAACCGCCTCCCTCCTAGCTCCCAACCACTCCATACTAATCGCGCTTGTGCTGTTTGGTTATAATAGGGGGCCACACTCCCCACTCTCTCCGCCCATCGCCTTCATCCTCGCCGCCGTTCGTAGTCGTAAATGCTCTCGGAAGTGTATTAGACGGCAACCAAGCGCACCATCGGAGGGAGTGGTGATGTGGGGTTTGAACCTGGGGCCGGCAAAGCACCTAGGCATCTCTTGATGCTGGGTGACGAGATTGCCCTCCCCGCCGATGAGGTCTTGCGTGGACAGATGCGCAGCCACGACGTCGTAAGCACCGTCGTGCCTCCCCAGCAGTAGGCGGTGCTGCATAGAGACTACTACGACCTCTCTGATCAGCACTCCAGCAACGACGACTCTGACAGCGACAACTCCGACGACGACGGAGAACCGATTAGGCATTCTAATAATCTGTCTAAGGTCATATTGATTTAATGGCTGATCTGTACAAATGATCATGTTGCCAAAAATCCGTCTATGATTACTGATTGTGCTAATAATTCGTAGACATATTTTAGAATCGATTTGAATGGCCTACATAGATGATTATATCCCCTCTATAAATAAATACTATATAAGAGCATTTAGATCAGTACTTTAGTGATATATGGAGTAGTACTTGAAAGTTACTAGTTCATTTGACAATATTCAGTTCATGCATTTACAGTCATTAGTTAATAATTTTGTTGCACTAATTTGTTTGTGATACCATTTTATGCATTTCATTCATCAATGTCATGATATTTTTTATTATCTGTATAGGTGCTATCTGACGATGTTGATAGCGATTAATATGTCCATAGAAGGTACAAGAAACAAAAGCTCAGGGAGCTCTATGCGGGAAAGCATAATCGTCATATCAGGACCGGGAATGGGGGCTTCGGATGCCCGTTCTACACCCAAAGTCTTAACCCCGCATTTGCAAGTGTTCTAGCGCTTGCTAGAGGACGAGCTGTTGGCTCCTTCAGGTAGAAGTATTCTCACAGGGTGGCGCATGCCGCGTATGCGGAGTACATGGAGAAAGATTACGTTGTTGCTGGGTACGATCAGGATTGAGTTATATATATCTAGTTTGTGTGTCTTATATCTATGTTTCAGTATGTTTATTATGTGTTGATCTAGATGTTGGTGAGACTTTGTTTTATGAACTAGTACATAGAGCAATGTAATTGCAGTCTTGAGATGCAATCAGTTTGGTTGATGGAATATTTATGCTTATCTTAGACTTCACACAACACGCACATCTACCTGTGAGTGTTGGCATTTTTTAACACTATGCATACTACGGTAAAAAATGCTAGACATACCTTGAAACTTGATCTTTTTTGAATAATTTAAGTTGCTTACCACAAATGTCTTGTGGTTTGAAACTTGTTGACCATGGTAAAAAAATCAGGTGTCACACGAGAAAGGAATTTTGGAACCAATTTACAAACTCGGTTATTTTGCCGAATTGAAACCTTGTGCGATGACTTACATTGTGTCGTGATACGTCTCCAACGTATCTACTTTTCCAAACACTTTTCCTCTGGTTTTGTCCTCTACTTTGCATGATTTGAATGGAACTAACCCGGACTGACGCTGTTTTCAGCAGAACTACCTTGGTGTTATTTTTGTGCAAAAATAAAAGTTCTCGAAATTGGACGAAAGTTTTTGTGGATTTTTTCTGAAATATATAAGGAATTTTAGTGCGAAGAACTGCTGGAGGGGGTGGACCAGAAGGCCACCACCCAACCGGCCGCGCCACCCCCCTTGGGGTGCGGCCAGATGGCTTGTGGGGCCCTCGTCGCCCCTCTGACCCTAATTCCAACGCTATAAATTCACATCCATGGAGAAAAAAATAGGAGAGAAGATTTCATTGCATTTCACGAGACGGAGCCGTCGCCACCTCCTGTTCTTCCTCCGGAGGGCTGATCTGGAGCCTGTTTTGGGCTCCGGAGAGGGGAAATCGTCGCCATCGTCATCTCCAACCCTTCTCCATCAACACCGCCTTGATGCTCACCACCGGTAGTGAGTAATTACTTTGTAGGCTTGCTGGACAGTGGTGGGATTGGATGGAATTGATCATGTAATCGAGTTAAGTTTGATAGGGCTTGATCCCTAGTATCCATTATGTTCTGAGTTTGATGTTACTATGACTTTGCTATACTTAATGCTTGTCACTAGGGCCCGAGTGCCAAGATTTCAGATTTAAACCTATTATGTTTTCATGAATATAAGAGTGATTGGGATCCTATCTTGCAAGTTATATGTACCTATTAAGTGTCATAATCCGCATACCCCAAGGTGACAATAATTGGGATTCTTTCTGGTGATTGCCGTAGTTTGAGGAATTCATGTATTCACCATGTGTTAATGCTTTATTCCAGTTCTCTATTAAAAGAAGGCCTTAATATCCTTTAGTTTCCAATAGGACCCCGCTGCCGTGGGAGAGTAGGACAAAAGATGTCATGCAAGTTCTTACCGCAAGCACGTATGACTATGTACCGAATACATGCCTACATTACATTGATGAATTACAGCTAGTTCTATGTCGCGCTAGTGTGTAACTGTTATATGATCAATGTCATCTAAATCATCATCCACCACCGATCCACGTGCCTACGTTTACATATACTGAATCTTGCCAAGTTACTATTGCTATTGTCACTGTCACATTTGCTATAAAACTGCTACTGTCACTATCACTATTACTTTTGCTACTACTATTTCGCGTGCTACTAAATCTTTGCTGCAGAGAGATATCCTCGGTGCCGTTGAATTGACAACTCAACTGTCAAGGCCAATAAATATTCTTTGGCTCCCCTTGTGTCGAATCAATAAATTAGGGTGAAATACTAACCATGAAGACTGTTGCAATCCCCTACAATTGTGGGTTATCAAGACCTTTTTCCGGTGCCATTGCCGGGGAGCATAGCTCTATTTATTACGTTAACTCAAGGTTATCCAATTGATACTATGAAGAATCTGAAAGATACTCGAACTAAGATCATCCCCTCTCTCACGAGAGGAGGTAAGGAACTGCCATCTAGCTCTGCTCTTGATTCACCTTCTGTTTTGAATCATCTTGTTACACCACCACCTGTTGATCGTCCTAATATGTCACATGAACTTGATGATGCTACTTCTAAAATTAATGATGAAATTATTGCTACACATGTTGAAACTGAACCTGTGCCACTGAATGAATTACTTGATGCTCCTATTGCTAAAGCTAGAGAAAGTGAAAATGCTGAAATTGAGGAAGACTTTGAGTCACCCATTACCCCTCGCTCACCTAATAGATATGAATTGCCTTTTGTACCTGAAGGATATGTTATGGATGATGAGGTAGCTAGGGACATTCTTGCTTGTGAAAATAGACATGATGTGACGAAACTATTATGCAAACTAAAAGAAAAAACAATGATGGAGAAAATGAAACGTGATCCTAAATTTGCTACTTCTCCTATATTTGTTACTGATAGAGATTATAAGTTCTCTCTAGACTCTGAGTTAATTCCTATAGTAGAGTCTGATCATTTCCATGGTCATGAAAATGAAACTGTTATCGAACATCTTATGAAACTGAATGTTATTGCTGCTCTGTTTACGAATGAAGAAAAGATTCGCTACTATTATATCCTTAAGATTTTTTTCCTTTCTCGCTAAAAGCCGAGGCCAAGGAATGGTTCTTATCACTTACTCCTGGTTGCATACATAGTCCCCAGAATATGCTTCAACACTTTTTTGCAAAATATTTTCCTGCTCATAAGAAACAAACTGCCTTACAGGAAATATTTAACTTTGGTCAAACTAAAGAAAAGAATCTACCTCAAGCTTGGGGGAGTCTTCTCCTGTTACTACGAGCTTTGTCTGATTGTCCACTTGAGAGGAATGAAATACTTGCTATTTTTTATAATGGACTAACTGATGCTTCTAGGGATTTCCTAGATAGTTGTGCTGGTTGTGTTTTCAGGGAAAGAACTGTTGGACAAGCTGAAGAATTATTGAACAACACAATGCAAAATGACAATGATTGGACACTCCCTGAACCACCTTCAGAGCCTATTCAAAAGAAGAGAGGTATTCTATTTCTCCGTCCTGAAGATATGCAAGAAGCAAAAAGGTCTATGAAGGAGAAAGGTATTAAAATTGAGGATGTCAAGAAATTACCACCTATTGAAGAAATACATGGACTTGATACCCCGACACAGGTAGTAAAGGTAAACTCTCTCCATTCCTTTAATAAAAGTGATATACCTTATACTAAGACTCCTGAACAATGCTTGGATAAATTTGATAATTATGTTGTTAAGCAAGAACATTTCAACAAATATGTTAAGAATCAATTGCAACCTAATGCTATGATGATAGATCGCTTAAGTGACTTGATGTTTGGAAGTGAAAATGATGTGAAAGGTTTAGGAAAAACATGCTTCTATGGTTCACACTCAACTAGACCAAGTCGCAAAATCACAAAATAATTTGCTTGCTGAAATGAATAATATAAATGATCATGCTATTAGAGTAGTGACTAGAGGAGGTAGAATGACCCAAGAACCTCTTTATCTTGAAGGTCACCCTAAAAGATTTGAACAAGATTCTTAGAAAAATAATGAAGATACACCTAGTTCATCTAAGAAGAAGAAGAAAAAGAAAAATGATAGGAACTTGCATGCCTATAGTGAACCTGTTATAGAAAAACCTATTGAGAAAAACAATGAAGTTTCTGTTTCTGATGCTGAAGACTCATTCTAGTAGTGAGCATACACATAGTGATAATGAAAATGATAATAATGATGATGATGCTCATATAGATGCCCAACCAGATAATAAAAAAGAAAAGTATAATGATGTAGAAATTGAATCTGCTGAGGATCTTGATAACCCACTGATAACCCACAAGTATAGGGGATCGCAACAGTTTTCGAGGGTAGAGTATTCAACCCAAATTTATTGATTCGACACAAGGGGAGCCAAAGAATATTCTCGAGTATTAGCAGCTGAGTTGTCAATTCAACCACACCTGAAACACTTAATATCTGCAGCAAAGTATTTAGTAGGAAAGTAGTATGGAAGTAACGGTTTTGTAGCAATCGTAACAGTGGCAACGGAAAAGTAACTTAGCAAAGATCAATATATGAAAGGCTCGTAGGCAACGGATCAATGATGGATAATTATGTCGGATGGCATTCATCATGCAATGGTTATGACATAGGGTGATACAGAACTAGCTCCAATTCATCAATATAATGTAGGCATGTATTCCATATATAGTCATACATGCTTATGGAAAAGAACTTGCATGACATCTTTTGTCCTACCTTCCCATGGCAGCGGGGTCCTAATGGAAACTAAGGGATATTAAGGCCTCCTTTTAATAGAGAACCGGACCAAATCATTAGAACTTAGGGAATACATGAACTCCTCAAACTACGGTAATCACCGGAAAGAATCCCAGTTATTGTCAACCTAGGGATGCGGATCATAACTCGTAATAGGTGTCTACAACTTGCAAGATAGGATCAAGAACACATATATATATTCATGAAAATATAATAGGTTCAGATCTGAAATCATGGCACTTGGGCCTTAGTGACAAGCATTAAGCATAGCAAAGTCATAGCAACATCAATCTCAGAACATAGTGGATACTAGGGATCAAACCCTAACAAAACTAACTCGATTAGATGGTAAATATCATCCAACCCATCACCGTCCAACAAGCCTATGATGGGATTACTCACGAACGGCGGAGACCATCATGAAATTGGTGATGAAGGATGGTTGGTAATGACGACGGCGTCGATTTCCCCTCTCCGGAGCCCAAAACGGACCCAGATCTGCCCTCCCGAGGAAGAATAGGAGGTGGCGGCGCCTCCATATCGTAAAACGCGATGAACTCTTCTCCATGATTTTTTTCTCCCCGTATAGGGTTATATGGAGTTGGAGTTGAGGTCGGAGGAGTTGCAGGGGGCCCACAAGCCACCTGGGCGCGCCCCCAGGCTTGTAGCCAATGGGTGGATCCCCTCTGGTTGATTCTTTCGCCAGTATTTTTTATTAATTCCAAAAATATTCTCCGTAAATTTTTAGGTCAATCCGAGAACTTTTATTTCTGCACAAAAAATAACACCAAGGCAATTCTGCTAAAAACAGCGTCAGTCCGGGTTAGTTCCATTCAAATCATGCAGATTAGAGTCCAAAACAAGGGCCAAAGAGTTTGGAAAAGTAGATACGATGGAGACGTATCAACTCCCCCAAGCTTAACCCATTGCTTGTCCTCAAGCAATTCAGTTGACAAACTGAAAGTGACAAAGAAAAAACTTTTACAAACTCTGTTTGATCTTGTTGTTGTAAATATGTCTAACTGATGTTCAGGTTTTCAACAAAGATTATAGACTAACCACATTCACAATAACATTTAGGTATCACATTTACTCATATCAATGGCGTAATCAACTAGCGAGCAATAATAATAAATCTCGGATGACAACAATTTTATCAAAACAATCATGATACAATATGATATAATGGTATCTCACTAGCCCTTTCTGAGACCGCAAAACATAAATCCAGAGCACCTCGGAAGAACAAGGGCTGACTGGAAATTGTAATTCATGGTAAAAGAGATCCAGTCACAGTCATACTCAATATCAATTAATAACAAAGCATACAAATGACGGTGGTGCTCTCTAACTGGTGCTTTTTTATAAGAGGAGGATGACTCAACAGTGAAGTAAAATAGATAGGCCCTTCGCAGAGGGAAGCATTGATTTGCAGAGGTGCCAGAGCTCGAGCTTTTAAAACAGGGATGAATACTAATTTTGAGCGGTATGCTTTCATTGTCAACATAACAACCAAGAGATTTCACCATCTTCCATGCTAGATACATTATAGGCGGTTCCCAAACAGAATGATAAAGTTTTTACTCCCCCTCCACCAATCAAACACATTCCACGGCTGGCCGAATCCACGGGTACCGTCGATACAAACAACAATCTTGGGGGAGTTTTGTTTCATTATATTTTGATTTGTTTTTTGAGCATCGAACTGGGCATCCCGATTACCAACCACTTTCTCGTGAATGATAGTGAATCAACACATATCGTGAGAATAACCCACCTAGCATGGAAGATACTGACCGCCCCCAGTCGCTACATGAGCGATTTGGGCATACAAAACGGAATATTATTTGAAGGTTTAGCATTTCGCACATGCAAATTTACTTGGAACGGCATGTAAATACCGCATATAGGTAGGTATGGTGGACTCATATGGAACAACCTTGGGTTTATGGAAGTGGATGCACAAGCAGTATTCCCACTTAGTACAGGTGAAGGCTAGCAAGAGACTGGGAAGCGACCAACTAGAGAGCGACAACAGTCGTAAACATGCATTGAGATTAACCAACATTGAATGCAAGCATGAGTAGGATATAAATCACCATGAATATAAACATCGTGGAGGCTATGTTGATTTTGTTTCAACTACATGCATGAACATGTGCCAAGTCAAGCCACTTGAATCATTCAGAGGAGGATACCATCCTATCATACTACATCACAACCATTTTAAAAATGCCTGTTGGCACTCAAGACAAACCATTATACACTCTTAGCTAATTAAGCAAGGCATGAGTAACTATAATCTCTAATTGTCATTGCAAACATGTTTCATCCATAATGAGCTGAATCCAGAACGATGAGCTAATCATATTTACAAAAACAAAATAGGTTGAGTTCATACCAGCTTTTCTCCATCTCAATCACTTCATCATATATCGTCATTATTGCCTTTCACTTGCACGACCGAATGGTGTGAATAATAATAAGAGTGCACGTGCATTGGACTAAGCTGGAATCTGCAAACAATAACTCAAAGGAGAAGGCAAGGTAATATGGGCTCTCTGATAGATAAACAATAATGCATGTGAGAGCCACTCAACATTTTCATTGTGGTCTTCTCCTTACGATCCAAAGAAAGAAATTTCAAAACAAGAACGAGAAAAACTATTTACACGGGAAAGCTCCCAACAAGCAAAAGAAGAACGAAAAATCTTTTTGGGTTTTCTTTTAATGCTACAACTAAACAGACTAGAAGGTAAAGCTAGAACTAATTTTTTTTTGGATTTTCTCAAGGTTAATTAAGCACACAAGAAGAAAGCGGAAAGAAGAAATAAACTACCATGGATGATACAATGAAAAAGTATAAGCACCGACTACTAAGATGAGTGTGTGAACATGAATGTAATGTTGGTGAGAAATACGTACTCCCCCAAGCTTAGGCTTTTGGCCTAAGTTGGTCTAGGGCCATGGCTGGCCCAGATAATATCCAAAGTCATAGTTAGGGTTGTACTGGGCTGCGGCGGCTACCGCCTGAATGGCTGCAGCGCGGAGGCGAGCGGCTTCCGCCTCTCTCTCGTACTCGTTTGCCTCCTCTCTAGTTATAAAGTGTCTTTGTTTTTCCTGAAAGTTAAAGAAGGCAGGAGCAGGAAGGGTAATATGGACAGCACGTTGTCTATCAAAAATTAGTTGGTACAGGAAGGATTGTTCGTTCCTCTCAAGAAACTGGTAGCGCACCATATCCTCAGAATCAAGAAAAGCAGGTGGTAACTCAATATCATTCCCCCTGATGGGTACCCCAAGATAATTAGCTACACGAGTGGCATAAACCCCGCCAAAGAAATCTCCTTCCTTAGCATTTTTATGTAGCCTCCTGGCAATAATAGCCCCCAAGTTATATCGTCTATCACCCATTACCGCACTCTTAAGAATACTAAGATCAGGTACACAAAGGTGGCTATGATCATGTTTACCGTTAATACATCTACCTCTGAAGAGAGCAAAATAATGTATAGCAGGAAAGTGAATGCTCCCCAAGGTAGCTTGTGTAATGTTTCTAGTTTCTCCCACAGTGATGCTAGCAAGAAAATCATTATATTCAGTTTTGTGAGGATCACTATGGCTGCCCCATTGTGGAATTTTGCATGCACGGTTAAAATCTTCTAGGTCCATAGTATAAGATTCATCATAAAGATTTAATAGAACAGAATGTGTATTATGCCTGGATGAAAATTCAAACCTCCGCACGAAAGAATCAGTGAGTTGATAATATTGCTTGCATTGGTCTGAAACGAAATCTTCAAGGCCAGCATTTCGTGTGTACGCGAAAAATTCTTCCTTGAAACCGGCATGAACCATGAATTGATCCGACGGCCATTCACAAGGCCGCACTTGAGCTTCCCTCGGTGGTTCAGAGTCGGGCTCACGTATCGCGAGTCTCGGGGCCTTCTTGCTCGAGGAACCCCCTTGGTATATTCTCCTCAACATCTTTCTTTCTCTGAAAAATTTCTGAAGTTTTTAGTGACTCAAAACAAAGGTGAACAAAACTCAACAAAACTTATAGCAACTACTTCCACAAGTGCCTAGAGGCTATATCATGCATCAAAACTACTTGGGACCATACAAATTTGACATGCAAGCTCAAGAACAAGGTCACCACAGCAGCAAAAATTTGCAATATATAAAGCACTAAAACAAAAACTAATTGGACCATTGGAGCAGTCACATACCGAAGATCAGTCCCCCAAAACAGTTTTGCAAATGGAGCTTTGCACAAGGAGATCGAAAATGGCAGCAAAATGAGCTAGAACACGGGCTTGAGCAATGGTGAGATTTTTTTCTGGAGGAAGACGAAGTGGATGGGTGCTGGAATAAGTGAGGGGGCCTACGTGGGACCCACAAGCCAGAGGGGCGTGCCCTGGGGGGTGGGCGTGCCCTGTGGGCTTGTGGCCCACTGGTGCAGCCCCCTGATATGTTCTCAGTGCCAGAAATTCTTAAATATTCCAGAAAAAATCATACTACATTTTCAGGGCATTTGGAGAACTTTTATTTTCAGGTCAATTTTTATTGCACGGATAATTCAGAAAACAAAAAAATAAAAGCATTTTTACTTTATTTAATATAAATAACAGAAAGTAAAAGTTGGGTACAGAAGGTTGTGCCTCCTAAATTCATCCATCTCATGCTCATCAAAAAGAATCCATCAATAAGGTTGATCAAGTCTTATTGACAAACTTTTTTCGAATGACACGGAACCGGAGAATTTTCGAATAACACTAGGTTACCTCAACGGCGATATGCATGTCCCCAACAATAAGTATATCATATTTCTTTTTGGCGGTAGGGAGAGGGAATTCAAAATCTCCAATAATAATCGTTGAAATTTTTCCAATGGAGTTGATACTATGAACTTGAGGTTGTTTCTTCGGAAAGTGTACCGTATGCTCATTACCATTAACAAGAAAAGTGACATTGCCCTTGTTGTAATCAATAACAGCCCCTGCAGTATTCAAAAAAGGTCTACCAAGGATGATCGACATACTGTCATCCTCGGGAATATCAAGAATAACAAAGTCCGTTAAGATAGTAACATTTGCAACTACGACAGGCACATCCTCATAAATACCGATGGGTAAAGCAATTGAATTATCAGCCATTTGCAACTAAGATTTCAGTAGGTGTCAACTTATTCAAATCAAGTCTATGATACAAAGAGAAAGGCATAACACTAACACCAGCTCCAAGGTCACATAAAGCAGTTTTAACATAATTTGTTTTAATAGAGCATGGTATAGTAGGTACTCCGGGATCTCCTAGTTTCTTTGGTATTCCACCCTTAAAGGTATAATTAGCAAGCAAGGTGGAAATCTCATCTTCCGGTATCTTTCTTTTATTTGTTACAATATCTTTTATATACTTAGCATAAGGAGACATTTTCAGAATATCAGTCAAGCGCATATGCAAAAATACAGGTCTAAGCATTTCAACAAAACACTCAAAGTCCTCATCATCCTTTTTCTTGGATGGTTTAGGAGGAAAGGGCATGGGTTTCTGAACCCATGGTTCTCTTTCTTTACCATGCTTCCTAGCAACAAAGTCTCTTTTGTCACATCTTTTATTCTTATGTTGTGGGTTATCAAGATCAACAGCAGGTTCAATCTCCACATCATTATCATTACTAGGTTGATCATCAACATGAACATCATCATTAATATTATCACTAGGCTCATGTTCTTTACCAGATTTTGTCTCAGCATCAGAAATAGAAATATCATTTGGGTTTTCAGGTGTATCTATAACAGGTTCACTAGCAGCATGCAAAGTCCTATCATCATTCTTTTTCCTTTTATTACTGGGACGACTAGGTGCATCAGTATTAATTCTCTGAGAATCTTGCTCAATTCTCTTAGGATGGCCCTCGGGATACAAAGGTTCCTGAGTCATTTTACCACCTCTATTCACAACTCTAATAGAATGATCATTGTTCTTACCATTCATCTCATTAAGCAAATCATTTTGTGCCTTAAGTACTTGTTCTACTTGAGTGGTTACCATGGAAGCATGTTTACTAATAAGCTTAAGATCATTAATAGTTCTACTCATATAATCACCTTAAGTACTTGTTCTACTTGAGTGGTTACCATGTAAGCATTATGTTTCAATTGTCTACTAACATAAATATTGAAATTTTCTTGCTTAACAATAAACTTATCAAACTCATCCAAGCATTGGCTAGCAGACTTATTATAAGGAATATCACTATCATGGAATCTACGGATAGAATTTACCTCTACTACCTCTGTCGGGTTATCAAAACCATGTATCTCTTCAATAGGTGGTAAATTCTTAACATCTTCAGCTTTAATGCCTTTTTATTTCATAGATTTCTTTTCCTCTTGCATATCTTCAGGACTGAGAAATAGAATTCCTCTTTTCTTCAGAGTTGGCTTTGGAGGTGGTTCGGGAATAGTCCAATCATTATCATTGCTCAATATATTATTCAATAGTAGTTCAGTTTGTTCAACAGTTCGTTCCCTGAAAACACAACCAGCACAACTATCTAGGTGGTCCCCAGAAGCATCGGTTAGTCCATTATAAAAGATATCAAGTATTTCGTTTTTCTTGAGAGGATGATCCGGCAAAGCATTAAGTAATTGGAGAAGCCTCCCCCAAGCTTGTGGGAGACTCTCTTCTTTAATTTGCACAAAGTTAAATATTTCCTGCAAGGTAGCTTGTTTCTTATGGGCAGGAAAATATTTCTCAGAGAAGTAATATATCATATCCTGGGGACTAGGCACACAACCAGGAGCAAGAGAATTAAACCATATCTTAGCATCACCCTTTAATGAGAAAGGAAACAACTTAAGAATATAATAATAACGAATTTTTTCCTCATGAGTAAATAGGGTGGCTATATCATTCGATTTAGTAAGATGTGCCACAACAGTTTCAGATTCATAACCATGGAAAGGATCAGATTCATCCAAAGTAATTAACTCAGGATCGACAGAGAATTCATAATCCTTATCAGTAACAAAGATAGGTGAAGTAGCAAACTTAGGATCATATTGCATTCTAGCATTCAAAGATTTTTCCTTCCACTTGCATAGCAATTTCTTAAGATCATCTCTATCCTTACAAGAAAGAAAGTCCCTAGCTACCTCTCCCTCCATAACATAACCCTTAGGTATATTAGGCAATTCATATCTAGGAGAGCTAGGTCTAACAGGTGTCTCATAGTGTTCAGTTTCAATAATTTCATCCGTTTCAGCATTGACTCTAGCAATTTGTTCATCAAGAAATTCACCCAGTGGCACAGTATTATCAAGCAAAGTATCATCATAAGCATCATGCATAGCAGAAGTGGCATCATCAATTACTTGCGACATATCAGAATCAATAGCAGGTGGTGGTGTCGCAAATTTACTCATAACAGAAGGTGAATCAAGTGCAGAGCTAGATGGCAGTTCCTTACCTCCCCTCGTAGTAGAGGGATAGATCTTGGTTTTTGGGTGTTTCAGATTCTTCATAGTGATCAACAGATATAAATACCAAGTGACTCAGAGAATAGAGCTATGCTCCCGGCAACGGTGCCAGAAAAGGGTCTTGATAACCCACAAGTATAGGGGATCACAACAGTTTTCGAGGGTAGAGTATTCAACCCAAATTTATTGATTCGACACAAGGGGAGCCAAAGAATATTCTCGAGTATTAGCAGCTGAGTTGTCAATTCAACCACACCTAAAAGACTTAATATCCGCAGCAAAGTATTTAGTAGCAAAGTAGTATGGAAGTAACGGTTTTGTAGCAATCGTAACAGTGTCAACGAAAAAGTAACTTAGCAAAGATCAATATATGAAAAGCTCGTAGGCAACGGATAAGTGATGGATAATTATGTCGGATGGCATTCACCATGCAATGGTTATAACATAGGGTGACACAGAACTAGCTTCAATTCATCAATATAATGTAGGCATGTATTCCATATATAGTCATACGTGCTTATGGAAAAGAACTTGCATGCCATCTTTTGTCCTACCCTCCCGTGGCAGCGGAGTCCTAATGGAAACTAAGGGATATTAAGGCCTCCTTTTAATAGAGAACCAGACCAAAGCATTAGCACTTAGTGAATACATGAACTCCTGAAACTACGGTAATCACCGGAAAGAATCCCAGTTATTGTCACCCTGGGGGATGCGGATCATAACTCGTAATAGGTGTCTACAACTTGCAAGATAGGATCAAGAACACATATATATTCATGAAAACATAATAGGTTCAGATCTGAAATCATGGCACTAGGGCCCTAGTGACAAGCATTAAGCATAGCAAAGTCATAGCAACATCAATCTCAGAACATAGTGGATACTAGGGATCAAACCCTAACAAAACTAACTCGATTACATGGTAAATCTCATCCAACCCATCACCGTCCAGCAAGCCTACGATGGGATTACTCACGAACGGCGGAGAGCATCATGAAATTGGTGATGAAGGATGGTTGGTGATGACGACGGCGTCGATTTCCCCTCTCCGGAGCCCAAAACGGACCCCGGATCTGCCCTCCCGAGGAAGAACAGGAGGTGGCGGCGGCTCCGTATCGTAAAACATGATGAACTCTTCTCCCTGATTTTTTTCTCCCCGAATAGGGTTATATGGAGTTGGAGTTGAGGTCGGAGGAGTTGCAGGGGGGCCACAAGCCACCTGGGCGCGCCCTAGTGGGGCGCCCCCTGGCTTGTGGCCAATGGGTGGACCCCCTCTGGTTGATTCTTTCGCCAGTATTTTTTATTAATTCCAAAAATATTCTCCGTAAATTTTCAGGTCAATCCGAGAACTTTTATTTCTGCACAAAAATAACACCAAGGCAATTCTGCTGAAAACAGCGTCAGTCCGGGTTAGTTCCATTCAAATCATGCAGATTAGAGTCCAAAACAAGGGCAAAAGAGTTTGGAAAAGTAGATATGATGGAGACGTATCACCCACCTTCTAAAAATAAACGTTATGATAAGAGAGACTTTATTGCTAGGAAACATGGAAGGGAAAGAGAGCCATGGGTTCAAAAACCTATGACATTCCCTCGTAAAGCCACTAAAAGTAAAGATGAGGAAGATTTTGAGCGCTTTGCTAAAATGATTAGACATGTCCATTGATGCACTCGCTTGACTGATATATGAAAAATGCATCCATATGCTTAGTATATGAAAGATATTATCACTAATAAAAGAAAGATACCTGAAACTGAAATTGCCACCATGCTTGCTAATTATTCTTTTGATGGTGGAGTACCTAAGAAGTTGGGGATTCGGGTATACCCACAATACCTTTCTCTATTAAAAGGAATTATGTTAAAACTGCTTTATGTGATTTAGGGGCCGATGTTAGTGTTATGTCTTTCTCCCTTTATAAAAGACTTGAATTGAGTAAACTCACACCTACTGAGATATCTTTGCAAATGGCCGATAAATCCACTGCTTTACCTATTGGAATTTGCAAGGACGTTCCTGTCGTGGTTGCAAATGTTACTATCTTAACAGACTTTGTTATTCTCGATATGCCGGAGGACGATAATATGTCGATCATCCTTGGTAGACCTTTTCTAAATACTACAAGGGCTGTTATAGATTGCAATAAAAGCATGGTCACCTTTCATATCAATGGCAAGCAACATACTATGCATTTTCCGAGCAAGCAAATTTGGTTAATAATATTAATGTCATTGATCCTTTTCCCAGATTATCGTTGGAGATATTACAATTGCTCTCCCTACCACCAAGAAGAAGAAATATTATAATCTTATTATTGGGGAGATACAAATCCCAGTTGAGGTAACCTAGTGACATATGAAGATTCATCGGTTTCATGTTAATCAGAAAAGTTTATTAATAAGACTTGATTAACCTTATTAATGAATTCTTTTCGAAAGACATGAGATTGACGAATTGAATATTCACAACTCTTTGTATCACAAGCTTGTGTTCTATTCTCTTAGAAAAAATAAAAATAAAATTCCATGAAATTCCTCTCTTTTGTTTTTCACGTGCCTGAAAAATACTTCAAAAATAAAAAGTCTCAGATTTCCACGAAATTATAACATGAATTTTTCTGGAGTAAATAAAAATTTTGGGTGTAAAAATTACTACAGGGGGGCTTGCCAGTGGGCCACCACGCAACAGGTTGTGCCCCCCTAGGGGCACGACCGGTTGGCTTGTGGGGGCCACAGGGGCCCCTGCCTTATCTCTTCCTCCCACTCCTTCTCCTACCTCTAGAAAAAATTCTCTAGCCATCTCTCTCCTGTGTTCTTCACCCAGAAAGTGAAATTCTCGATCTCTTTGCTCGGAACTCCGTTTCCGAAACTGTTTTGAGGAATTGCTCCTTGGTATGTGACTCTCCCATTCCTCCAATTTCTTTATGTTTTAGTAGTTTATATTTTGCATAAGTTGCTGCACTTGGTGCTACAGAAAATAAACTTGCATGTCTAATTCGTTGAGTTCCAAGAAGTGGGAATGCTTAATATGTGCTCTAGGCATCCATATGAGTAGTTGCTACCAATCTTCCAAAGTTTTATTGACATAATTTTGTGGCCCAAAAATTTCAGAAATTTGTTCTTAGGAGAATGAACTTTCTAGCGAGAGCTTCTTCAATCCGGAACCCCAAGGGAGTTTCTAGGAGGATTCAGGATAGCGATATCAACCTCCCTCGCAATGCGGAAGTTAGACCCTGTGAATGACCACATATACCCTTCATGAGTGAAGCGGTTTTTTATGAAGAGTTCATGCAATTCATTGCAAATGCCAGGCTAACCAGCTTCTTCGTAGATAAGTGTGACCAACACTATCTCCTTACTAATTCCTTCGTGCAAAACTTTTATTTCGTTAATATGCCTGGTGCTCATATGGTACGCTTTGCTCTATATGCCGAGAACTACGAGTTACCTCTACATGAATTTTGTGAAATATGTCTGCTTCCCTCTGATGGGGGAGTGCGTGAGCCTAAAGCTAAGGAGTTTGAGGACTTTATTCATACCTTAACGGTAGGAAAAACCAGGGGCGTTTCACGCGCTAGAGTCACTAGATTGCATTTTCCATCGGTGCATTATTTTTCTCTGGTCATAGGAAAATGCATAACTGCTATGGAGAAGGGTGGTGCCCTCAGTGCTCCCACCCTTGCTATTTTATGCTATGCACTTTATGGTGATAATACTTACAACCTTGGAGCTATTGTTGTGCGCCTCTTGCATCTTAACAAAACTAAAGGTAAAATTCATGGTGGTATTTATGTTGCGTGCTTGGCTAAGCACTTTGAGGTGGCAATACGCCCTACTGATTATTTGTTGCCTAAGGTGCACCTCGACCATCTATCTATGGAGGAACACCAGTTCCTCTGGAATCCCGAATCAATACAACCCCTTTGTTACAGCCTAGTGTTTAGCGAGAAGACTTGCGATATTATTCCTTTGCCTACACCTTCTTTGTTTAACTATCATGTTAGGAACGGATATAGAATAATGCCAGAGGACATCATTGCTTACCGGAACGAGCTTGCTGCTGCGAAGGCCGAGGCTCAGGCATGGGACTCTCGGGTACCTGGGCGGAAGTACTTTCCTGGACCTGGCGGCTAACACCAGTGGTGATTACCCAGCTAGGCAAAAGCCTAAGCTTGGGGGAGTACGTATTTCTCACCGACATTACATTCATGTTCTCACACTTCATACAAATTGTCGGTGTTCATCCTATTTCTTTGTATATCCATGTTAGCTTTATTTTCCCCTTTCTTCTTGTGTGTTTGAATTTTTTTTGAAAATCCAAAAATATTTCTCGCTTCTGTTCGGTTCTTTCCTTTTTCTCGTTTCTTTAGTTGTAGTACTAAAAAGAAAAACAAAAAAGATTTCCTTTGCCTGTTGGGAGCTTTTCCGTGTAAATGATTTTTCTCGTTCATGTTTTCCCCTTAGTTCCTTTGCTTGCTAAAGAATAAACAAATACTCCAAAAATATTTCAGTGTGTGTCTCTGAATTTCTTTTCTTTTGTTGAGTTGTCGAAAGGAGAAGACCAGGATGAAATTGTTGAGTGGCTCTCATATGCTTTATTGATGATGTAACACAAAGCAAATTTTACCTTGTCTTCTCCTTTGTCTTAAACTGCCCTGCAGATTCCAGCTTAGTCCACGGCGTTCTTGCACTATTATTATTATCACACCATTCGATCGTGCAAGTGAAAGGCAATAATGACGATATTTGATGAAGTGACTGTGGCGAGGGAAGCTGGTATGAACTCTTCTTGTTTTCTATTTTTGTAAATATGTTTAGCCAGTTTGATCCTGATTCAGTATATCATGAGTAAACATGTTCGTGATGACAATTAGAGATTATAGCTTCTCATGCCATGCCTAAATAGCTAGGAGTTAATCATGATTTATCTTGTGTGTCAACATGCATTGAAATGGTTATAATATGGTATGGTAGTATGGTATCTCCTTCTGAGAAATTCAAGCAGTTTGACTTGGCCCATGTGCAAACAGGTAATTGAATCAAAACCAACATAGCCTTCATGATGTTTAAATTCAGATTTTTCATACTACTCATGCTACATCCAATGTTAATTATTCAAAATGCATGTTCATGACAGTTGTTGCTCTCTAGTTGGTCGCTTCTCAACCTATTGCTAGCCGTCGCCTGTACTGAGCGGAAAAGTTGCTTGTGCATCCAATCCTTAAACCAAGTTATTCCACATGAGTCCACCATACCTACCTATATACGGTATTACCCTGCCGTTCCAAGTAAATTTGCTTGTGCCATCTCTAAATATTAAAATAAACATCCATTTTTGTGCACTCGTCTGATGGAGCGACGGGGCGGTCAATATTTTCCATGCTAAGCAACTTATTCTCAGGACGGTCATTTATTCGCCGTCATTGCACGAGAGAGGCTGGTAAGAGGGATGCCCAGTCCCACATAATCGAAATAAATTACACCAACTCCTTGGGACAGTTGATTGTTTGGCGGGCAACCGTGGATTCGGCCAGCCATGGAATGTGTTTGGATGGTGGGTAGGAGTAAACTTTACTATTCTGTTTGGGAACCGCCAATAATGAGTTTTGCATGGGAAATGTTGAAAACCTTTGTCGTAACGTTGACAAGAAAAGTGCACCGCTCAAAAATTACTTTCACCCTTGTTTTAAGCTTCGAGCTTTGGCACCTCTTGAAATCAATGCTTCCCTCTGCGAAGGGCCTATCTATTTACTATTATGTTGAGTCATCATCCTCTTACTAAAATCACCAGACCCGAGAGCACTAATGTCATTCTTATGCATTTAGTTTAGTTAATGTTGGATATGAGCATGATTGGATCTTTTCTAACCTGAATTATAATGTTTAGTCGCTGCTTGGATCTCAGAGGTGCACTGCATTTATGTTTTGCGGTGTCAGAAAAGGCTAGGGAAATACCATGTCACCATATTGTATTATGAGTGTTTTGATAAATTTTTGTCATAGGAGATGTTTTATAATTGCTTTCTAGTTGGTTATGTCTTGCTATGAGTTAACATAATATCTATTTTTTGTTATGGACGTGTCTATCTATGATTTATGCTGAAAACTTGAGCACTAGCTAAGCATGTGTATAATAATGAAAACAAAAGAGTTTGTAAAAGTTTTCTTTATCACTTTCAGTTTATCAACTGAATTGCTTGAGGAAAAGCAATGAGTTAATCTTGGGGGAGTTGATAAGTCTCAAACGTATCTACTTTTCCAAACACTTTTGCTCTGGTTTTGTCCTCTAATTTGCATGATTCGAATGGAACTAACCCGGACTGACGCTATTTTTAGCAGAACTACCTTGGTGTTATTTTTGTGCAGAAATAAAAGTTCTCGGAATTGGACGAAACTTTTTGTGGATTTTTTCTAGAATATATAAGGAATTTTGGAGCGAAGAACTGCCGGAGGGGTTGGACCAGAAGGCCACCACGCAACCGGCTGCCCCCCCCTAGGGGCGCGGCCAGATGGCTTGTGGGGCCCTCATGGCCACTCCGACCCAAATTCCAATGCTATAAATTCACATCCGCGGAGAAAAAATAGGAGAGAAGATTTCACCGCGTTTCACAAGACGGAGCCGCCGCCACCTCCTGTTCTTCCTCCGGAGGGCTGGTATGGAGCCTGTTTTGGGCTCCGGAGTGGGGAAATCGTCGCCATCGTCATCACCAACCCTTCTCCATCAACACCGCCATGATGCTCACCACTGGGAGTGAGTAATTCCTTTGTAGGCTTGCTAGACGGTGGTGGGATTGGATGGAATTGATCATGTAATCGAGTTAAGTTTGATAGGGCTTGATCCCTAGTATCCACTATGTTTTGAGATTGATGTTACTATGACTTTGCTATGCTTAATGCTTGTCACTAGGGCCCGAGTGCCATGATTTCAGATCTGAACCTATTATGTTTTCATGAATATAAGAGTGATTTGGATCCGATCTTGCAAGTTATATGTACCTATTACGTGTCATAATCCGCATACCCCAAGGTGACAATAATTGGTATTCTTTCTGGTGATTGCCGTAGTTTGAGGAGATCATGTATTCACCATGTGTTAATGCTTTGTTCCGGTTCTCTATTAAAAGGAGGCCTTAATATCCCTTAGTTTCCAATAGGACCCCGCTGCTACGGGAGGGTAGGACAAAAGATGTCATGCAAGTTCTTATCGCAAGCACGTATGACTATAAACGGAATACATGCCTACATTACATTTATGAATTGGAGCTAGTTCTTTGTCGCCGTACTGTGTAACTGTTATATGATCAATGTCATCTAAATCATCATCCACCACCGATCCACGTGCCTACACTTTACATATACTGAATCTTGCCAAGTTACTATTGCTATTGTTACTGTCACACTTGCTACAAAACTGCTACTATCACTATCACTGTTACTTTTGCTACTACTATTTGCCGGGCTACTAAATCTTTGCTATAGAGAGATATCCTCGGTGCGGTTGAATTGACAACTCAACTATCAAGGCCAATAAATGTTCTTTGGCTCCCCTTGTGTCGAATCAATAAATTAGGGTGAAATACTACCCATGAAGACTGTTGCGATCCCCTACACTTGTGGGTTATCATGTCGCGACACTCGTGTCCTGATTTCTGCCATTTGTGATACAATTAGTGAACTGGCATCATATAAGAGTCATATTTTGGCAATACCATTTTGACTTAAATATGCAATGGACATGATGTCTGCACCTTAACATGTAATCAACTTGATTTAATTACAATTCTGTCTTGTGTATCCCCTCCCGATCTCATCGCATATGAACTATATTACGGAACCGACATCGATCATTCACATCATCACAACCGCTGCTTAGTGTTGAACGCGTGCGCTGCTCTAAGTCATTGCTCACACTTTGTTTTTTCCAACCGTTTGCCATTTAACACCCACAGACGCCCACAATAATGGGAGCTTCTTCCAGCCGACGTGTGGCCAACAGAGCCGGGTGGGGAAGCATTGCGCGGGAATGGGCTCACCAATGATACGTTTGGCGGCACTTCGAGCCGCTGCATGTCCAAACAAACCGCGTGTTCGCGCGCTAGTCAAGCTTGCACAGCAATCCTCCGCCAGGAATGCGGTGACAAGACATGCCGATTACAGCCCATCCAACCCCCATTTACTCCACCGCTCATTTATCTTCTTGTCTCTCTTCATCCTTTCCCCACAACGCAAGAAGCACACCCACGACTCCAAATACAGAGAGGATATCCTGCTCAGCTCCAATGGCGGCGCTCCCAGCGGCAGCCGACAACGAGCGGCAGTTCACCATTCGTGCCTACGTGGGTGTGACCCACGTAAGGTTCAAGGACCTCTCGATGGTGTACACCAACGACCCGGTCTGTGTGGAGAACGCCATCCACACCATGGAGGAGTGACTTGCCGATGACAAGTACAAAGTGGTCGGCTTCAACCTCGAGTACACCGGCGGTCGTGCAGGGCATGATTAGAAGGTTGTCGTCGCCCAGCTATGCGTTGGCCATTACATCCTCGTCTACCACTACTGCCTGGCCATAAGGCCTTGCGAGCGTTTTGCCAGGTTTGTCAACATCCCTAACAACATATTCGGTACGGTTGACATGACCAATGATGAAAAGGTGCTCAAGACCATGGGCTTGGCCTGCCAGAACCTTGTGGACATCCAATGCCATTATATGACCTTGGGAGGCGAGAAGCATAAAGACTCCCTGGTTAACCTCGCCATGTCCATCATCGACCCCTACTACAGAGGCATGAAGGATGTCTGCAAGAGGAAGAAGAAGGTTGCCTGACACCGCGCCTGGGTCCGAAGACTAGATGAAGATCATGTCAAGTACGCAGCCAAGGACGCGTACGCAAGCTATGAGATGTGCAGGTGGATCGTTGACATGAGGAAGTGCCTCCGTCCTGCGCCGACCGGCACCAGTCGTCACAAGAAGTATAGATGATTTGATGATCGTTACTACTAGTTTAGTATGCATGTACTTGTTAATTGAGGTGTGCAAATGTTATATATAGTCAGTATTGTAATGGGATGTGTACTCATGACAAACAGTTCATCCTGATGAAATGTATGCCGTACATCACGCACACCTTAATCTGGTTAACCGTTTACATAACTCTGGTTCATCGCAAGCAGTTCATCTGGAACAACTGTATGCCAGGTATCGCACATGTAATTATTTTTTGAATCGTAGTTGATGGATCCGCCATCGCATACAGTATTTTTATTGCCGACGGACCTTGAGCTATACCGTTTGCGATTCATGCATCCAACACAGTTTGGTTGAAGGGTCTCTGATTGACGTGTCATCATTGGTCGGGCTCTGGTGTAAGTACGGTGCAGACTGCTGTTGTCCATTCCTGGCGCAAAATCGGGCTACTAGTGTGTCGTGGACACAGCTGCAACGTTGTGGGAAACGAGCCCTTTGACCTCCACCCACAGCCCGCCTCGCTTCCAAGTTCTCCATTAATGATGCTCCACGTTCTCCACCGTTCTTATCTATAAGGGCCACCGCCGAGGATCGCCTCCTTTTCCGATGGAGGACGAGGCGGCCAACAAGTGGGGCCGAGTCGAGGCTGAACCACAAGAGCCTCCGGCGAGCGTGGACTTCATCAGCAGCATCCCCGATGATATGTTGGTAACCATCATGGCCCTCCTCCCCATCAACTCTACCGTGCATACCACCATACTCACCAGGCGGTGGCGCCCCCTATGGTACTCCATCCCCTTGACCTCCTCGATGATGACGAGCTATACAGCGGGGATCACAAACGCTTGGACGGATTGTCCCACATCGTCATCACAGACACTGCGCTAGTCATACGCTTTGTCATCAGCAAGTTCCATTCCAACTGCAAGGCCGAACCTAAGTTTCACAAGTGGTTCCTATCCCCCGCCCTAGATCAGCTCAAGGAGCTGAGCTTTGTTGTTGGACATCGGCGGTCGCTGCCGCCATCCGTCCTCCTACTCGCGCCCACGCTGCGCCATGCTACATTCATGGAGTGCCTTTTCCCCAAGATTAATGCCACGCACGCTCTTCATCTCCCTAAACTGAAGCACCTCGATATGATTGGCGTCAGCATGTCGAAGGAGGATTTGCTGCACCTTCTCGGCGGCTATACAGCGCTCGAGTACCTTCGTCTTCTGATGATGTTTGGGTTTATTAGCCTCCACATCACTATGACGAATCTCCGTAAGATTTATGTGCATGGCTGGTGCCACAACACGCTGTTAGTTGGGTTGTTTCATGATATGGTCATTGAGAATGCACCCTTTCTTGAGAGATTCTTTGTACTTGATAAAGAAGGTCGAGCAAGAATCAGGGTCATTGACGCACCAAAACTGACAGTTTTGGGCTATTCATGTGCTGAATTCTCTGAACTTGTTACAGCTGGATCTATGCCCAATCTTATTCTCATTCTTATTATTTTACATCACATTTTATTTAGTTTTTTTTATCTATGTTTTGCTATCATCCAGAAAATGATTCCCACAGGCCTCGCATTGTCTCTTCGCACAATGAAGATCTTGGCACTACAATCTATTGGCCCCGATATGGATGAAGTTTTTAAGTTCCATAGATGCTTTCCATGCACGGAGAAGCTATACATCGAGGTGATGTTCTTTTCCAGTTAATTGTTAAACAGAACGGAGTTCAATTTGTTTGTACTTTTACCCATGATTCCAATGAGAAATGTACTATATATGATTTCCAAAGCAAATGTGGAGGATTTCAATACATTTTTTTGAGATGTTAATCATGAACAATCGAACATGGCATGGCACTCTATTAGTGTATTTTATAAATCCTGCAAATCAAAGAGGCTCGTAGTGTTCAAAACTGCATCTAGGCATTGATATGTGGAAAAAGTGGCGCAATATAACAATCCCATCGAATAACTTGAATTCCATCTCACAGAAATTACTTTGAACGAGTACCGAGACACTAATCGAGAGAGTCAATTCGCCAGTTTCTTTGTTCAGAAAGCAAGTGTGCTCAAGGTAATGAGGTTTGCACTATATTTAGTGCACCGCAATGGATGGTTTACTGATCAGCGGAGGTGTCTATAGCGGAATGGAAAAGGCTCTGCAGAAGCTGATTTTAATTTTGGAAGTTCATATGACAGAATTTTCAAAAGCGACTCTTTCGAGCCAATATATAACTTCTCGGTGGCTGATGCCTTCGCAAAAAAATTTCATGCCATGGATTGTGAAGATTGGACTTGATTTCTAATATTAGTTTGTACCTTGTAATCTTTGAACTTGGGCCTTGTAATGATGGAGTATGAACCTTGTAATATTGCTGGTATTTGTGATACAATATTTGAAATTGCATTGTGTTCTTTTTTGGTTATGCAATCATGTTCTTATAAGTACATATGTCGTTGTTCTGTAGGCACAACATAGATGTTGTGCAGACAGAGCAAATCACAGTACACACGGACTAAACTACGAATCCCGTCGGTGATGATTTCATCAATCGCCGATACATGTATACCAGCAAGCGTTTTCCCACAACACACATATGTTATTAGCACCAATCGTCCATGTTATTTCTTGTGTTCGCACATGATTCTGATTGCTCACCTGTTTGCTATATATCGCACACATATTGTTTTGCCGAATCATTTGTGTTCTGTTGTATCATCGCACACAGTTCATGGTAGTGAACGGTGTACCCTCTATCGCACACATCTAGATCTCTGTAACCGTTTGCGTTATTTTAGTTAATTGCAAACAATTCATATGGAAGAACTGGATGACAGAAATCACACACATTAATCTTTTTTGAATCGTATTTGATGGGTCCGCCGTCGCACACAGTTCGCGTTATTGGTGATGGAGCTTGAACTATACCGTTTTTGATTCATGCATCGCACACAATTTCGTCGAAGGGTCTCTGATTGATGTGTCGTCTTTGGACCATCCTGCAGTAGTGAATAGATATCATTGCGAGGAGTATGGATTGCCATGCACAAATGCACTAGGGCTATAAGTGTATGAAAGCACAAATGAAGCTAAGTGGGTGTGCATCCAAGTTGCATGCTCATGAAGACCTCGGGCATTTGTGGAAGCCCGTCATCGGAATATACAAGCCAAGTTCTATAATGAGAAATTCCCACTAGCATATGGAAGTGACAAAACAAGAGACTCTCTATGTGAAAACATGGTGCCACTTTGAGGCACAAGTGTGGAAAAAAGGTAGTAGCACTGTCCCTTCTCGCTTTTCTCTCATTTATTTCTTTTTTCTCTTTTTTCTTTCTTTCTTTCTTTCTTTCTTTTTATCTTTTTTTTCTTTTTTCTTTCTTTTATTTTTCGTACGGAGTCTCATCCCGACTTGTGGGGGAATCCTTGTCTCCATCATCCTTTCCTGACTAAGACAGTGCCCTAAATAATGATAATCATCACACTTTTATTTACTTACAACTCGATATGAAAAACTAATAAACAATATGACTCAATATGCATGCCTCTGTCAGTGTACTGGGATGTGCAATGATCTAGCGTAACATGTATGATAATGATGAACGGTGGTGTCGCACCCTGTGTTTGTACCACCTTGTTATGCTATGAGTTTATAAAATTTGGACGCATTTAAAACTTTTTATGTGTGTGTGCATGTTTGAATTCTTTGTTGTGTGTCTGCTTGTCTGATTGTGTTTTGATTCACACAAATCCTTCTCCTCTCAAAACTTTCCCAATGACCATTCCATGTGTGTATGGCCTAAAACTATTTTTATAAAATATTATTTTGGCCAAAAATCAATTATTCAATTTAGGTTTTCAAAACCCCCTGAATTGAGGTTTGTACTACAAGTCCTAGAATTAGGGTGAATGTTTTGCCCCAAAGATTATATTTGGAACCTACTATATATAAGACTTCCCAAAACCACCAAATATTATTTTTAAAGAGTATTTTCATATTTTATTTAAAGGCTTTTTCTTAAGGCCAGAAATGATCTTTTATAGTGGAAAGTTATTTTTATGCTTTCAAAATATTTGAGAAAAATCAGGGAAACTCACTGGACATATATTTTCCATATATAAGAGTTTCAACACGTAGTCATGTTCAAAATATTGGACAAAACCCTCCAAGACCCTTCTGCATATTTCAAGCATTTGAAATATTTCTATAGGAAATATTCTCAAATAAATCCAGGAAATCTCCAACATGTCACATATGCAATAATTGATGATCTTGCCAAGTTTTATCTCAATACAAATAATTTTGGTTCACCAAAATTCCCTAAAACCATGTCTGTCCACATCCAAACTTGAGCAACTTTGCACTATCAAGTTTCTCCAATTGGTCCCAAACTTTGTGGGCATGCTCTAATCCCCAAATAATGCCACGACACCAAGTAGTGCATTAAGGAGAATAGTTTTGCATCACTAGATCTAATGAAACCCATTTATGCCCATTTCTAGGGTTTATAAAGTTTACATTGGCAACTTTTCTCAAATGGACTCGAACCCTGTGATCACACTCATTTCTACCCATCATTTGATCCTGTTAAATCTCACAACAAGTGGGGAAAGTTATCTTTCCCAAACACCTTCTACCCAGTTCCAAAAATCAATGATTGCAAGGGCAAACAAGTTCTCCTTAAGCCTTACTTTTTACCACAACACTAGCAAGCCCCTCCACACCTCTAGTAAATTTCCTGGCGCCCAGCTGCATGAGTGCATGGGTGAAAACCTCTCTTCCCCTCTTTGGACAGCCCCATTTCGATCATTCGCTCTGCTCTCTCTCACTCATGGCCATTCCCGGAGCATCCAAGGCTCCTCCCCATTTGCTAACTTCCTCCTGCAGCTCCTAGACGCAAGTGGACATGCCAGAGCGCGCAAAAGTCCTGCCATCCTGGCCAAAATCACGCTCTGGAGTGTGCTACAGGACGGTAGAGCGTTGACGCCGCGCCCTGTCCCTGACCTCCTCGAGCCTCCCCCTCGTGCCAGTGGAGGTGCCTTGGCGTCCGCAACACGCTGGTCTGCTGGCCCCCTCCTCCCTCTCTCTCTAACGGCTCCTCGCACATGCGCCATGGCCGCCCCGCTTGGCCAACAAGCGGCGTCGCACCCTCGAGCGCCAGAGCGCTTCCCCGCTCTCTCTTTTCTCCCCCTGGTCGTAGAACACCCGCAGGAACTCCCACGGCTCAAAACCAAGCACCCATATGCGCTCTAGCAACGGCTACGACCTCACCGGCGCACAAGCCGACGGTGCATGGCACCCCGGCTATTTAAGCCGCCCCTGAGGCCCTCTCTCCTCTCTGCTAGATCTCTCTCTCCCAATTGAACCCCTGCACCACCATCTCCTCCCTAAACCACCCGAGATCGAGATCGAGCCCAAGCTCCGTCGCATCAGGACTCCGGTGATCTCCGAGTATAGCCCCTCTATGGCCCTCCTTTCTCTCCATGTGATCTCCCCTCGCTCTCCCGACGTGATTCTCTCTCTCTCCCACTCTGATTGCAGCCTGTAGCGTTGACTGGTAGCTCGCCCGAGGCTCCTCCGCCGTGGCATCCTCGTCGCCGGCGACCCAGGCTACCCTGGCCACCACCTCGACCTCCACCCTAATGGCGACGACCCCCTGAGCTCATTCCTGCCCTCAGCTTCCCTCGCCGTGGATGGTGTCACGCCCAAGATGCGATCCTATCCTTATTTTGGCACGAGGGCCTCAACAGGGATAGAAGCGCATCTCGTCGTTTTGCAAGAATGGATATCATTACAAGTACATGTAAAGAAGAGATGAGTATATATGGAATTGGCTTACACTCGCCACAAACTAAATCAATTTCACATCAATACAACAATGAACATCATACAGAAGAGCAGGGTCCGACTACGAACGAAAACAAACGATAAAATGGCATCCATCCTTGCTATCCCAAGCTGCCGCCTGGAACCCATCCTATGATCGATGAAGAAGAAGAAGAAGAACTCCAAATCAAACAAAGCATCGCGCTCACATCATATCATCACATTACATGTACCTGCAACTATTGTTGTAGTAATCTGTGAGCCACGGGGACTCAACAATCTCATTTCCAAGGGTATCAAGACTATTAAAGCTTAATGGGTGAGGTATGGTTAAGTGGTGAGGCTGCAGCAAGCACTAAGCATTTATTTGAGTGGCTAACTTACGAGTACAAGAATAAAGGGGGGGTGATTGTCGTATCAGCGGATGAGATCTAGTAATGATCTCTAAGAGATCCTGAACACCTACTTACGTCAACCATAACCCCACCATGTTCTCTCTTGGAAAAGGTCTCATGAGAAGAGACAGTCACGGTTACGCACACAGTTGGTGTATTTTATTTGAGTTTACTTCAAGTTTGCTATGACCGGGTGTTAAACAAAGTTTCCAAGTTGCCACATAACCGCGGACACGGCTTTCCGAAAGATTTAACCCTGCAGGGGTGCTCCAACTCATCCATCACAAACTAACCACACGCCGCGGGAATAACCTCGACCAAGAATCCCTTGATTTCCTAGGAAATTCCATTGGAAAACCGCAACCTCGAGATAGCCCGAAGTATTTTCAGAATTCCTCGCACAAGACATTCGAGAAAGGTAAAACAAATCCAGCAAGGCCGCCCGGCGTGTCGACAAACCCGATAGGAGCCGCATATCTCGTTCTCAGGACACGACCAGATGAGCGCGGCGTACAGTGTCCTGATAGACATCACCCGAGTTGCCCCGGGTTGGCCCCGCACACGACTCTAGTTTGGACCAACACTCATGAGGAGCACTGGCACGGGTTGTTGATTAAGGATCCTCGGGTTAATTACTCCCTATGCAGGTTTATTAGTTATTAGGCAAATGTAGTACCACTGTTGGGCCTTGCCAGACAAGTTTTATCCTAAAACGAAAATCAAGGGGGTCCCCATAACAACCCTGAGCATGTTAGGAGCGCTCAATTATGGAACATAACACCGGTACACAAGTAACTAGGGCGGCAAAAGTGGAACAAAACACCGAGCAAAAGGCCAAGCCTTCCACCCTTTACCAAGTATATATGTGCATTAAATTAAATAGCAATAATATTGTGATATATCAAAAGGATATCCATGTTGGAACATGGAAACAATTGCACCTGGAACTAGCAACGCTATAAGAAGGGCTGAGCAAGCGGTAACATAGCCAAACAATGTTTTGCTGGGATGTGGAGGGGTTAGAGGATTTTCATGGCAATTTGGGAGGCTTGACATACAAGTGGTAGGTAGCGAGACAGCGATAGAAACGAGACATCTAGCATGGCAATGATAGTAATGTCCAGGGAAATGATCATCTTGTCTGAGATCCCGCTTGGAAGAAGACCGAGTCCATGAAGAAGACGAACCAACGTAGTCGTACGAATCCTCACACTCCGAACGCTTTTTGAACTCTATCGAGAAGAAGCAATCCGAAAACAACAATCAACACATGATAACACCACGACATATTCATGATATGATGCACAATCAAATATGATGCATGCTATGCATGACATGGCAAAGCACAACAATCAACTTCTACACATTAAGTGAATCTCAATATGCAACGAATTGCATATTGACGAAACTCCACACTCGAATTATGTAGTTCACTCTCGTTAGGTACACGACAATATTAAATGTTATTAAACATGGCAAGAGGTGAGCATAATTAAACTACACTATCTAGGCATCTTAAATGACGTCAGAAACAACTTATAGTATTTCCGAAGCGACCTCATATGCAAATTATGAATTTGGTCCAGAACTGAACTAACCATGTTTTATATTTATTAAACAGGGAAATAAAGTGCACAATGCGATTCTACTCAACATTCTAGTTGATTTTACATATATAGATCATATAAAACGGAGCTACGGCCTAAAAGATATGACCTTCACAAGATGAACATGACATGATTGCAGAATGCATGAAAATGACAACCACAAACATCTCAAATCATGAATGCAGCAAGATATTATGATACTACATGAAAATCTAAGCAAGTTTCATATATGGCATGACCAAAACGGAGCTACGGGTCAACCAAAACAACCAACACAAGTTTTAGTGCAAATCTGTCCAAACCAGCAACATGGCTGATTGCACACATGAAAACAACAAGCTACAAGATTCTAAAATGCACAAACTAAGCATGGGGCAGTAGCATCTAACACACACTTCATTTCATCTTCACATATCATACTGAAAAGAGTCATGGATCACACGGTAGGAAGCTCACAACATGGCAATAAAATATCGCAGATTAGGACTTAGTGAAAATAACAGTTTTGACATAGCAGTTTTATCATGGAGGCATATTGGCAACAATAAAACTATATGCTACAGCGCATATATTGGCATGAAACTTAACAGCATGGTAGTAGACATGATGCACTACAATTAATTCCAAGGTGGCAAGGACTAATTATGCCTAGAATCATGGCTAGCATTATCACAACATGGCATTATGAAGAAAACAGATTCTCAGACTTAGTGAAAATTAGAGTAGACATGTGCAGCAGTTTTTAACAGACTGACATATTGAACAATAGAATTAATTATGATGCTAAACCTATTCATGCAAACTATAGGCACAACATGATAGGCAAAAACATGCTTAACAAAAGACTCCTTGGTGGCAACCACAAAAGACTCCTAGATCAATAGCAAATCACATGGCAACATGGCAATAAAATAACAGTTTCAGACTTGGTGAAATTTAGCTATCTCCCAAAACTGCAGTTTGATTAGGCATGAAGACATGGCAATAACATTAGCATAGAATTCATTTATAGGCATGGCAAGGACTCTAACAGCAAGTATACATGACACACTTCAAATCATTCCATTAGCACAATTACATAGGATGCATGGTTCGCTTAATATGATGCCCACAAAACGGAACTCTACGTTAACAGATTTCAGTTTTAACATGATGGCAACTTTAGCGCAAGTAATGAACAGGATGATGATGTCCTACCTAGCAACCAGAGGCATGGCATCCAAGTACACATCACATAGAGCAATTCTCACGAAGACACCACATGCAAAAGACCTACCGATGAGTTGCAATCATCCGCGCAACATTGAATAAAATAACCGTTTTGCACATAACGACATGATGCACTTTTGCAACACACATTACAGCACCTAAATGAATTCCTATGAGCATGCAAATGACACCATCACATAGAGCACGAAGAGTAGATGCATTTTGATATATAATACTTCACCATCGGATCAACATGCGCAAAGTTATGACACTGACTATATGCATATGTGATGTTAAAACAGACAATTAAAGACTTAGAAGAAAATCGACCTCGAGCAAAACGGGATGGGGATGTCCAGCTGGACGGGCCGGTCCAGGGGCGGCGTTTGGATGCGGGGACGTCGACATCCAGGGCCGAGGCCGTCCCAGCCGATGGTCAACGGCGGCGGATCGGGTCAGCCGCCGGCACGGAGGCAAGGCGACGCCAGCGACGGCGCGGCTGCGGCGAAGGAGGTGCCGCGGCAGCGGCTCCCGGCCGGATCTCGCCGGATCCGGACTGGAGGCGGCCACAGGCGACTCGAGCAGCGGCGCGAGCTCCGACGGGAGCACGCGACGGGGAGGCGGCGGCCGGCGGTCGCCGGGCAGGGGCGGCCGACGAGGTCGAGCAGGGCGGCGGGCGCGGGTCTGGCTCCGACGGGCTCGTCGCCGGAGCGGAGGGAGGTAGCGACGCACCGGCGAGGTTCGGCGGCGGGGTCGCCGTGGTTGACGGCGGCGAGGTCAGCGGCCGGCGAGGGGCGGCGCCGGAGGTCGCCGGCAGGAGGGCTCGGGCGCAGGGCAAGGGAGCAATGGCCGGGCGAGCGGCGGGCACGCGGAGGCGCGGCTCGGCCCGATCCGGGCCCGGGGCAGGCCGGATCTGGGCTTGGCGGGCCCGGCGCGGGGTGGAGGAGGCTGGCGCCACTTGGCGGCACGGGAGAGGAGGCGGGCTGGCTGGCGGCGGTGCCTAGGGTTTGGGGGCACGGGTCTCGAGGTGGAAGAAGGGCAACCCAAAAAGGGAAGAGGAGGGCTTCCATTTATAGCAGAGAGAGCTAGGTTACGTGAGCGTTTGCCCGTTTTCGGACCGTGCGATCTCGATCGGACGGTCCGGAAGCGGAGGGGGGTTAGCTGGGCTGTGGTGGGCTGTGGAGAGGGGTTGTGGGCTGAGGAGAGAGGGAAATGCGAGGCCCGTGACACAGTTTTAGAAACACCAAAAACGTCCGCGATATAAACCGATGACGGCGCTACTGCGGTTGACCGTTGGGGTATCAAACGACCTCCGATTGTGACAAAATTTGGCAGGCGGTCTGCCTACAATATATTACGACCGCTTGCCAAGTTTCGACCCCATCCGAGAAAGTTTTATACACACTTTTGGAAACAATAACTTATCGATGCCGCAGGCGCGTGCGTGTGTGGTTGGTCTCAAAACGTCAACGACACGAAAAGAGAGAACCGGCAACTACGAACGGATGCAAGTATTCAAAAACGAGTGACGATGCTATGCAGATGATGCGAATGATGCGATGATGAATGCGACAACCGAACGAATCAGACGACGAGAATGGAATAAAACGGGAATCTTCTGGAGCGTCGGTCCCGGGCTGTTACAGACGAAGTTGATGCCAGTGAGCTCGTCGCCCCTCTGGCCGGAGGTTGACGACGGCCTGCTCGTGGGGTCTGCTCCTCAGTCTCTCTACTCCCTCCCATGTCTCTTTCTCTGGCGCCTGGGACCCGCACGTTAGGGTAAAACATGGCGGGCGCGCGCGCCCCGGCTCGCTCGGGCCACTTTTGCTCTCGCCGGCCCAGATGTGGGTTGATCTTGCCCACTGTTTTTCTTTATCTTTTCTGGCAGTTTTTGCAAATACTCTTTAGGTTTAATTATTTATTCAAATCCAATCATTCCAACGCCTAAAATCTTGTAAAAATTCAACCTATTTGATTATGCCACTTGTACACCATTTGGAAAATATTTTCTGTACTGTTTGTATTTAAGACCCTATTTTGAATATTTAAAACCAATTTTAAAATATTTTTCACCAATTTTGATGCTCCAAATTCGGAAACTAATATTTTTAGCATTTTTTCAACCTAGTATTTTACAAAAATGGTTTGAGATTTCAAAGTTGATGAAGGAGTTGGACCAGAAGTATTTGAAGACCCCGAGGACTTTGTTGAGGTAGGCAAGCCGCCCCTTGACCATATCTAAGAAACCTTTATAGGCATGTCATATAGCACTTTATTATTGATGAATTGATCTATGGAGACCACCTTCGTGGGATGCCTGCGTTACTTTCCTCGTTGATACCTGCTTTGGCATGACGCTACTTGATGCTTAGAGTTGTGGTGGTGGGAAGTAGATAGGATGCTAGTAGATGCTATGCAAGTGGGACGGGAATATGCATGGTGTTCGAAACAAGGAGTTATTCAAAGACTTTTCGAAAAACCCATTCGGGTGCCACTAATGCCCGAGGGAGATGTTGAGCTAGGTAACCACTTGATAAAGAAGTGGTATACCAAGGCAAGTGAGTGTGTTGTTTTCAAAAACGGATTGGTTTAGGTTGCGACCGTTACTCCAACCTTACATGTACAACAACGATACCCCTTATGGGATGGGGCTTTGTTGATTACTTTGGTCGATGCTAGCAAAGAGCCTGCATTACTAGTGGAGGGAGTGACGTGGTCACTCTCGATACGGGGTCATTCCTGAAAGGACGACCATGGGCTACTTTTACACACACCGGGCACACCGTTGGTCCTCTCATGGATGGTACTTTTGATGTACATCATGCGCGCTGGGTACCAACGAGTGGACTCTTTGTTAGTATCATCATGGGAAAGGCATTGTTTGGGTACCACTAATGCAGGAAGGTCCAAAGACGACACGGCAATCAGAGACCCTTCGACGAAACTATGTGCGATGCAAGAATCACAAACAGTATAGTTCAAGCTCCGTCGCTAATGACACGAACTGTGTGCGATGGTGGATCTACGGCTGACAGTTTGTTCTTATGAACTGTTTGTGATTAGCGAAGATAACAGAAACGGTTATCGAAACTACATATGTCTGTGAAGTATGGCATATAGTTCACTTGGATAAATTGTTTGCGCTGATCCAGCACAACACAAATGGGTTAGCATAAGAAGGCATGTGTGTTGTTTGCAGACGGTTAGTGGATTTTAATTGTTAGCAAATGATGAAATCATTACCGTCGCTACGTAGGGAAGTGTCGTTTCCCCGTATTAATATCGCAGACGTTTTATTATTATTATCCATCTGGCAGCGCACAAGCGTTTTCGCCCGAGGATTCCTGTACTGCACGCTTCGACACCGCACAAGCGTTCCTTTTGGCCATGTTGCCACACGCAACCGAGCATATTTCCGCGCAAGCTTCCACATCGGTTTCCCGCCAGAAGCGAAAGAGCATAAAAGCCGGCGCGCAATACACGCGGATGCACATCTAGTGCAGCCTAGCCCGTCTACCAAGCACACCAGCCCGACCAAGCACCGCCTCTACCATCAACCTCCGTGACAATGAAAACGATCTGGTACAAAAGGAACGCCCAGTCGAGGCCGATGGCGTGCCCGGCCACGCGCCGGACAACGTTGTGCTGCGCGTCATCGCAAGGGTTGAGCAGACCCTTGGCGCGGGGCGCGACAGCGCCACCGAGCAACATATATGCCTCACCGCCGAGCGGCTGCAGTGCGCCGCACAAGAAGATCATCGGTGCTGCTCAGTAGAGCAAAACATGTGCGTTCGCGCTAAGAGGGCAAGGGGCGCAGCACAGCAAGACCGATGGAGGGGCGCAGAGCGAGAGCGGTTCCATCCCCACTTTCCTGCTGTCCCATCAGACATGAGGACGTTGCAGCTATGTCCAAGGCACGTCAGTAGCCCGATTTCCCACCAAGAATGGGCAGCGGCCGTTTGCTCGCTAATTGCACAAGAGCCCGGCCGCACCGTACTTGCACCGGACGCCTCCCGCACCGTTCGCATGGGTCGCGCCGTTCACCTTGTCCGCAGTCCCCTCGCTGTCTATGCGCTGGTGGGTAGGCTCCAGCGACTCCTTGGCCCAGGTGTCCAGCGACGAGGGGTAGAAGAAAAAGGCCGTCGCATCCTCAAGATGGTTATCTTCGATGAAATAGCCAGCTTGGAGCTCGAGATCGCACTTCAGCTGTACCGCGAGCGTGTAAACCGCATGGACGAATGCTTGACCGAGTTCAGGCAGAGCCAAGAGCTTCCGTAGGTTAGTGTGGTAGTCATGGACTTGTTTTATTTTGTCGAATCGTTTCGATGTCGATCCCAATGTCTGGACAACAATCGTAATATTGATATGTTTCGATGTGTGAATGATTTATGTTCTATTGTTATGTTTCAATCTGTGTAACACCTAGAGTCTAGAGACAGAAAATTAGTATGAAAACAGATAGAAATGTGAAACTAATAATATATATTAACTGTTCAATAGCTCATTGCAGACTTGATACATACATATACGTGATGATAGTACTTAACTAATACGTACAATGAATAAAACTAAACTAATAATAACCCCTCTTTGAGCGGGGAGGATTAAAGTGGCAGCCTCTCGCCAGCAGTTCCCTGGTGCACGGTGGCTTCCCAACGCGAAGGGAGTTCGCCACCTCCTACGTCTCGCAGCGCTCGATGTGCCGGTCAACCTCTTGCTGGCGTAGGAGCGCGACCATGCAGGACATTTCACTGGGCGCCCACCGGAGCTCTTTGGCGATCGCACGCTCGAGCTTATCGGCCCATACCCACGCAGTGGTGAGGCGCCTAGCGCCTCTTGCTTTCATTGCATGTTACCGGCCGTCTTCATACACCTCCACCGCCTCGTCGACGCGCCCGCCGCCAAAGCTTCAGCTCCTCCTTTTTTGATGCGGCACTAAGGGCATTCTAGGCCGCAAGGTCCCTGGCGCACTGCTGAGGCCGCTCCTTCTTGAACGCCACTTGCCTGGCTCTCTTAGCCGACGGCAGCGCCTTCCACAAAGCCAGATTGTACTGGCCCCAAAACCAATCTTTAGTTGGGGGGTCTGGCGCGACCTCGTCTGCGGGAGCGAAGGGGTCCTCCTTGTCACTGCATTTCACCCTGTCCTCGCGGGGTGGCGCCTCCTCCTCTGCTTGTGCACAGACCGGCCGCGCCATGGCAGAGTTTTGTGCGAGGGGCGTGGGATAGAGAGACAAGAGAATGCAGGTGGGATGACGTCTCGAGGGGCAGCATTTATAGGCGGCTGGAATCTTGATCGACGCCAGCAGAAAAACGGGGGGGAGACTGTAATGGATGCGCCGGTCGCTGGAATTCAATTGCACACGATTTCCTAGTCAACAGCCGTGTGTGACTTAACATCACCGACGGTTCCCAATGCATGACCGCGTGTGATTAATAGCTCGCAAAAATTGGCTTCCAAAACTCAAAACGCGAAACAGAGTGCCAATAATGTGGGACCCGTTTGTCTTGCCAAATATTTACATTTTCTATCCAAATGTAATGCATGCGTGCCATTTTTGTTACAGAAGCAAGTCCGGGATCAGTAGCCCTGACATCGGCCCCATGGCGGGAAATCTTGCAGATTTTCATGTACTTAACAGCATTATTTTCATTTTTTTGTATTTAGTGTCAGGACCGGTTTTCCAGGATATTAATTTCCCAGTAAATGGTCCTTGTGCTCACCAGCCCCAGGATTACTGTTAGCTGATGAGGCACAATCTTGATACAGAAATTCCAAGCAAAATACAAAATATGGAGTACAAGACCATTCTAGTCTATGATTACAACAAAAGGTTTCTAGTGGTTGATGGCGGAAGCGGTTTGCGGATCATCAGCGTCTATGGGACCCCATTTCCCATAGGAACAGCTGACCTGGATAACTCCTATCTTCACAAGGCTGCTATCTTCGTTGCCTAGGTTCCGGGCTGTCGTCGTTGCGCTCCTCTTCAAACAAGAAATCTGGCCAAGACAATAGCCAGTGACAAGCCAGTGAGTACTTTGAATGTACTCGCAAACATCATGAAAACAGGTATAATACAGCAGGTGATAATCATGCACTGAAACAATCCATGATCACTTAGTCAGTCACAAAATAAAATTCATGATGCACGCAAGCAAGTCATTCATATTGAACAGGAATAAGCAATCAGAGAATAAAAATCAGATAAACTGATCGAGTGTCTGAATGCGACGCCTCGAAAGGATAAAAATATAAAGCATGCCTCAGTCGGGCGTCTGGGCGACACCACATAAAGGGCTTATATGGAAAATAAATAACAAGCATGCCACAGTCGGGCGTCTGAGCGACACCACATAAAGGGCTTATAAGGAAAATAAATAACAAGCATGCCACAGTCGGGCGTCTGAGCGACACCACATAAAGGGCTTATAAGGAAAAATAAATAACAGGCATGCCATAGTCGGGCATCTGAGCGACACCACATAAAGGGCTTATAAGGGAAAATAAATAACAGGCATGCCACAGTCGGGCGTCTGAGCGACACCACATAAAGGGCTTATAAGGAAAATAAATAACAAGCATGCCACAGTCGGGCGTCTGAGCGACACCACATAAAGGGCTTATAAGGAAAAATAAATAACAGGCATGCCACAGTCGGGCGTCTGAGCGACACCACATAAAGGGCTTATAAGGGAAACTAAATAACAATAAGTATCCAGGAGGTAGAACTGTCCCAAGGATACTCAATAATACAAATATTAAAAATGGTTAGTCCACAATAATAATAGTCAAAATCATCATTATCACATGCCAAGATCAATATTCTGGTTTAGAAGTTTTTCCTCCGAAGACCGACACTAAGACCGACACTTGACCCATCCCAGACTGTAGTCCTTAACCACGGACACGGCTATTCAAATAGATATAAACTCTACAGAGGGTGTACTCTTTACCCACGAGTAACGGATTTCTTTAGTCCACCAGGACTAATTCCGTTTACGGTCTTTGAATTGAAAACACACCTGACCCGCACACACCAGCTTAACTTACCGATGCCTGGAATCACCCACGACACTCGTTAAGCAAAACTCTAAGTGGGGAGGCTCCAACCTCGAATAGCATGGGATCAAATTTATATTCGCGCGCTCTAAGGGGTGCCCCCCTCTCGGTCCAACCGGAAACACCCATGCCCCCGGACCAAGTGACATGCCTACCAGTGGCCACTGGTATCTTTCACTATGGCCTCTCTGTACGGTGTGTGCCAAGAAAGGGGTTGACAACTTACTGGACCGTACCCTACCTGCGGCAGGGACAAGTGGTAGTACGGAACAAGTATGGGGGTTACTGGAACAAGACTCGATGTATGGTCGACTCGGGAGGCTTATGTGTTCCCTGCATGGTTAGCACAACAATTATTTTTCACAGTTTCCAAACAGAATCACCACTCATCACACCCCTTCAAGTATCACTAACCACTCTCGCTTCAACGAGATGTCAACACCAAGCTCATGTCTACCCGAGACAGAGACTTCTCCGGATCCCTTCTGGTAGGCATGAGAGGTGTAAGAGTATGAATACTATCACAAGTATTTATATTCCAACAGCAAGGAATTTCTATCATGCACTCAGGAGCATGATCACGTCACATAAAATAATGCGTGCTTCGAGTCAATATGGTGTTGTAGTTACGTCAAACAACACCAAACAATTATTATGCCCGGGTTCAGAATGCTTGCCTTTAGTGTGTGGAGAGGTAGGGTGCATCACAAAACTTTTGAAAGTTTTTCTCCTCTCTCCAATTCCTATTTTGAAAAATATTTGAATTAACACGCAATACAAAAACAGTACAAAAAGTTGTCTTGGAAAATTTTCAAATAAATATGAAAATAAACTAGATGAAATTTTAGAGAGGTAGGAAAAAGAATCAAATCAATCGGAGTTTTATTTTAAAATTTATAGCCAGTCAAAATTCTGTTTTAAAATAAAACAGAAAAAGAAAAAAAAAACGTTTCGGACCGAATACGCTTTAGGGAGAAGGAAACGTATTTCGGGGCCAATACGCGTACCTTAAGCGAAAGCGTATTCTCCGGAGTACGCCTTCCCCGTGGGAACACGCAAGCGAGGGGCTGCGCCACTGGGGCGTCCGGCTGGGTCACCGGCAGGTGGTCCCCACCTGTCGGGTTCGTCCCTCACCTCTCGCGCGTGCCTGGGACAGAGGCAGTGCCGGACTCCGGCGACGATTGCCGGCGCTACAGGCCACCATTCGTGGTGCTCTGCATATGGGGATGCTCGGGAGAGAATTCCGCGTCCGTTGGAGACGGCTAGGGGCGCGGTAGAGCTCGAGGGTGAGCAGCCCTTCCTCCATGGCGGAAGAGGCTTCGGCCATGAGAGGGAACTTTGCACACCGAGACTCTCGGGCGAAATTGGCAGAGGGGATGGGTTCTAGGGGTCATGGTGGAGCTAGCGGTGAAGAGCTTGGAGAAGGGGAGGCCCTAGTTTGGTCGGAATCGACCGGAGGGCGGCGGCGGTGGTTCGGCCGGAGGCGGGGAAGATGGGTTCCCCCGGTCGTCAGGCTGCTTTGGGGGCTTCAATACGGGACCAGGGAGGGCGATGGAGTGGCTAGTCGTGCTCGGGGCTCCTTTTTATAGTGCGACGAGGTCGGTTCCCGCGGCGGCCATGGATAAGAACGACGACGAACCGCCGTTCTGTTGCTAGGGGAGACGTGGCGGCGACGGGCGCTATCGGACGAGCTCGCGGATAAGAACGGCATGGTCCAGGGGGCAGCTGGCGCGCTGGGGAGGCTCGGGCGGCGCCGGCCATGGCAGGGGCTCGCTGCGGCCGCAGGCTTGCCGCCAAGGGGCCACTGCTACCGCTCTGGGAGGAGTAGGACGCGACGGGCAGAACCAGGGGGCAGGGGGATGAATGGAACGAGCGGGGGAGGCGGCATCTGGTCGCGGCGGCTCGGGAGCAGCACGAGCAAAACGTGCGCTCTGGCCGCGCTCTGGCCGCGCCCAGAGCACGCACGCCAAGCGCTTGACGAAATGCCAGTGCTAGCTATAGGGCTTGGATGGAGCTGCAATTTACAAGGATGGATGGGTGGTTTGCTAAATCTCTATTGGACATGCCGGTTTGGTCTGGGGAACTAGTTGATAATGCAAACCTAGAAGCATGCCAAATCTGGCCATGCTCCTAACCTGCTTGATGAAATGCCAAAGGCATCTAGGCATCTCTTCTGGTGGCCAAAATCTCCAGGTTAGTGTCTCTTTAGGTGCAGGTGATGATGGAGAAGTTAGTTTGGCCAAAGGAGAAACTTGTTAATGCAAGTTTTGGTGGAAAACAATTCTGGACAGAAAAAGAAAGGGGCAATTTGGTCAACTTAAGACATGCCTATGGGACTGATCTCTTGGACTTAAGGTTTTGATAGGGTGGACTAAAAGAAGGAAAAATCCCAAGGGCAATAGGGCAAGATAAAATGAGGTTGCAGTACAAACTGCCAAACTGGACCAGAATGCAAATGAGGATGGTTTGCTCAAAATTTTCAAAGAACCCAAATGGATTTTTGCATAAACATGAGTTATATACCTCTACTGACATCCCCAAATTTTTATGGAATTTTTAAAGAGATATTTAAATAGGTTGCAGTGCAAACTACAAACTGAACCAGATTTGAAAGCTTGAAGTGGAGCTTAAAATTTACAAATGGCCAAGCTGGGTTTTTGCCTAAAAGTGATCCAGGGACATCCCATGACTTCTACAAATTTTTGTGGAATTTATAAATGGAGTTATAAAATAGTTGTAGTGCAAATGAGGCTCTTAAAAGGGGTAAAATGCTATTAAATGAATTTAAATCTTGACAAATTTTATTTTGAAATTTTTTTTCCACTGGTTTTAATGAATGCAATAAAATGATTAAATAAAACACTCAAGCCACACAACGCTATTCAAAAGTTTTCAGATAAGAGGGAAAAAATTGAAATCCAGAGAAAAGAAGTGGTTCTGAAATCCATAGAAAAATCCAGAAAGATAGAAAATAAATACTCCTGGCAAAATTTTAATTTATAAAACATGATTAAATTTTTTTGGGGTGTTACAACACTACCCCCCTTAAAAAAAATTCATCCTCGAGATTTGCTAAAGGACGTACTTTGCAAAAACATCATTCGTACCACACGGCAATCGTAACAAGAAAAACAAATATTCCACATACACACGATAGGACGGGGTCACAGTAAAAATCGCTGACTAATGTGTAGTTGTGGTGTTCTAGCGAGGTAATCGATTAGGTGATAAATGAACGCGCGGTCTTGCATTTAGCGTACGCGTCCTGTGGGTCGTATAACGCGAGGTCATGCAAATTAAATTTTTGTTGGGAAACATTTTTCATCGCAGTGGTCTTTTAAGAAAAATCTTATTATGAAATTGCTATAATGAAATCTATTGATTATCAATCACAAGAAACAACTGCAAGCAACACAACAAATTCTGACAGAAAATTTTAAAACACAGCACTGATATCACGACAAGCGGTCAGATGATACGTAAACTAATACAACTAAGGTGCTGACGGTTCAGGTAATAAGCTATAGATCGAGAGTAATTATTTGTTGAAGTGGGATATACCTTCGTCTATTGGGGAGCGGATGGAGGACTCACAAAATGCGTCTCTCTTGGCCACAGGGGTCTGCTAATGGCGGCTTGGGTTTACCGCAGCAAAGGTGTGGGAAAGTCCCACAATTATTTTAGTAAAATTCCTCGGGGTTGTATCTGGGGTCATTATATGAATCCCAAGGTGTGGTTGTGAAGGCAGTGCACAAGGTGAGGGATGTTTCGTAAGGTCACGGAGTGGCCTGATGTATGGCATCTGGGCTGGGTGACATATTGCGGTGTGTGGGCAATATTAATTGTCGTTTCTGCTACATGGTGGTCGAGGTCAATGCCACAGCTATATACATCGCAAAATGCGACGTATTACTGTGGTTGTCAGTTGGGGCAAACGTCCCCTTTATATAAATAAAACGGAGTCTTCCTTCGCACGCTTGCGAATGGGACAACTCAGGTGTCGATCACGGGCGTGTGATCGATGGGCTAGTCTGATAACTTGGGCACCGACTGCCAAAAGCTGTCGGGGTCACTATGTGGGCTATCGGGTAGGATAGGCTTGGCTGTGGTGGGGTTAAGGTCTGGTGGGTGGTTTATCCTAAGTTTTCTTGACCCGGCTAAGATAGGGTTAGCCAATGGTCAGCCTGGCTCTGATACCAAGGTTGTCAGGACCGGTTTTCCAGGATATTAATTTCCCAGTAAATGGTCCGTGTGCTCACCAGCCCCAGGATTACTGTTAGCTGATGAGGCACAATCTTGATACAGAAATTCCAAGCAAAATACAAAATATGGAGTACAAGACCATTCTGGTCTATGAGTACAACAAAAGGTTTCTAGTGGTTGATGGCGGAAGCGGTTTGCGGATCATCAGCGTCTATGGGACCCCATTTCCCACAGGAACAGCTGACCTGGATAACTCCTATCTTCACAAGGCTGCTATCTTCGTTGCCTAGGTTCCGGGCTGTCGTCGTTGCGCTCCTCTTCAAACAAGAAATCTGGCCAAGACAATAGCCAGGGACAAGCCAGTGAGTACTTTGAATGTACTCGCAAACATCATGAAAACAGGTATAATACAGCAAGTGATAATCATGCACTGAAACAATCCACGATCACTTAGTCAGTCACAAAATAAAATTCATGATGCACGCAAGCAAGTCATTCATATTGAACAGGAATAAGCAATCAGAGAATAAAAATCAGATAAACTGATTGAGTGTCTGAATGCGACGCCTCGAAAGGATAAAAATATAAAGCATGCCTCAGTCGGGCGTCTGGGCGACACCACATAAAGGGCTTATATGGAAAATAAATAATAAGCATGCCACAGTCGGGCATCTGAGTGACACCACATAAAGGGCTTATAAGGAAAATAAATAACAAGCATGCCACAGTCGGGCGTCTGAGCGACACCACATAAAGGGCTTATAAGGAAAAATAAATAACAGGCATGCCACAGTCGGGCGTCTGAGCGACACCACATAAAGGGCTTATAAGGGAAAATAAATAACAGGCATGCCACAGACGGGCGTCTGACCGACACCACATAAAGGGCTTATAAGGAAAATAAATAACAAGCATGCCACAGTCGGGCGTCTGAGCGACAACACATAAAGGGCTTATAAGGAAAAATAAATAACAGGCATGCCACAGTCGGGCGTCTGAGCGACACCACATAAAGGGCTTATAAGGGAAACTAAATAACAATAAGTATCCAGGAGGTAGAACTGTCCCAAGGATACTCAATAATACAAATATTAAAAATGGTTAGTCCACAATAATAATAGTCAAAATCATCATTATCACATGCCAAGATCAATATTCTGGTTTAGAAGTTTTTCCTCCGAAGACCGACACTAAGACCGACACTTGACCCATCCCAGACTGTAGTCCTTAACCGCGGACACGGCTATTCAAATAGATATAAACTCTGCAGAGGGTGTACTCTTTACCCACGAGTAACGGATTTCTTTAGTCCACCAGGACTAATTCCGTTTATGGTCTTTGAATTGAAAACACACCTGACCCGCACACACCAGCTTAACTTACCGATGCCTGGAATCACCCACGACACTCGTTAAGCAAAACTCTAAGTGGGGAGGATCCAACCTCGAATAGCATGGGATCAAATTTATATTCGCGCGCTCTAAGGGGTGCCCCCCTCTCGGTCCAACCGGAAACACCCATGCCCCCGGACCAAGTGACATACCTACCAGTGGCCACTGGTATCTTTCACTATGGCCTCTCTGTACGGTGTGTGCCAAGAAAGGGGTTGACAACTTACTGGACCGTACCCTACCTGCGGCAGGGACAAGTGGTAGTACGGAACAAGTATGGGGGTTACTGGAACAAGACTCGATCTATGGTCGACTCAGGAGGCTTATGTGTTCCCTGCATGGTTAGCACAACAATTATTTTTCACAGTTTCCAAACAGAATCACCACTCATCACACCCCTTCATGTATCACTGACCACTCTCGCTTCAACGAGATGTCAACACCAAGCTCATGTCTACCCGAGACAGAGACTTCTCCGGATCCCTTCCGGTAGGCATGAGAGGTGTAAGAGTATGAATACTGTCACAAGTATTTAAATTCCAACAGCAAGGAATTTCTATCATGCACTCAGGAGCATGATCACGTCACATAAAATAATGCATGCTTCGAGTCAATATGGTATTGTAGTTACGTCAAACAACACCAAACAATTATTATGCCCGGGTTCAGAATGCTTGCCTTTAGTGTGTGGAGAGGTAGGGTGCATCACAAAACTTTTGAAAGTTTTTCTCCTCTCTCCAATTCCTATTTTGAAAAATATTTGAATTAACATGCAATACAAAAACAGTACAAAAAGTTGTCTTGGAAAATTTTCAAATAAATATGAAAATAAACTAGATGAAATTTTAGAGAGGTAGGAAAAAGAATCAAATCAATCGGAGTTTTATTTTAAAAGTTATAGCCAGTCAAAGTTCAGGTCAAAATTCTGTTTTTAAATAAAACAGAAAAAGAAAGAAAGAAAAAACGTTTCGGACCGAATACGCTTTAGGGAGAAGGAAACGTACTTTGGGGCCAATAAGCGTACCTTAAGCGAAAGCTTATTCTCCGGAGTACGCCTTCCCCGTGGGAACACGCAAGCGAGGGGCTGCGCCACTGGGGCGTCCGGCTGGGTCACCGACAGGTGGTCCCCACCTGTCGGGTTCGTCCCTCACCTCTCGCGCGCGCCTGGGACAGAGGTAGTGCCGGACTCCGGCGACGATTGCCGGTGCTACAGGCCACCATTCGTGGTGCTCTGCATATGGGGATGCTCGGGAGAGAATTCCGCGTCCGTTGGAGACGGCTAGGGGCGCGGTAGAGCTCGAGGGTGAGCAGCCCTTCCTCCATGGCGGAAGAGGCTTCGGCCATGAGAGGGAACTTTGCACACCGAGACTCTCGGGCGAAATTGGCAGAGGGGATGGGTTCTAGGGGTCATGGTGGAGCTAGCGGTGAAGAGCTTGGAGAAGGGGAGGCCCTAGTTTGGTCGGAATCGACCGGAGGGCGGCGGCGGTGGTTCGGCCGGAGGCGGGGAAGATGGGTTCCCCCGGTCGTCAGGCTGCTTTGGGGGCTTCAATACGGGACCAGGGAGGGCGATGGAGTGGCTAGTCGTGCTCGGGGCTCCTTTTTATAGTGCGACGAGGTCGGTTCCCGCGGCGGCCATGGATAAGAACGACGATGAACCGCCGTTCTGTTGCTAGGGGAGACGTGGCGGCGACGGGCGCTATCGGACGAGCTCGCGGATAAGAACGGCATGGTCCAGGGGGCAGCTGGCGCGCTGGGGAGGCTCGGGCGGCGCCGGCCATGGCAGGGGCTCGCAGCGGCCGCAGGCTTGCCGCCAAGGGGCCACTGCTGCCGCTCTGGGAGGAGTAGGACGCGACGGGCAGAACCAGGGGGCAGGGGGGATGAATGGAACGAGCGGGGGAGGCGGCATCTGGTCGCGGCGGCTCGGGAGCAGCACGAGCAAAACGTGCGCTCTGGCCGCGCTCTGGCCGCGCCCAAAGCACGCACGCCAAGCGCTCGACGAAATGCCAGTGCTAGCTATAGGGCTTGGATGGAGCTGCAATTTACAAGGATGGATGGGTGGTTTGCTAAATCTCTATTGGACATGCCGGTTTGGTCTGGGGAACTAGTTGATAATGCAAACCTAGAAGCATGCCAAATCTGGCCATGCTCCTAACCTGCTTGATGAAATGCCAAAGGCATCTAGGCATCTCTTCTGGTGGCCAAAATCTCCAGGTTAGTGTCTCTTTAGGTGCAGGTGATGATGGAGAAGTTAGTTTGGCCAAAGGAGAAACTTGTTAATGCAAGTTTTGGTGGAAAACAATTCTGGACAGAAAAAGAAAGGGGCAATTTGGTCAACTTAAGACATGCCTATGGGACTGATCTCTTGGACTTAAGGTTTTGATAGGGTGTACTAAAAGAAGGAAAAATCCCAAGGGCAATAGGGCAAGATAAAATGAGGTTGCAGTACAAACTGTCAAACTGGACCAGAATGCAAATGAGGATGGTTTGCTCAAAATTTTCAAAGAACCCAAATGGATTTTTGCATAAACATGAGTTATATACCTCTACTGACATCCCCAAATTTTTATGGAATTTTTAAAGAGATATTTAAATAGGTTGCAGTGCAAACTACAAACTGAACCAGATTTGAAAGCTTGAAGTGGAGCTTAAAATTTACAAATGGCCAAGCTGGGTTTTTGCATAAAAGTGATCCAGGGACATCCCATGACTTCTACAAATTTTTGTGGAATTTATAAATGGAGTTATAAAATAGTTGTAGTGCAAATGAGGCTCTTAAAAGGGGTAAAATGCTATTAAATGAATTTAAATCTTGACAAATTTTATTTTGAAATTTTTTTTCCACTGGTTTTAATGAATGCAATAAAATGATTAAATAAAACACTCAAGCTACACAACGCTATTCAAAAGTTTTCAGATAAGAGGGAAAAAATTGAAATCCAGAGAAAAGAAGTGGTTTTGAAATCCATAGAAAAATCCAGAATGATAGAAAATAAATACTCCTGGCAAAATTTTAATTTATAAAACATGATTAAAATTTTTTGGGGTGTTACATTTAGAAACCTAGATTCTCAATGCTTTTGTGTCCAAACCGACAGTCAAGATGTTTGGAACTCCTTCAAATTTATTGCACGTGGCATATATACGTAAGCAAGTAGTACATAAATATGATTTTCCAGCGGTTTTTGCTTCATCTGGCTTGTTCATGTGTTTTAGTTTCGAACTATGGCCATTAAATTTATAGAAACTAACTTAATGTATAAAAATGCCAATAGAATGCAAAAAATTTAAAAAAATTAGGATGCCAGTCGTATTCGTGCATTGTAACGATGAAAAAAAACTAGGTCAAATGAGACAGCGATTGGCGGTTCGTCATCACACATGGTCCCACGTTCCTTCTCGGAACCACGCGCCTTCGTGTGATGCTCCGGTTTGTAAGAGGCATGTGTCTCAAGCTGGGGATTACTCAGGTGGGTATTGGAGTCCCATCTCCATCCCCATAACCACCCTCCCATCCCTGTACCCGTCTACGTACCCGTGCGCCGGCATAAAAAGTTTCCCATCCACATCCCCACTGGGTTCTTTATCACCGTGGGGAAACCCACACATGCATTTAAGAACAAACATTCACGTATTTCTATAGAAAAATAGTATTTCAATGCAATAAACAATATGTTGTGGCTAGGTTTGGGATTTCTTAGGGAAATTTGGGCCAAAGGGGTGGGATGTGTGTAAGTTTGGGTGACCGAGGCCACAAATTAGGTGGGGTCTACTAATTTCAGAGCTCACATGTAAGTACTTCAATTCATGGGTAAGGCGGGTAATGCTATCCCATCCCCATCCCCGTCCTGCACGCTCGGTAAGGTATTTGACCCACCAACTTCCCGATGGGCATTCAAGCTGGCACCCATGCCCTAATAGAGTAATTACCCATGGGGACGCGGGTAACAGTTAACCATTGCCAGCTTGACATGTGTCAAAGCTTATCTCGAACAAGCTGTTACTTTGATCACGACATCTTGGCCCCATGTCGGGATATCATGCATATTTTCATGTACTACGACGCATTTTTTTCATTTTTCTATTTTAAAAACCTAGATTCCCAATCCTTTTGTGTCCAAACCGTCAGTCAAGATGTTTGGAACTCCTTCAAATTTTATGCACATGGAATATATATATATAGAAGCAAGTAGTACATAAATATGATTTTCCAATGGTTTTTTGCTTCATCTTGCTTTTTCATGTGTTTCAGTTTTTAACTATATGGCCATTAAATTTCTCAAAACTAACTTAATGTATAAAAATGCCAATTTCTCAAAAATTTCAAATTTTAGGATGACGGTCGTATTTGTACATTAAAAACTAGGTTGAATGAGGCATCGATTGGCGGTTCGTCATCACACAACGCCCCACATTCCCTCTCGGAACTATACGAGCCTGCATTTGATGCTTCGGTTTGTGAGAGGCATGTGTCAATGCTTATCTCGAACAAACCGTTACTTTGACCACGACATCTTGTCCCCATGGCTGGAAATCATGCAGATTTTCATGTACTTCAGAGCATTTTTATTTTTTTGAATTTAAAAACCTAGATTCTCAATGCTTCTGTCCAAACCATTACTCAAGATGTTTGGAACTCCTTCAAATTTATTGCACGTGGCATATAAACGAAAGCACGAGTACATAAATATGATTTTTCCTGCAGTTTTTGCGTGTCCATGTGTTTTAGTTTTGAATTATGGCCATTAGATATCTAGAAACTAACTTCATGTATAAAAATGCTCATTGAACCCCGAAAATGTCCAAATTTTAGGATGTCGGACGTATTCGTGCATTGTAATGATGAAAAAAAGCCAGGCCAAAGGAGACAACGACTAGTGGTTCGTCATCAAACAAGGCTCATGTTCCCTCTAGGAACCACACGACCCTTCGTGCGATGCTCCATTTTGTGAGAGGCATTTGTCAAAGCTTATCTCGAACAAGCCGTTACTTTGACCACGACATCTTGGCCCCGTGTCGAGAAATCATGCAGATTATGATCATGTACTTCGGAGCATTTTTTTCATTTTTTGAATTTTAAAACCTAGATTCCCAATGCCTGCACGTGTGTCCAAACCGTTACCCAAGATGTTTGGAACTCCTTAAAATTTATTGCAAGCAACATATATAGGAAAGCAAGTAGTACATAAATATGATATTTACAGAAGTTTTGGCTTCATCTTGCATGTTCGTGTGTTACAGTTTTGAATTATGGCCATCAAATTTGTGGAAACTATCTTAATGTATAAAAATGCCAATAGAACCCCGAATATTTCCTAATTTTGGGATGCCGTTAGGGGATATTGACGGTAGGGATCTTTTTTTTATAATTAAAACAATATCTGTTACTGCTGTACCCAAAAATAGTTTTACAATTCAATACAAAAAGTGAACTGCGTACACACGGTTCCATATAGGAACCGTTTGCGATGAAAATTTCAAGGATCTATTTATGTCTTGCGAGGGAAGCTTCGTTGGCTTTATCTAGGTCGGATTTCGTTCACCCTCGATCCCCATTCCCCAACAAACCCTTTCTGCAAAGAATGACGCAGTGGGAACGCTTCGTAAGGGTGCGTACGACCGCCCCCTCTACCCCGAGCGCTCCCGCCTCTGCCAAAAATGCGGCCGCCTCGGCCGAGAGCACAGCCGCATCTGCAGAAAGGGTCTCTGCGGCGGCCGAAATGGCATCTGTAGCCACGGAGACGGCAGCTGCAGCTGTTGCGACGGCGGCTACAAACGTCAAGAGCGCTCGAGCAGCGTGTCATGCCGCGGAGGCTGCCCTGGCCCGGGTCGAGGCCATCCAGGCATATATCATCGAGAACGCCCACGCCAAGATACTGCAGGCTTCGCAAGAATCAAGCATGCACCACACGCCTGAAGAGGCGACTGCAGTGGATGCTGAGATGCATGCCGACGATGCGGCGGCAGAGGCCATGGAGCCTCTTCCGCACGAGATCTCCGACAAAGAGCTGGAGATGCGGGAGCCGTCCAAGAGCGTCGAGTGCTAGGAGGAGTTGCGCGTTGCTTAGGAGAAGGTTGAGAAGCGCATGTCCATCGAGGAATCGGCGATAGAGCACCAACGTGAGCTGTGGCGGCGCCACTACTACGAGTACTACAAAGATGAGGGCGACGCCGATGGTGCGGGCAACGCCGAGGATGAGAACGTCGCCGCGGTCGAAGTTAGCCTGGGGACGCGGAGTCTAGCACCGGCGGAATGTCGCCCGGACAAGTCATCGACATCTCATCGAACAGCGGCTAGGCATAGGGCGGCGGCTCGTCGGCGTCTTTGTTAAAATTATGCATATTACTAATAGCCTTTGTTCAAAGAGCCGGTCTTTTGTAAGAGCTATGTCTAGTTCAAGCAGCTTGATTATTTAGTTAACTTGCTCGGTTTAGTAACTGTGAGCTATGTGTGTCCGCTAATTTCCAGACCCAAGTTAGCAGTTGATGTCAAATAATGCAATGACGTGGATGTGCACTATAACCAGGGAATACGTGGGGAGGGGTGAAATTTTGCATGTTCTATATCATTGCACACGATAAAAGCAGAAACACCGTGTCTGATGAATCTTTGCACGCCAAGTTTCCCTGCAACGAGCGAAAAATTTCGCCGACCGCCGAAATACCTGCCCCCGAAGGGCCACATTTTTCCTGCAACCCCCCCCCCCCTCGCGCGCCGCTGCCCAAATCTCTCAATCTAGCATCCGACCACCACGGACACGCCATGGTCTCCTCGAGTGACCCCTCAAGTACAAGCACGCCACCGGCCAGGTATTTGTCTCTCTTCTCTCTAGCTCCCTTAGGCTTTGGGTTTTGTTTTGGAATTGGGGATTTTAACGCGGCGGGGCGATTTGCGCTATTTCTTTCTCTTGTAGCTCCCTAGAACAATCACTTCCAAGGAATGGAGAGGGGTAGCTAAAGACCTGCCTGTTCATGGTCAACATCAATTTTCATCCATGAAGTTACGAGCTTTTGAATCTGGGTACAGTGGGAGGAAGTTTCAGGGACGTGCAAAGAAGGTAAGCCTAACTGCCGTTGTTAGAAATTAGTTGTTATATTAGGTGTGATTCAGACACTTCCTGTGTGCTATTTGATTCTGGATGTGATTAAGACATTGTCATAGTTTTAACCTGAAGGCATATTGACAGCAAGAAAACTATATGCTACATGAGTTATCATTGCATGAAAATTTACAGCAAGGTAGTAGACAGGATGCACTTCATTTCATTCAGCACAAGCAAGGTCTAATTATGCACAGAAACGTGGGTAGCATCAACACAACATGGCAATCTGAAATAAACAGATTCTCAGACTTAGTGAAAAAACAGGGTGCAAGACATTAGTTTTTAAGAGATTGGAATGTTTGACAGCAGAATGTACATACCTGTCACCATTAATTTTATTTGATTCAAACACTGCCGATGTGCATCCTGTACTACAAAGACTGTTGCATTTATATTTAGCTTCCTGGTAAAATTGGCAATTTGTTATTAAACATGACAGAAATAGAGGAGGATGAGTACCAGAGCATCCTACTACAAAGACTCTTCAAGCAGAACCATGCCATGGCCGATGAAGACCCATGTAATCCCGGTTCCGAGAAAATGTCTGAGGCAGAAGTTGAAAAGCTACTTTCAAGTCAGAAAGTAGACCCATTTGAAGCACGCAAGTACAAGCATGGCCATCCATTTCTTGTTGGCGAATACTTTTGAGGAGTGCAGTTTGATACGTCTCCAACGTATCTACAATTTTTGATTGTTCCATGCTGTTATATTATCATTCTTGGATGTTATACAATCTTTTTATAGCAACTTTATATCATTTTTTGTGACTAACCTATTGACATAGTGCCAAGTGCCAATTGCTGTTTTTTGCTTGTTTTTTACTTCGCTGAATATCAATACCAAACGGAGTCCAATCGCAATGAAACATTTTGGAGATTTTTTTGGACCAGAAGAGAACTTCTGAGCCAAAGAAGCACCTGGGAGGAGGCTCGTGGGGCCCAGAAGACACCAGGGCGCCAGAGGCCCCCGGCGCGCGCTGGTGGGTTGTGGTGCCCTCGGGAGTCCCCTCCACCGCCTCTGAGCTCTATAAATACCCAATTATTCCAGAAACCCTAGAGGAGTTGACGAAAAATACTTCCAGCCGCCGCAAGTTCCAGAACCGCGAGATCCAATCTAACACCATCACGGAGGGGTTCATCATCCTCATTGGTGCCTCTCCAATGATGCGTGAGTAGTCCACCATAGACCTATGGGTCCGTAGGCAGTAGCTAGATAGCTTTCTCTCTCTCTTTTGATTCTCAATACAATGGTCTCTTGGAGATCTATTTGATGTAATGACTTTTTGCGGTGTGTTTGTTGGGATCCAATGAATTTTGATTTCATGATTAGTTTCTATCCATGAATATTATTTGAGTCTTCTTTGATCTCTCATATGCATTATTACTTATAGCCTCATATTTCTTCTTCGAATCTTTGGTTTAGTTAGGCCAACTAGATCGATTTTTCTTGCCATGGGAAGAGGTGCTTTGTGATGGGTTCGATCTTGCGGTGTCCTCTCCCAGTGATAGAAGGGGCAGCGAGGCATGCATGTATCGTTGCTATTAAGGATAACAAGATGGGGTCTATTCCTACATGAATAGATCTTGTCTACATCATGTCATCGTTCTTATTGCATTACTTCGTTTCTCCATGAACTTAATACACTAGATGCATGCTAGATAGCGGTCGATGTGTGGAGTAATAGTAGTAGATACAGAATCGTTTCGGTCTACTAATCTTGGACGTGATGCCTATATAATGATCATCGCCTTGGATATCGTCATGATTATTTGATCTTCAATCAGTTGCCCAAGAGTAATTTGTTTACCCACCGTGTGCTATACTCATGAGAGAAGCCACTAGTGAAACCTATGGGCCCCGGGTCTACTCTTTCAACATATTGCTTTCCGATCTATCTTTTGCCGCTTTTGTTTTCAGATCTATTATTCCAAAAATCCCAAAATACCTTGATGCCCTTTTTATTTGCTTCTTTTATTTTGTGTTCTTGTGCGATCTATTTATCCAATCTATTACAATCTAATCTATCTTTTTACCATGGAGAGATTGACAACCTCTCTTACGCGTCGGGTTGCAGGTATTTGTTCTTTGTGTGTAGGTACCGTTTACATAGTGTTGCGTGGTTCTCCTAATAGTTCGATAACCTTGGTTTCATAACCGAGGGAAATACTTACCGTAGCTGTGCTGCATCATCCCTTCCTCTTTGGGGAAATACCGACGCAGTCTCAAGCCACGTCACAGTTCCACTTGTTGCAAGTTACATAAATATTGCATGGACATAATGTCAGTTACCATCTATGGATTACATGCCGAACGAATCATCCTGTTCCTGGAGTGCACGCCAAGTCTTTGGTAGAATCCGATATGCTCACGTTCCATCACAAGGACTCCGAAGTCCTTCCTTCAGGATGGGCCTCCAGCCCGGCCAATGGACTAGACCAGCTCGGTTGGGACCCCCTAGTCCAGGACTCCCTCAAGAAGGCCTTGGCAGCGATGGTCGCGGCGAACCCCAACTTCGTCGTGGAGCAGTAGGCGCTCTAAGAGGCTGCCCGTGCTCAAGCCACCGCTCTAGGAGGCAGCACTGGAAAGGTAGGCGATCGCGGATGAGAACGCCACCAGCTGCGCGTCCTATGTGCTGTCAAACACTGTTTGGCCGCGTTGATGGGACGACGAGCGTGCTGGTCCCTCGACCTCCATTGAGGACCTCACGTCCACCGACGACAGACAGATCCCGGACTCCGACGAGGATGGACATGCCATGGGAGGCGCTAAGGGCTCGAGTCCCAAATGGACCGGTCCATCTCCTATGTTATACTCTTCCTCGCCGGCGACCGCACCTTCACCTCGAGGGTCTTATCGCCGCCGTTCATGTAGACTGCAGATGGACGAGGCAGTAATCGGAAGGGAACAACAAGGAGTTGGACGACAGGCGCCGTCATAGGCTAGGTTTAGGTCCGGTTCCCCTTTTATAAAAAAAATTGTCCAAACTGTAATGAATGTGCTCTGGTTTGTTTGAAAATCACCCGGTATGCATGTAATTCGTCCGGTCAGTTTCAACTCGACTTGAAATGTATGTGAATAGTATTGGATGACCGCCTTCCATATATGTGCACCGGTCCGTGGACAGATGCGGTGTCCGATTTGCACGTGAGTGTTGGAGATGCCCTTAGAAGTTCTCTGCTGCATGACAGCAAGCGTACCCTTGCATCGAATCCGCAAAACAGAGAGATGGATCAGTCGATCGGCAGAGAGATCCCATAGTTTAAAACCAATGGATCATGCATACAGTCGTCTTCAAGAGCCTCATCGATGCCTGACATTTACTCACACGTACATGCAGTGGCGGATCTAGCGTGTAGGCACAGTGGGCCGTGGCCCACCCAACCCAGAATTTGGAGATTTTGTTTAGTATGTACTAATTTAGCCCAAAAGATTAGGTTAAGTTTTTTTTTCTTGAGGTGTGCACACCCTAAATTTCTTTCCTGGCTCCGCCACTGCGTACATGACATATCTATCTGTTGCCCGCAGCGTTTATGTTTGATTATATATGTGCAACTTGTTTGATTAATGGAAAGCCGCGAGCTTCTCTTAACTTCCTCTGCTACCCTACTGTTGGCATTCCTGCTCCGCTGCTCGGCTGCTCCCTGAACCTGAATCCTCTGCGTGCTTGCATTGTGCCAGAGTTAATTAAACCCCGTGCATGTATTATAATAAACGAAAGCCATCTGCATTCATCTATTGGTCATCAGACTTCATTGCTTCATTGCAGATTTGCAGGCTACATACAACTTCTCAATCTATACACAGTCACATATCGTGCATCCTGCACGTGTCTGTCCATCTGGTAATCTATAGGTACATGCTGAACTGTAAGTACCCATTATAGCCTACCGATCAGCTAAGGATCAGAGAAGCAACTGCTTGTTAGCGAGAGACTGGTGGATCTAGTTCGAGGCCATGGTTCTCTCTATTGTCTCGGCAGCAATTCGAACTACAGAGTAGCGAGTACACGAGGAAGGATTACAAGCTAACGGCTACCGCCGTGTCCAACTGGCCAAAGAAGAAATGACGACAGCCCTCCACATCATCAAATATGCCACATGAGCATCCACTAACACTATTTTGTGTACAACACCCCCCAATTTAATTATTGCAACTCCAATGATTCAATGTACATTCATACTTTTTGCTCATAGATAATTACTCCCTCTGTTCATCAATACACGACATTTTAGAGACTTGATACAAGTCTCTAAAACGTCGTGTATTGATGAACAGAGGTAGTACTTTATAAATAATTGCTTTTTTTAGATGAACAGGGAGTTCTCTCCCAGGCTTCATTATCATCATGGAACTAAATATATAAAGAATTAAAGCTACTAGAGCTCCTTAGGTGCATTTGCTGTTGTGGGTGTTAGCTATCAGCTGATTGCCACGTGTTTTTAATATCTGATTGACACATACTAGATGCTAAGCCATCAGCTTTTTTTTAAAGCTACTAAGATAGAGCTCCTTAGGTGCATTTGCCGTTGTGGGTGTTAGCTATCAGCTGATTACCACGTGTTTTCAATATCTGATTGACACATACTAGATGCTAAGCCATCAGCTTTTTTCACTGTCCATTCATATTTGGTTTTTTGTTTGCAGTTGATTTTAACACAGTACAATGCTGATGCTCACATATATGTATATAAACACATTTCTACTAACACATCCCTACGAACACGCATCCTATTCTTATAATAACCTTCAAGATACTAAATCGGCACAACATCGTAAGATTAACGAAGTCATCGTAGATGCCATCGTAGTCGACAGGGGCCGTCTGCTCCCACTAAATGAATATCACCGAAGAGTCTGCAATGAATCCAGAAAAATACGACCATCAATGCCAACACAGTACAACACATGTGCTCACATATATATGCACATACACTCACCCTATTAACGCACACACGCTCACCCTACCCATATAGCGATGTGATTAGTATAAAGCATAACATTTTTTGCTCATTCTACCTTCTATGTAGATATTGAGTCGACACAATATCTTGAAATTGATGAAGTCACTCAGGCGCCTTCGTAGTCGCCGGGAACATCTTTTCCACTAAATGAATATTGCTGGAGAGTTTAAAATAAATCCAGAAAAATGCGAGCACCAATGCCAACACAGATGCTCACGTATACGCGCATACACTCACCCATATGAACACGCAGACACACTCTCTATACCTATAACATTGTGAGTAGTACAAAGTGTAGCATTTATTTCTCATTCTACCTTCTGTATAAATTTAGGATAATTCTGACGCGATACCTAGCAGCTCTTTTCTCCAGGACATCATAGGATAAGCAAATCAAGGAAAATTATATGCCTTAAAGTATCTAGGTTAGTACCATTTTAACTGTGAGAATTAGGCTTGATTTTGATTGATAGTGCATCTCTAATTATGTTGCTCATGCGTACTATTTTTCATGACTATGGGTTACGGAATGCAACAAATATTACTCAAAATATCGTGTATTAAGAAATCGTCAATGCACTAAAATGCCAAAGGTTCTAACTTTCTACCGAGTATTTTCATTCAAATTTTGTTGTTTTATGAACTAAAATTTGTATGCGTTAGAGGAAACAATGACATTGTTAATTTTTTCACTGGGTTGCCAACACCCAGCCTAAAAGAATGGACCATTGTATAAAGTTAATCCTTTTTATATTCCAATTCACTTTTTCTGTTTTTTTTCCTTCTTCTGTATCTTGCTTCATTCACTAATACAAATTTCCATATGTTATAGGACGGGGTATTACAAATGTGATCTTTAAAATATATACTGGAGGAATTTTTCATTGGTTCGAAGGATCTTCATTTTGTTAAACTTTTGGTTGCGCCAGACGAATTATAAATTATGTTTTTCTTGGTAGAAACAACTTTGGTTCAAACATTTTTTTTTTGAAACGGGCAAAAAATCTTTTGCCTTATATTGATATAGGAGAAGCAAACAATGGTATGGCAAGAGCCAAAAAACAAAAAAACGAGGAAGGGGGCGAACACCGCCCCTGACAAAGGGGAAGGAGGATCAGCCTACAAGTTCCGCCAGATTTTTAGCACCGGCGAGGATCCAGTCCTTCCCCTCTTCCCTAATCTTATGCATGACAACCGATGGCAGGGAGGACTTATTGTTGAAAACTCGTTCGTTCCTCTCTTTCCAGATCTCCCAAGTGATGAGCGTCATAGCTGAGCGCAAGCCTTTTGGGGAGGAGGTGGTGGACTTCGAAACGGCCAGCCAATAGTCCACGACTTTAGGCCTACCCTCCCCGATGCTGCTGATGAGCTCTGGACAAGACAGCCAAGAGGCCGCGGCCGTCCAGATACGTCTGGAGAAGCGGCACTCGAAAAGAATGTGTCGTGCCGTCTCAGGGGAGGTACGGCAGAGCTGGCAAGTAGGTTGGTGCGGCCATCCGCGTTTTGCCAAGCGATCAGCGGTCCATAAGCGGTTCTGGACAGCGAGCCAGGCGAAGAAACGGCACTTTGGAGGGGCCTAGGTCTTCCACACGATGTTCCCAAACTGGCAGGGCAAAGAGGCAAGGAACTGGACCTTGTAGGCGGAGCTGGCCGAGTAGCACCCATTAGGGGTCAAGGACCAGGTAATGGAGTCCTCAGTGTCAGGATGAAGCTGGATATCCGACAGGAGCTCCCAGAGGCGGACGTATTGTTCCATGTGGTCGACAGTGAACGCATCCACCGCAATGTCCGAGATCCAGTTGTTATCAGCGAGAGCATCCTGGACCGTCCGATTCTTCCTCTTGGAAGCCTTGAAAATAAGGGGGGCCAGGTCTTTTGGCGGGGCGCCATGGAGCCATGAAGACAACCAGAAGGAGGCCTTGGCGCCATTTCCGATGGTGACACGAGTAGCCGCATTGAAGAGGTCAAGGTCAGAGGCGTCGTTGGGGGTTTCAGATCCCACCCATGGCTTCTCAGGAGCCTTCCACTCATACCATAACCAGCGAAGCCTCAGGGCCCGGGAGAACATCTCCAGGTCCAAAACCCCCAAACCACCGAGCTCCTTGGGGCGGCAGACCTTTTGCCAGTTGACTTTGCATTTCCCTCCACTAACTGCCTCCTTACAGGCCCAGAGCATGCCACGACTGATCTTCGCAAAGGCCTTGAGGATGCCTTTGTCAGCCTTTAAAGCCGTCAGCAAGAAGATTGGCATGGAGGAGAGCACGGACTTAACCAGAGCAGTGCACCCGGCACGATTCAGGAACTTTCCTTTCCACGGGCTAAGACGAGCCACCGCCTTGTCGATGTAGCGTTGAAGGTCCACACGCCTAAGTCTTCCGAGGGAGAGGGGCAACCCTAGGTACTTAATGGGGAAGGGGGTCGTAGTCGCCGGGAAGTTCGCCAGAATCTCCTCCAAGTTGATGTTGGCGCATTGGATGGGGGCGATGGAGCTCTTGGTCACATTTGTCACGAGGCCAGAGACTACCCCAAAACTCTGTAGTATGCTAGCAAGGCCTTCCACATCATGCGACGTGGGGGAAAGAAAGATGGCAGCGTCGTCCGCATAGAGGGAGACCCTGGGGCCCTGAATACCACCAGGCATAGCAGACAGCAGGCCGGATTCCGTAGCCTTTTCCAGAAGTCTCTGAAGTGGGTCGATGGCGATGTCGAACAGGAGGGGCGAGAGGGGATCGCCCTGACGAAAACCGCGTCCATGCAGGATGTCCCTCCCAGGGATTCCATTGAGGAAAACCCTAGAGGAGGCCGTGGTGAAGAGAGTCGTTAGGAGGGCCCGCCATCTTCGAGGAAAGCCGAGGCGTTGCAAAAGATCCAGCATGTAATCCCAGCGAACAGTGTCGAAGGCCTTGGCGATGTCCAATTTGATCAGAAGGGACGGAGTTTTGCAGCGGTGTAACCGGCGGGCGGTATTCCTGATGTACATGAAATTGTCGTGGATAGTTCTAGACTTGATGAAAGCGCTCTGACTGCGGGAAACAATGTCGTTCCTCTTCGGGCTGAGACGACGAGCCATAGCTTTGGCGATGATCTTCGGAACCACGTGGATGAGACTGATGGGCCTGAAATCCGATATGGACTCCGCACCGTCCTTCTTAGGCAGAAGCACGACATTGGCTGTGTTGATGATGTGGAAATTGGACGCTGATAGCTCGGAGAAGGCATTGATGGCGGTCATAAGGTCATCCTTGATTATATCCCAGCAAGAGCGAAAGAAGGCGATAATAAAACCGTCAGGGCCCGGAGCCTTGTCCGCGGGCATGTCATCAATAGCCTCCTTTATCTCATCCTCAGAGAAAGGCAGGCCCAGATCCTCCAGGGGGTGGGTGGTGAGGTTCAGGGCGTCCCAGTTGAAGTCCAGCATACGAGGAGGAGGCCGACCTAGAGCGCGGGAGAAGTGGTCGAAGATCAGCCCGGCTTTATCATCGTGAGTCACAGCCCAGCCAGTGTTATGCTTGAGTCTCAAGATGTGATTTTTGCGCTTCCTCGCATTAACTCGTAGATGGAAAAATTTGGTGTTGGCGTCGCCCTCGCGGAGGTAGCGAATTCTGGAGGCTTGACGTTTGCGGGATCTTTCCAGAACAGCGAGACCCTTAACCCGACGTTTCAGGTTAGCACGGAGCCATCTTTCTTCCTGGGAGAGTGCGCGGGACTCTTGAGCAACATCCAGCTGCAGAATGACATCCAGGGCCATGAGGAGTTGCAGATTGCCATCAGAGAAGAGGCTTTTGCTCCAAGATTTGATCCCATGCGCCGTGGCCTTGAGCTTGTGATTGATGACATGGACCGGCTGAGAGTGCGAGGAGGGCGCAGACCAAGCTTGTTGGACCACCTCCTTGAACCCCGGCATTTTGGTCCAGAAGGACTCGAAGCGAAATACAGGCGGTTTTTGCGGGCCACTCTGGTTGGAAAGGAGGAGGGGGCAGTGGTCCGAGAGGGACGAGGACAGGGCATGTAGCACATGATTCTCGAACATGAGGTCCCAAGCAGCGTTGCAGAAAGCCCGATCCAGACGCACAAGAGTAGGGGTCTCCCTTTCGTTGCTCCAAGTAAACCTCCGGTTCTGCAGCTTCAGCTCCTTAAGCTGACAGTTGGTGAGGGCTCTTCTAAAGAGACCCATCAGGCGGAAGTCCAGGTTGTTGTTGTTCTTGTCCTCCGCTTGGTAGATAAGGTTAAAATCCCCAACGATGAGCCATTTTGAGCCGTCAGAAGGCTTGGCGGCGATAACTTCTGAGAGAAAGGCTTCTTTCTCGGCGTGATCTGTAGGGCCGTAGACCGTCGTGAGCTTGAAGGAGGTACCACATGCGCGAATGGAGACGCTAGCCGAGATCAAATGAGTGCCGAGGTGAACGTTGGAGACCTCCACATGATCCTCGTTCCAGAGTAAGAGGATGCCGCCCCGGGTGCCGATGGCCGGACGGTGAGCGAAGGACCGAAGACTAAGACCGCCGATATAAGATGCCGTTTGTTGATCGATGTGGTCGAGCTTGGTCTCTTGGATGCAAGCAATATGACAGCGGGTATCGGCGAGGAAGGCGTGGACGGTGTCTTTGCGACCTTGGTCGTTTAGCCCGCGGGTGTTCCAGACAACGATGGAGAGATCAGGTCCGATCATAATGACAACAACCAAGGTGAGGTGATAACTTAAAAGACGAACATAGAGACTGAAACGTAGCAGGAAAGCAAGGAACTAAACAGTCACGTCCTGGGCATCTGGCTCGCACCCTCCTGGATCTCCCATGGCAATGAGCGACTCGTCCGCTTCGGTCATGCTGCGGATGTTGAGCTTGAAGAGCTTGGTTAGAGCTTCAATCACCTTGTCCGGAAGCGGGGTGCTGAACTTGTCGACGTAAGCCTTCCTCGCATCCAGCAGAGGGACTCCTTCAGTAGCAACACCCATCTTGGTGTTCAGGACATGGATGGCCTTATCCATGGCGTGCATTTTTGGCTTGTTGATCAAACGGGCACTGCGTCTGGTACCAGAAGTGGGCTGCACCTCGGGCAGCTTAGGCATCAGCAGAGCAGGCGTAGGGCACGGCAGGAGAGGTGCCTGAGGGCGCACAAAAAGGTTGTTGCCGGGGGTTGGAGCGCGTTCTTCGGCCACAGGGTCGCCAAGGACCTGCCTGGCCTCGTCCTCAGTGACGTCCCCGGTGGCGTCTTCCCAAGAGTCCGGCACCACAGCCGGTGAGAGCAGCGGAGACCGAGCCGCGTGTAGGATTGGCGAGGTGGGGGCGTAGCCGAGTCGTCCATCACGTCGTCCAGCCAAACGCTCGGGAGGGGAGGCTCGATGTGCGCTTGTGGTGGGGGCGAGGCGAGCCGCGAGAAGCCCATGGTGAAGGCCGGCGGCAGCACCTTGATAGCGGACGTCCAGTCCGTGCAAGCTGCGTCACAGGCAAAGACGAGGAGAGTTTCATCCGCGCCGGGGAGTCTCCGGCCAGGCTGCTAGGAGCAGAACTGCGCTACTCGGTGATGTGGCGACGGTGACCAACATGGTGGCCAGAGGAAAGACCCGAACTGCGGCCATAGGAGCGACCCCTCCCTCCGTCACGGTGATGGCCCGCAGACTTGGCGCGGGATGAGCGAGAGGAGTTGCGACGTGAGGACTCGCGGCGAGGTCCCCGGCGTTCCTCGTCGTCGTCGTCTTCCCGTTGGTGGCGTTTGCGCGTCACCCTGTCATCGCAGCGAGAGCCGTGGCGTGAGCGGCTGCGACGACGATCCTTCGTCTCCACAGAGCGTGAACGGCGTCGGTCCGTGGCCCTGGAGAGGGAGCGATGAGATGCGCGTCGTTCTTCCTCCCGCGGCCGTGCGTGAGGCGGGTTGTCGTGCTCTCCACGAGCGACAGAGAGGGCCCGCCCAAGTCGATCTTCGTCGTCGTGGCGTCGATGATAGGCAGGGCCGAGCTCGCCCAAAGTTGGGATGGGGGCCGGAAGGATGGAACCCGAGCCCTCACCAACGGGCCGGCCGTCAACGGTGCCCAGGTTGCATTGCGGCAGGGAGTGCGAAACGGGCCTGAAGTTGGTGAGCGGCTCGCCGCCGTCCAAGACCGGAGCTCCAGTGAAATCCTCCACGCGGTCGACATGGAGTAGGACGCAGAACGAGACGCCTCTCTTCCATTGATCAGGGCGATCCTCCTCGATGCGGACCTTGGAGGAGAGGCCACCCGCACCCTTGTTCACCAGCGTGCACCACAGCACCTTGGGGATGCGCTGAGGAGAAGGCGTCCATGCCCAAAGGCTGAAGGAGGAGGTATCCTCCATGGTGGTGAAGCCGTCGTCGAGGCGTTGGACCGCGCACTTGCGGCCAACGAGCTGGTCCACCACTTCCGGCCTCCAAGCGAAAGGAGGGAGGCCGTCGACGACCACGTGGACGCGGAAGTGGAGGTCGGCGTTGTAGGCGTGAGAGACGGCGCGCCACGGCCGGAAGTGGATGTCGAGGCCGTCGAGCTTGAAGTTGCAACGCTCCGTACGCATGACCTCGTCGCGCAGCTCGGCGGAGGAGAACTTCACGAGGTACTGCTCCGGGAAGTGAGAGCTCACCATCAGCTCCGACGCCCGCAGGCGGTACTTGCGACGGAAGACGTCGTCGACATCGGTGCGGTCCGTCCCCGACGGCGCAGCGAGAACCCACGCCACGATGGCGGTGCTCTCCCAGTCCAGGCGCTCGCGGTCGAGGTCGTATGAAGTCGCGATGAAGCAAGTGTCCTCCTCCTCGCACGTGGAAGGGTGGCCGAGGAAGGACATGGTCGCCGAAGGTGGAGAGGACGCGCACGGCTGCCGCGTCCTGCTAGCTGGAGGAGGGTGCTGCTGGGAGCGACGGCTTCGTGGGCGGGAGCAAGAGGTGACCAGGTGGCTAGAAGAGCTGCAGCGGAAGCAAACCCTAGCCCCAGCCTTTGTAGACAAAGGAGATGGAGGGCCGACGCCTCGGGTAGAGGAGAAGAGACGACGGCGGCTCCCTCTGAGTGGGGCAGCGACCCTTCGGGCTTCACGTCGCGCGCGGCGGGACATAACTGTAGTCCATCCATCTTCCGAGGTAGCGGCGGCCGGGTCCATGCACGCTGAAAAACGTGGAGGAAACGAAGCGTCTTGGCGGCGCGAGAGGAGGTGGGCCCCCTGGGAGCTGTCGGACGTCGATGGAGGCAGGTCGAACCGCACAGCTTTGCGCGGGCCTTGCCGCGCCGGAGCCCCTGGAGCAGAAGGGGCACGGAGGATCCCCACCGGAGTGGTAGACGACGCCGGGGTGGGCGACGAGACCGCGCGGCGCCAGTCGGACACAGAAGCGCAGATGGCATCGGCTCGTCGAGAGGGGTGCGCCCGACGACCACACTCCGGAGCCGATGAGGTGCCCTGCCATCGCCCACCGGCGGTCGGAGGCCAACCGAAGGAGCAGACGCAGCAGATCTTGGACCGGGGTGACTCGAGGTCGGAGAAGACGAGGGACCCAAAAAAGTTGGAGAGAAACCTGGTGGGAGGAAGGGTGGAGGAGGAGGGAGGTGGTGTGGCATAGGAGCAGAGCTGGGAGAGGCGTCGGGGGAGAGCAGCAGCGGGGCGCCGCCGCGCCGGGCGAGCGCGTCGCAGGAGCGTCGAGCTCCAACGGTCATTTCCCCTACTCGCACCCAGCAATGGTTCAAACATTTAAGATATATATCTAAGTGTTTGTAACCATGGATGAATTGTTTTTTGCTACCTTTTCGATATTTATCTAAGTTAAATTGACTTACACATTACCAACGGCTAGCTCACTTATTCATTGCCTTTTTTTATAAGAAAAACAGCACAACCACGCACACGAGCTTCAAGACGGGCGTGGCGTGTCGCTGCGCCTCTACTTGCTAGTAATTCATACATCGGCTCACCTAGGCAAGCAGGCCTGGGCAGAAACCAACCCCCACCACCGTATCTTCCTCCGATCGCCTGAACTCTTCAAAGGAGTTGCTGCAAAGCAGCTACGATCGAGACAGGGCTGCTGATAGCACATTTGTCTCCGGAGGCTCTTTTCTCTTAAAAATAAAAACAATAGCTTTTAATTTAGATCATTTCGTTGATACTTACATAATTCATTCAAAATTAATTTTTAAACTCCCACAGTTACGTCCATGAGTTGATTAACAGGTCCCGTCGCCCATTCTTTCCAACTTAGCGAGTAGATTTTTTTTAGAATCCTCTTGCTCCTCTTGCTAGGCCAGTGTCAGCGATGAAGGCAGGATGGATGACTGGGCCTTGGCTGACCTGGCCGGTGTCCAGCTCTGGAGGGGTAGTAGCGCTAACACTCCTGACAACATTTGCTCCAATCCTCTCGCAGTTGAATATGAGCTCCACGTACGCGTTCGCTTTGTCATCGGCGCAAATTAAACACAAGCGGGTGTATCTACGGACGAATCACAGCCCAAGATGTAGCACTGTACGTATAGATCCTGTCCAGGAGACACGAAAGTACGTACGAATGCGTGCGTACAGAGAGACGAGAGATGTAGGTCAGGTGTAGCCGTGTAGGTTAGGCACGTGCACACATAATGCGCACGGTAATTAAGCCGTGAACTGTGCCTAAAGCTCTAGGGACGCAGTCACGCAGAGGCTGCTGCTGCAGCTGCGTGCAGGCGCAGACACGGTCAGCTGCTCTCAGGGTCGAGTAGATTACAGTAGATAGCTAGAGCCTCTCGAAGCTAGGATTGGAGTTAGTGCATGAAAGATTGCAAATGCGTGGACCTGCGAGCGCAGAAGACAGAGATCGGCTTTCATGCACCTGGGGCATGCAGGTGCGTGGATCAGTTGCGTGTGGAGTTGCGCTCCATGATTGGGGGGGGGGGGGGGGGGGGACGCCTTGGCTTTGAGCATCTACAGTACAGTCGGGCTCCCCAAACCTCCTATACAAAATGTTGATTTAGACATGCTTCTCATGTTGGTCATATATGCTTAGATTGACCGGCACCACTCATGTCCTACATATACATATTGGGATGTCCGGACGCCCCAGGACACGTCCGCCACGTCGGACAAGCCTACTATGTCCCGCGCCGTCCCAACACCTTCCCCACAAACATCCAAAGACGGACGAGCAAACCCCAGTCAAACCTCACTCGCTCGACCTCTTTGCTCCTCGGCCTTCTCATCCCATTCCTCTTTCCGCACAAACCCCTCCCCTTTGTCATGACCGACAGCGCTTCCGACTCCATCGACTAGGAGAATCTCCCCACGGAGTCCTCTAGCTCGTCGGTGCCGGACAAGGAGGAGCTAGCGCCCTACATTGCCCTTCGTCGTTCATGGATGGACCAGGGCGGGAGCTCCTCTTCCACGGCGGTACCGGCGGGCCGGGTGGGCAGCTGCAGCACCACGGCGCTCCGCGACCGCCCGAAGCGGTCCCTCTCGTCCCATGTTAGGCGTTAGGAGGACTAGTCGCGCCCTGGCACCGCTACCGGCTGCTTCTCTGGGGCGTCGTTGGGTGCTCGTGCCAGCTGCATGGCAGGCGGTGTCCGAGGGCCAGTGTATCGGCGCGTAAAGGAAGCATGCGGATCCGCGTCGGAGCCGCTGCCCCCCCCCCCCCCCCCCCGGCCAGCGATGACGATGAGGCCCTCTTCAACGCCATCCGCCTCTCATGCACATCGGCGGAGACGTACGCCACCGACATTGACGGCGCGGAAAACTGATAGATCCCTCGGTAGGGGTCCTGACATAGGCGGAAGTCTCAGAGCGGAGGTTGCACAGGGGTTTTACCTAGTTTAGGGCCTCCGTAGAGTAATACCCTACATCTTGCTCGTGTTTGTTATTCATGGTGGAGGGACACGTCATGCGAGGGGTTTACAATGGTGTATGACAGATGACTATTGAGAGTTATTTCTACGGGAGTATATGGGGTTGAGAGTTCCCTAACCTCCCTTAATATACTCGAGGAGACTAGGGTTTTACAAAGGGATGAGAACAATCTAGGGTTGCCGTTGTGCCAACTTGGAGGCCAAGTTGGCCACATGGTGTTTAACTTCTTCTTCAAGTTCCCCTCCGTTGCTCGGCTTCGTAGGCCCTCCTGTAGGCCTTCTCCCGGGCTCCTCCCTACGAGCCACCCCTAATGTATGACACTGTCAGTAGCCCCCGAGCGTGGCAGAGGTCGCAGAAGTGGATCTTCGAGACCTCTGGCGGGCTCCGTCTTGTGCAGTGTTTTTCCTTTGGGGACCATCCAGAGGGGCCAACCTCCATGGTGCAAGCAAAGAACAACTCGCTGTATGGGGATCCCAAGGCTGTTTGGGTCTGCACACAGCTCCTCGGTGGCCTGGCCAAGAAACCGCAATTCTTACCCATGGGTTCAGAGAGGTCACACCTTTGTAGTGTCTTGTCTTGTCAAGGTGGGTCAAAGGACTGTAACCTTTCACTATTATGGTGAGGGCGCCTTGATTCCCACGTACTCGTCCCATGAAGAGGTAACTGCACAGATAGTGGGACAAATATTGTGCTGCCGCATCAGACTCTTCGGGTTTGGCCACTATTACCATAAAGAGAAAAAATGGAAAGGCTAAAGTTCTCCATTCCGCTTCCTTCTACTTCCTCGCGCTTTCGCTCAAGTCAGTGGCCCTTGCCTACACCATTGTGACGTTCATAATCTTCGGGGCGACTAAATACTCATGGGCCAGAGGAAAATGCCCAAGGCCAGCATGTCTCGAGGTCGTGGCAGGGGTGCCGTTCAGGTGACCAAGGACGGGAAATCTCCGCTGCCTTCGAGCAGAAGAAGGCGGCCAATGACACCACTCGGAAATGGTTCCCTTCCACCGCTTCACATGCAGACGTCAAGAATCTGGAGAAGGATGGGTCATACCAGCCGTACGTGTGGTACCGCATTTCCCTTCCCGGTGAAGTTTCACCGGCAACAATCGCCGACAAGATTGTCCTCCATTTTGATTTATTTAGTCATGGGCTCGGCTTCCCCCTGCATCCTTTTGTGTGAGGGCTCCTTTTCTTCTTTGGATACCAATTCCAACCTCTTACTCCAACCAGAATCCTCCATATTGCCTATTTCATCACCTTCTATGAGTGGTATCGGGAGACCGCCCCTCATCAGTAGTTGTTTCGCCACTTTTCTGCATCAGGTCGCACATGAACAACGACGACATTCGTGACCTTGGTTGGGTAGCCTACAACTGTGACCTTCATCCAAATTTTTTCCAGTCGACCTCCCGTAGTAGGTGTGGTCTTGGCACAAGAACTAGTTCTATGTGGCCGGTCTTGGCAATTGCCTGCATGTCCACTTTGGCGGAGCTTGCTACTCCCGTAGGACTTGTTGGATTTCCCTAAAGAGGAAGGGTGATTGTAGCACAAGAGTAGAAAGTATTTCCCTCAGTTAAGAACCAAGGTTTATTGAACCAGTAAGAGGCACCACACTAACAAATTTGACAATACCTCCACACAAACAAAGTAATTGCTTGCACCCAACAAAGGCAAGTGGGTCGTCAATCCCCTTGTTCTTGCCAGTTACAAGATTAAAAGCAAATATTAATAGTGATAGCAAAATAGTAGTAATAATTGTAGGATCTAGAAAATTAATTGAGAATGGACCTCGGGACCATATGTTCATTAGTGGCATCTCTCTTGAAAGTAGAATAGCGAAGGGTAAACAAATTATTATCGAGAAATTGAAAAAATTGCACATATTTATGAAGATCATCCAAGGCATAATCATTACATAAGCATTACGTCTGTGATAAGTACACCGTGCAACTTACTAACATCCACTATTATTACTTGACCCCAAGACCCCTATCTAGCATGCATCTCAATGTATTAAGGTCATAATAAACAGAGTAACGCAATAAGCAAGATGACATAGCATAGACAAAGTAAGACACAACAATATGATAAAACCCCATCATTTTATCTTTAGTAGCAACAACACAAATATGTGCCCTTATCCTTTATGTCACTGGACAAGATCACCGCAAGGTTGAACCTATGACAAAGCACATCCCCTGCTGAAGATAGAACAATCAAACTTTGCCAAAGTAGACCGATAGATCGGAGAGAAATACAAAGCTATAAAATTACGCAAATATGTAGGCTCAAGAACTCAAAATAGATCAATGAATAATATGATCATAAAGCACAATTCGGATACCAATAAACACATCACAAAAGATTACATCGAATAGATCTTAGAGATGATCATTGTACTAAAGATCAAAAGAGAGAGAGAAAGAGACCTACCTACTGCTATTGACCCGTAGGTCCTATATGAACTACTCACACAACATCATGGAGGCAATAAGGTTGATGAAGATGGACTCCCCAATGATTACCCCATCCAACAGAGTACCCAAAAAAGGGCTCCAGATGGGATCACGGTAGAACCAAGGCTTGCGGTGCCAATAAAATTGTTTCAGGTCTCACGCTTGAGGGTTTCTGAATACTACAGAATTCATAGGATAAGAATTAGGGCGAACGGAGCCACAGGGTGCCCACAAGTCACGGGGGCCCCAGGGCACGCCGACCTGGCTTGTGGCCCCCTGTTGGGTCTTCTAGTCCTCCCCGAATATTCTAGTTTCTCTTATGTTTCAGAAATATCACCAAAGTTTCATCGTGTTTAGACTTCGGTAGGTATGGTTTCTCTGCGAAACAAAATACATGCAAAAAACAGGAATTGCACTAGACACTAAATTAATAGGTTAGTATATAAGATAATATAAAGTATACAAAAGTGATAATATATTTGCATTTAACAATAAAAAATTATAGATACGTTGGAGACCTATCAGTATCCCCAAGCTTAATTCCTACTCGTCCTTGAGTACGTAAATTATAACAAAACAATTTATTATTTTGAATGCTACCCAACATGTACTCGATCAATTGATGTAACTTGGATATGAATATTTGGATACGAGTGATTCAAGACAATAGTCAATCAATTGTATATTGAAATACTAATAAATAAACATGCTCGTAAATAATTATTGCCTTTCAAAATATTGATGCTAAAGAAAGTGATATTTACACACTAATCAATATAAGCATGGCATGCTTAGTTTTCCTAGCATAGTGATATCCAATCAAGAACAACCCTAATGCCAAACAAAGCAATTGAATCATACTTTTCTCACATCAGTTGTTTAAACTTTCATGCAAAACTTGAGCATGAGCCAAGCTCTTTAGCACTTAGGATGTAAAAGAGAATGATGGTAGGTGTTTATAATGGAAAACAAAAAGTGAAGAATGTCTTGTATCAACGAGGCTAGAATTTTAGGCAGTGGAGAGGCATTACAATCAATGTTGATGCGAGGAGTAGGGATTGTGGTGCAATAGATGCACTAGAACTACAAGTATATGAAAGCTCTCTATATGGAACTAAGTGAGTGTGCATTCAATTTACTCGCTCATAAAGACGTCGAGCATTGGAGGAAGCTTGTCATCCAAATATGCAATTTAAGTTCTATAATGTAAAATTCCAACTAGTTACATGAAACATGAAGATCATGAAGACCATATGAAATGCAAAGTGCTACTTTGAAGCACAAGTGTGCTAAGATGATAGTACTGTGACCCCTCTCTTTTTTTTCTCTCATTTATAATTTTTATTTTCTTTTTCTTTCTCCGTTTTTTATTGGGCGCTCTTTGGCCTCTTTATATATATAGGACAAGACTATTTTGTTACTATTAACAGAATAATATTCTGTTACTCCCGACCCCTTATAGGAGCGACGCGCCCAACATGTACGCACCCGACACTGACCCGGTTACGACCCGCCCCATCCTGACACGCCTCCTAAAGCCGGAGGCAGCCGTCACGGATGAGCGAGCAATGGTGGCAGCCGGAGCGAGGGAGCCTGCGGTGCCGTGACGGGTCACCGCTGGATCCACCGCCACCATCTTCCTTCCTCGTCGGCGCAGCAACACTGGGTCGGTGATCTCCACCACCAACCGTTGTCGTCTCCTTCCTCACCCGATGTGTGATCTCTGCCACTAGCCGCCCACTCCCTAGAGATGCTTGCAGGATTCGTCATCTGCGCCACCAGTTGCTGCCTCCCCTGCTCGTCGGATCTCAACCACCACCACCAGCGCCGCTGTTTCCCCAAGTTGCTTGCCTTCATCAATGGCGCCACCTTCAAATATTATTCTGGTGCGCCGCCACCGTGAGCAAGACGATGAAAAAAGCAAGAACATGCCTCTGCAGGTGATGCGTGCTTCCCAGTCTGCAAAAAATTAAATTCAAAAATTGCACACACTCTGCTCTGCTTGATGTGTTCATCAGTGCCAATTGTGCTGCAAGTTTGATGATACATAAGCTGATAGTACACCGCATATGCTTGCATTAGTTCATTACACCCTTGCCAATTGATACACTAAAGTTGAATGCCAAGGTTACTATCAGTACTTCTAATGTGCTTGCTTCAGTTCGAGCCAAAAAACATAAAGTTATCCAACAGTTGATATAGCTTCATAAGTCCATATAGCTTCCAAGTTCATTGTGGGGATTACTAGTAGTACATGTCATGTGGATGCATTACTTCGAATGTGGAAGATTGTTGTTGGAAAAATTAAATACACCTGTTTCACATTAAGTTCAATGATACAGAAACTAATAGTACTTCTCATGTAGAAGCATCAGTTCGAGTGAAAAACAAAAAGACTTGCAACAATTTTATACCTTCCTACTGCTCCCAAGTTAAATGTTCAGGTTACTAGAAGTGCAACAAATATGCATGCATCAATTCTAGGGAAAATCCATAAAAAACATGCATATGTTCATTAATCCACAGCGATGCATCAGTACATCAGGGAAAATAAACACAAGTTTAATACCACCCAGTGATGCAAGTTCAACATCAGTACATGACATGTCCGTGCATGCATCAGTTCTAGGGGAAAAGCCAAAAAGATTAATCCTAAAAGTGTTGAATGACAATGCAGAAATATCCAAGGCGACACGCACATGAAGGGTTTGATAAGCCAACGAGATATGATGTGCCTCTTGGTTGGGTAACACCAGAAATAGCCCTCGGATACATCAAGTATACACGTATTTGAAGCTACACCAGAATCACAGGATGTACGGTCTAGTTCCTCTATGCAGCAAATGCCGCTCACTAGGCATTCAAGCTTTGCCACTTCCGGGGTGCAGCAAGTTCCACATTGTCCCCAACAACCAATGTTTCCATTCCCTGACGAATGCGAAAGCCAAGGACGCACATGCTTCCACCAGTGGCTCCATCACCATCAATCATCTGTGTTGCAAACGCTGTTGCGACAAGAAGATGATACTTGTGATATGCGCTGGGTTTTTTCCCCGAAGAAGAGGGGATGATGTAGCACGATATAGATAAGTATTTCCCTCAATGAGAACCAAGGTTATCGAACCAATAGGAGGATCACACAACTTCCCGTCTTCAGCGCCTACACACAAAAGAGCACACACTTGCACCCAACGTGGGCAAGAGGGTTGTCAATCCCCTTGAACTTGTTACTTGCAAGCGATAAGTAGTGTAGATGATAGTTGGTAATTATAAATTGAAAAATAAATAAAAAGTAAATGATGGAAGCAAGGAAATAAGAGCGTTTGTAAATATATATGTGAATAGACCCGGGGGCCATAGTGTTCGCTAGAGGCTTCTCTCTCGAAGAAGGCATACACTGGGTAAACAAATTATTGTTGGGCAATTGATAGAAAAGCGCATAGTTATGCAATATTTATTCACGGCAATGATCATGCATATAGGCATCACGTCCATAAATAAGTAGACCGACTCCTTCCTTATCTACTACTATTACTCCACCCATTGACCGCTATCCAGCATGCATCTAGAGTATTAAGTAAAATAGAGTGATGCTTGAAGAATGATGACATGATGTAGACAAAGTAAATCCAATTAATATGAATAAAACCCATCGTTTTATCCTTAGTGGAAGCAATACAAATACGTGTCTTGTGTCATACTTTGTCACTGGGATATAGAGCACCGCAAGACTGAACCCAGTACAACCCACCTCTCCCACTGAAGATAAACCAATCTAATTGGCCAAACTGAACCGATAGGTCGGAGAGAATTACGAAGCTATAATAATCATGCAAATAAGAATTTAGAGGAGACTCAAATATTTTTCATGAATAATCTGAACATAAACCCACAATTCATCAGGTCCCAACAAACACACCGCAAAGATTGATTACATAAGATAGATCACTGTGGTCGTGGTGATCATTGCAACAAAGAACATAGAGAGAGAGCCATGTAGGTACTAACTACGGACCCATAGGTCTGTGTTGAACTACTCACATATCACCATGGAAGAAGCAAGGTTGATGTAGAGGCCCTCCGTGATCGACCCCCCCTCTGGCAGGGCACCGAAACAGGGCTCCAGATGGGCACACGGAGGAACAGAGACTTCCGGAGGCAGAAAAAGTGTTTCAGAGGCTCTCTAGAGTTTTTGGGATTAAAGAGAATTTATTGGCCAGAGAACAACGCCAGAGGGCCGAGGAGGTGGCCCCAAGCCATCAGGGCGCGACCACCCCCCTAGGCGCGACCACCCCCGTGTGCCCTCCGGTCTCCCTCCGAAGCTTCCTGGTCTTATTTTTGTCCAGGAAAAGTGGCCAAAATGTTTCCTGGTATTTGGACTTCATTTGGTATGGTATTCCTGAAAAGCCAAAAACATGTAGAAAACAACAACTCGCACTTGGCACTGGGTTAATAGGTTAGTGCTCAAAAATAATATGAATCAACAAATACATTCCTAGAAAGTATCCTAGAATGATAATATTACAGCATGGAACAATAAAAAATTATAGATACGTTGGAGACGTATCAGCATCCCCAAGCTTAATTCATGCTCGTCCTCGAGTACTTAAATGATAAAAAACAGAATTTTTAATGTGATATGCTACCCAAAATGTAATCTCTTTCAGGTATGATCATTGAGAAACAATGAATCAATAAACATTAACATAGTAATATCCATAAACATAAATACACAATCATCAATTTTCAAAATATACGATCGTTAAAGAATGTTTACCCCCCATTCATTTTATCATATTAGCATGGCATGGCTCCGGCTTAACCACATAAATACAAATGCCAAGCACCACGGTGTTAAGCCAGGCAATTGGATCGTACTTTTAAAAGCGCTTCAGCTTTTTATACCTCACTCAATACATGAGCATGAACCATGGACATAGCATATACATGGAATAGAATATGGTGGTAGATATCAAAGGGGTAAAAAGTGGAGAAGAAAGTCTCGCTTTAACTAGGCGTATCAACGGGCTATGGAGATTCCCATCCATAGATTCAATGCGAGGAGTAGGGATTGCCATGCAACGGATGCACTAGAGCTATAAGTGTATAAAAAATCAACTGAAGCTAAGTGGGTGTGCATCCAACTTGCTTGGTCATGAAGACCTCGGACATTTGGGGAAGCCCGTCATCGGAATATACAAGCCAAGTTCTCTAATGAAATATTCCCACTAGCATATGGAAGTGACAAAACATGAGACTCTCTATATGAAAAACATGGTGCTACTTTGAAGCACAAGTGTGGAAAAGGAGGTAGTAGCACCGTCCCTTGTCTCTTTATCTCTCTTTTTTTCCTTCTTCTTTCTTTCGCTTTTTTTCTTTCTTTCTTTTTCTCCCTTTTTCTGTTTCTTTATATTTTTCTTTTTTTTCATCCAGAGTCTCATCCCGACTTGTGGGGGAATCATTGTTCCCATCATCCTTTCCTCACTGAGACAGTGCCATAGTAATGATAAGCATCACACTTTTATTTACTCACAACTCGATATGAAAAACTTCTAAACAATATGACTCTATATGAATGTCTCTGACAGTGTACTAGGATGTGCAATGATCTAGCGTAACATGTAAACAATGATGAACGGTGGCTTTGCCACAAATACTATGTCAGCTACATGATCATGCAAAGCAATATGACAACGAATGCACTAGTCATATGATGTAACGGTGGAAGTTGCATGGCAATATATCTCGAAATCTCTATGGAAATGCCATGATAGGTATTTCTGGTGGATGTTTTGAGGAAAATATAGCGAGGCTAGCTTATGCGCAATAGAGCGTATAAGGCCACGGGGTTTGGATGCACATACGAAGTATGCACCGATCCTCGAGGTGAGAATGGGCAATGCACGGTACCGAAGAGGATAGCAAATATGAAAGGTGAGAGTGTGTACATCCATGGATTCACATTAGTCATAAAGAACTCACATACTTATTCAAAGCTTTATTAACCCTCTCGAAGCAAAGTACTACTCGCATGCCCCTAGGGAGGAGGTTGGGAGGAGTTAGCCATCTCGCGCCTCCGAGCTAAACAGCACTATGATTTCAACGAGAAATAAGAATGCTCACCCATCATCATCGTGCCATAACCAATATTTAGATGAATAGCAAATTAACATCCTTTAATGTCACGCCCAAGATGCGATCCTATCCTTATTTTGGCACGAGGGCCTCGACAGGGATAGAAGCGCATCTCGTCGTTTCGCAAGAATGGATATCATTACAAGTACATGTAAAGAAGAGATGAGTATATGGAATTGGCTTACACTCGCCACAAGCTACATCAATTCACATCAATACAACAACATATCCAAACATCATACAGAAGAGCAGGTTCCGACTACGGACGAAAACAAACGATAAAATGACATCCATCCTTGCTATCCCAGGCTGCCGCCTAGAACCCGTCCTATGATCGAAGAAGAAGGAGAACTCCAAATCAAACAAGCATCGTGCTCATGTCAAATCATCACATTACCTGTACCTGCAACTGTTGTTGTAGTAATCTGTGAGCCACGGGGACTCAGCAATCTCATTTCCAAGGGTATCAAGACTATTAAAGCTTAATGGGTGAGATATGGTTAAGTGGTGGGGCTGCGGCAAGCACTAAGCATTTATTTGAGTGGCTAACGTACGAGTACAAGAATAAAGGGGGATGATTGTCGAATAAACGGACGTGAACTAGTAATGATCTCTAAGAGATCATTAACACCTACTTACGTCAAACATAACCCCACCGTGTTCTCTCTCGAATAAGGACTCACGAGAAGAGACACTCACCGTTACGCACACAGTTGGTGTATTTTATTTGAGTTTACTTCAAGTTTGCTATGACCGGGTGTTAAACAAAGTTTCCAAGTTGCCACGTAACCGCGGGCACGGCTTTCCGAAAGATTTAACCCTGCAGGGGTGCTCCAACTCATCCATCACAAACTAACCACCCGCAGCGGGAATAACCTCGACCACGAATCTCGTGATCTTCCTAGGCAATTCCGTTGGAAAACCTCAACCTCGAGATAGCCCAAAGTATCGGAATTCCTCGCACAAGACGTTCGAGAAAGGTAAAACAAATCCAGCAAGGCCGCCCGGCGTGTCGACGATCCCGATAGGAGCCGCGTATCTCGTTCTCAGGACACGATGGATAAGCTAGTGTACAGTGGCCTGATAGACATCACCCGAGTTGCCCCGGGGTGGCCCCGCACAGTGCTCTATTTTTGACCAACACTCATGAGGAGCACTGGCCCGGGTTGTTAATTAATTATCCGCGGGTGCCGGCGGGTCCCTATGCAATTTTAGTTGTTATTAGGCAATTGTAGTACCAATGTTGGGCCTTGCCAGACAAGTTTTATCCTAAAACAAAAATCAAGGGGGTCCCCATAACAACCCCGAGCATGTTAGGAGTGCTCAATTATGGAACATAACACCGGTACACAAGTAACTAGGGGTGGCAAGAGTGGAACAAAACACCGAGCAAAAGGCCAAGCCTTCCACCCTTTACCAAGTATATATGTGCATTAAATTGAACAGCAATAATATTGTGATATAACAAAAGGATGCCCATGTTGCACAAGGAAACAATTGCACCTGCAACTAGAAACGCTATAAGAAGGGGCTGAGCAAGCGGTAACATAGCCAACCAATGTTTTGCTGGGATGTGGAGGGGTTAGAATCTTTTCATGGCATTTGGGAGGCTTGATAAACAAGTGGTAGGTAGCGAGACAAGCGATAGAAACGAGACACCTAGCATGGCAATGATAGTAATGGTATCCAGGGAAATGATCATCTTGCCTGAGATCCAGCTTGGAAGAAGAATGAGTCCATGAAGAAGACGAGCCAACGTAGTTGAACGAATCCTCACACTCCGAACGCTTTCGGAACTCTATCGAGAAGAAACAATCCGGAAACACCAATCAACACACGATACACCACAACCTATGCATGACATGATGCGCAAACAAATATGATGCATGTCCATTTAATTATGCATGGCATGGCAAGCACATCAATCAAGCACTACAAATTAAGTGAAGTTCAATATGCAACTTGCATATTGACGAAACTCCACATTCGAATCATTCAGTTCACTCTCGTTTAGGTACTCATCAATATTAAATGTTGTTAAGCATGGCAAGCGGTGAAGCATGAACAAAATACACATGTAGGCATTTTAAATGAGGCCGGAAGCAACATATAACATTTCCAAAACGACCTCATGCGCAAGTTATTAATTTGGTCCAGATCTGTTCTAAGCATATTTTATAATTGTTAAACAAAAAAAAAACGTGTACCATGAGATTGTACATGTTTTTCTAGTCAAGTTGCATATGTGGATCCTTTAAAACGGAGCTACGGTTATTAAGTTATGAAATAAGTCATTTTCACATGGCATTTATGCAATAATGCAAACAATAACTTAAACATTTTTAAAACATGGATGCAAGTTGAATATTGTGAAAGTAGACATAAAACTGAGTAAAATTCATATATAGCATGTCCTCATATGATGCACGGTTGAATTTATATGAATTTTGCGAAAAACACTAAATTACTCTGTAAAATTGTGCAGGTTTTAAATGAAAAAAGAAAACAACCCAATAAACACGGGCTGTGCTAGCCACTGTCAATGCCCAGTGGGGCTAAGGGGGTGGTCAACCGAGTCAATGTGGGTGGAAAACTAAACAGACAAAATAAAATGCATGCACTGGGCTAAACAGACAAAATAAAATGCATGCACTCTCTCGGATGAGAGATGTGGCGCTAGCCACCAAGCTACGACCGGTGCTTGTGACATAAGTTGGCTCGGCCTTACATAAAACAGGGCAGGGCTGATCCTCTGGAGAGGCAAAAAAAAAAGCGCAGCTGCGGGGAATTGATCCTTGCTCGCCTGGGTAAAAACTAGATGTGCTAACCAGTGCGCTGCGATTTAGGTTGTGATGCAAAGGGGACGTTTTGAAAATGAACAACATGCTAGCGCTGAACTGATGGTACACCGACGATGCAACAAAATGCAATGAAAAAAATGTGTACGCGCTGAGATTCGATCCCAGGTCTCTTGGGTGGTAACGAGCAGAGTTGCCACTACGTTAACTCATGTGTTTCTGGAAGAATTCAGTGACAATACAAAATAACATCTACGTGTCCGGACGGGTTCTAAGAAAAGAACAGAGTTTCAGACATGGCGGAACTGCTTACAGCGGGGAAACCAGAGGCCGACGGCATGCTGGGCTAGCTCGGGGACGCGGTTGCGTCTGGACGCAGGGTTGCCGGACGACCCGATCTGACGAGGGAAGGTCGAGGAAGGGTGGTTCTGGCGGGAGCCGAGGCGATTGACCGCGGCGAACTCCTGTAGCACAAGGGCAACGACGGCGACTGAGAGAAGCATCTAGGAGCAGGGAGAGAATGGAAATGGAGAGGACTGGAGGAGGAGGAAGAAAGGGGCGCTCGAGGGAGCACGGTCTCATCGGCGAGGTCCGACATGAGGCAGCGCGGTCGGGAGGCTGCCGGGGTTGGCGTCGCTGATGTCTGCTGTTGCCTGACGGTCCGGCGAGGCTGGTCATGGTGCTCGTCGGCGAGGGTGGAGTCGATGGGACAAGTCCCTCGAATTTAGGGTTTGTTTTCTTAAATAGGTAGGGGGATTTTTGAGGCTGATCCGGACCCTCCGATTTGATCGGACGGTCGAGAATAAATAGGCTAGGGTGTCCAATTGAAAAACCGATGATGGTTTGGGGTATTACGGGGTTGATCTAGATCCAACGGTCACGACCATATATTTCGGGTTCGGGGAAGCTAAAGGACAGGCGCGAGGGCTCTGTGCGCTGAGGAGAGGGGCTAGGCAAGGATGAGAGGGAAACGGACGCCCGGCAATAGAGTTTTTATAAAACGAAAACATCCGACGATTTGACCGGCTATACTGCCGCTATAGGTTATCCGTTGGGGTATCAAACTACCTCTGAATGCGACAAAATTTGGCAGGCGGTCTAGCTACACTATATTAAGACCGCACGCCAACTTTCGACCCAATCCGAGAATATTTTTCGCGCGCTTTAAAAACGGTTTTTTTAACGATGCTGCGGGCGCGTGCGTGTGTGGTTGGTCTCGAAACGGTCGACGACATGAACGGAGAGAACCGGCAACTACGAACGGATGCAAGTTTTTTCAAAAACGAGTGATGATGCTATGCAGATGATGCGAATGATGCGATGATGAATGCGACAATAAAACGAATCACATGATGAGAATGGAAATAAAAGGGGAATCTTCTGGAGCATCGGTCCCGGGCTGTTACAATTCTCCTCCACTTACAAGAGATCTCGACCCGAGATCTTAGAATGAGAAGGGGAAGGGGAAGAGGTAAATTTAGTTGCTTCTTGACAAACGAGTGAAACCACATCATGAAGGTTGCAAGGAGATGAAGAATGACATGAGGAACAAGCCCAAATTCGAAAGAAATTTGGGCAGCGCTTCAGTTGAAATAGAAGGAAAAGATAACATAGCAAGAACTTGAAAAGAGGGCACAACACTCCGGTTAAATGGAAAAGCAAGGAAAGAACATGATCTTGACAAAATGAGATGATGGTCGAAGAGAGCACATCACTATGCCTCCGGAACAAAAGAATAGAAGATAGATCATTGGGAAGAAAAGAATGGAAAAGAAAATGATGGCTTCTGCCACAAATGAATTTGGAAAGCATCATTACAAGAAGGATTGAATGGAGTTGCTGAAAAATCAACAACGAAAGAAAAGACTTGTTGTGGGCTTATGGAAAACATCTCAAAATAATGAGGTGACAACCGGCCACAAACAGTAACAATTGGTTTCATTGAGATCAACGAAGAGATGAAAACTTCTTTCACCAAGAGGATACATTGAGAGCTTGTATCATTGATAAACACCATGATAGCAACAATCTTTAGGAAGGGCTTTAGGTGAAATCCATGGCAAGATAACTCCAACAAAGAAAAGATGGGTTTAGATATCTCATTCTTGACAAATTCTCTTCGAGACTCTTCATGAATCCAGAATGCTATAGTACCATCTCAAAAGATCAGGAAGAAAGAATTGCACTTTGAAATGCAAGATAAGAATACTTGAGGACCTCCAACAAAATCTTGAAGAACACTTGAAAATGAAAGAAATCTTGATGAACCACCATGAAGAACCTCCGGAAAGAACTCTGAAACGAAAAGATGATAGAAAGAATTGAAGGATGCAAAATGAACAAGATTCAGGTCTTGCAGAGATTTAGATGAAGCTTCGCGAAGAGATACTTGAGAAACTTGGAACTCCGGAAAAGATAAGATAAGCAACTAGAATAGAGAATTTGATATCATGAACAACCTCTAGAAGAATGCTTGAAACCACCTTGTTGAAACAAGAATAAGAATTATGTTATGCTTATCCTTCATCAAGTTTAATTGATGACAAACAACGGATTTCACACACCACTTATTCTTCTTGAGAATGAATTGAGAGAGATTGGGCACAAACTTGAAGAAGTCTTGAACGAACCACCGGTAATAATTGAAACGAATGAGGATACCATGAATGAATGAAGATACATGAGGACGAAGAGATCATGATCCGCCTAATAGAAAACTTGAACGAAGCACCGGAATAACAAAGATATGAACGAAGAGACAACAATTGAGAAGAATTTGAGAACGAAAGCTGAAAGCTGAGAATGAAGAGATCTTCTGAAATGATGGCCTTCGAAGGATCGAGAAATGACAACTACTCTAAAATGTTGTGGATAGATATGGAAGGAATTACTCATGATCGAGAAGAAATTGAGAGGATTGCACAAAGCTGAAACCATGAATCTTCAAAAGAATGAACAAAGATTTAGAGAAACACTCCTTCGGTCTTCAACGCTAAGAATGATGGCGAGAAACACCACCAAGAATTACTGAGACACTCCGGGATAATGAATAAAGAAAGGTTGAGCAAACGATGAAAATGATTTAGAAGCGATCTTCCGGAAGGAATATGACTGATGAAATTCATTCTTACGTCATATTAAAAAGGAACTTGAGGACATCTCCGGAAAGATTAAAAGAGCCAGGTAAGATCCTGGGAAAAACCTTTGGGTTATGAGCCCACTCAAAGAGATCACCGTTGAAGCAATTGCTTAGGAAGAGAGATTGCACCGGTACAAATTGAAAACTTGATGAGGTGAGAACCTCGAAATAATTTGAAGGGATTTGGATGAAGACACAAGACTTCTGAGATATCTTCAGCACTCCGGATAGATATGCGAGTGACGAATAAACAATAGAGGCTTGAATAAGAATTTCCAACATGGGAGAGCAATTAGAGAATGAAAAGGATATGATGAGCACCGAAAACTTGAATTGAATTCATCAGGAAAGAAAACAAGAACCAAGAATGATGAACTTGAACTCCTGAGAATTTCACAATGAATCACCGGATACAATATGGAAGAAAAGATGGCGGAAGCATCTCAAGAATAGAAAAGGCACTTGAATGAGAATTTAATTGTTGAAGAAAAAGGGCGGGAGGGTGGGAAAACAACGACAACTTAAGATGGAAGAAATGAACTCCGGAAAGAAATATGAGAATCAATCTCGCAATTATTTGGGAGGAATGAATTATCTTGATGAGAACACACCGGTTAGGAAAGATATGAAATCACCACTTGACATCGAAGCAACTCGAATTACCATACTCCAAAACAACACAAAGGGTGAGGCTTGAGAATTAAGCCGGAAACAAATACATAACCCACCATGCATTTGTTGGAAGGAAAATCCTAGGTAACTACTTGAATTCCCACATAAGAATTTCCGAAGTCTTTCTTGTTTATGCAATTCGGGTTGCGGACCCAGGAACGTACACAAGGTAATTAGCTACAACTGCACCCGCAACCTTCCACACCATAAACCAAGAAACTCTGCAAACTCGTCTACCTCAGACACTCGTAATCACAACGATACTAAACATGGCAGTACCCTGGACGCCCTCCCTAGTACTGGGTGACTCCAATCTTATCTCGCCACGAAAAGTATTGAAGCAATTTCGAACATCCTCCGTCCTGAGATACTAAGAAAACTGAATGATAACGACGTGCAAAAATCCCTCGGAGCTCTACTCCTCGATAACAGGAGGCACCAAGACAGAATTCCTTCACATCGGCATCATATAGTTTCCAAAATACCTGCGTGATCCTAAAATTTTTTTGAGCGAGACGAGGAGTAGAATCAAAATTCCTAAGTCGAATACCTCACCAGAGCATAGAAGAAGAGTAAAAAGAATCCTACTCTCCGATATAACTAGACTCAAAATAGTTTTTTTTACTAGACTCGACTCGGCCAAGGTTCGATCAATCAAGGGGGCTCCTAGGTCGGTACAGGCTCTAATACCAACTTGTCACGCCCAAGATGCGATCCTATCCTTATTTTGGCACGAGGGCCTCGACAGGGATAGAAACGCATCTCGTCGTTTCGCAAGAATGGATATCATTACAAGTACATGTAAAGAAGAGATGAGTATATGGAATTGGCTTACACTCGCCACAAGCTACTTCAATTCACGTCAATACAACAACATATCCAAACATCATACAGAAGAGCAGGGTCCGACTACGGACGAAAACAAACGATAAAATGACATCCAACCTTGCTATCCCAGCCTGCCGCCTGGAACCCATCCTATGATTGAAGAAGAAGGAGAACTCCAAATCAAACAAGCATCGCGCTCACGTCAAATCATCGCATTACATGTACCTGCAACTGTTGTTGTAGTAATCTGTGAGCCACGGGGACTCAGCAATCTCATCTCCAAGGGTATCAAGACTATTAAAGCTTAATGTGTGAGATATGGTTAAGTGGTGGGGCTGCGGCAAGCACTAAGCATTTATTTGAGTGGCTAACTTACGAGTACAAGAATAAAGGGGGATGATTGTCTAATAAACGGACGTGAACTAGTAATGATCTCTAAGAGATCCTTAACACCTACTTACGTCAAACATAACCCCACCGTGTTCTCTCTCGGATAAGGACTCACGAGAAGAGACAGTCATGCTTACGCACACAGTTGGTGTATTTTATTTGAGTTTACTTCAAGTTTGCTATGACCGGGTGTTAAACAAAGTTTCCAAGTTGCCACGTAACCGCGGGCACGGCTTTCCGAAAGATTTAACCCTGCAGGGGTGCTCCAACTCATCCATCACAAACTAACCACACGCAGCGGGAATAACCTCGACCACGAATCTTGCGATCTTCCTAGGCAATTCCGTTGGAAAACCTCAACCTCGAGATAGCCCAAAGTATCGGAATTCCTCGCACAAGACGTTCGAGAATGGTAAAACAAATCCAGCAAGGCCGCCCGGCGTGTGGACGATCCCGATAGGAGCCGCGTATCTCATTCTCAGGACACGACGGATAAGTATGTGTACAGTGGCCTGATAGACATCACCCGAGTTGCCCCGGGGTGGCCCCGCACAGTTCTCTATTTTGGACCAACACTCATGAGGAGCACTGGCCCGGGTTGTTAATTAATTCTCCGGGGGTGCCGGCGGGTCCCTATGCAATTTTAGTTGTTATTAGGCAATTGTAGTACCAATGTTGGGCCTTGCCAGACAAGTGTTATCCTAAAACAAAAATCAAGGGGGTCCCCATAACAACCCTGAGCATGTTAGGAGCGCTCAATTATGGAACATAACACCGGTACACAAGTAACTAGGGGCGGCAAGAGTGGAACAAAACACCGAGCAAAAGGCCAAGCCTTCCACCCTTTACCAAGTATATATGTGCATTAAATTGAATAGCAATAATATTGTGATATAACAAAAGGATGCCCATGTTGCACATGGAAACAATTGCACCTGCAACTAGCAACGCTATAAGAAGGGGCTGAGCAAGCGGTAACATAGCCAAACAATGTTTTGCTGGGATGTGGAGGGGTTAGAGGCTTTTCATGGCATTTGGGAGGCTTGATAAACAAGTTGTAGGTAGCGAGACAAGCGATAGAAACGAGACACCTAGCATGGTAATGATAGTAATGGTATCCAGGGAAATGATCATCTTGCCTGAAATCCCGCTTGGAAGAAGAATGAGTCCATGAAGAAGACGAGCAAACGTAGTCGAATGAATCCTCACACACCGAACGCTTTCTGAACTCTATCGAGAAGAAACAATCCGGAAACACCAATCAACACATGATACACCACAACCTATGCATGACATGATGCGCAAACAAATATGATGCATGTCCATTTAATTATGCATGGCATGGCAAGCACATTAATCAAGCACTACAAATTAAGTGAAGTTCAATATGCAACGAGTTGCATATTGACGAAACTCCACATTCGAATCATTCAGTTCACTCTCGTTTAGCTACTCATCAATATTAAATGTTGTTAAGCATGGCAAGAGGTGAAGCATGAACAAACTACACATGTAGGCATTTTAAATGAGGCCGGAAGCAACATATAACATTTCCGAAACGACCTCATGCGCAAGTTATTAATTTGGTCCAGATCTGTTCTAAGCATATTTTATAATTGTTAAACAAAAAAAATAAAGTGTACCATGAGATTCTACACGTTTTTCTAGTCAAGTTACATATGTGGATCCTTTAAAACGAAGCTACGGTTATTAAGTTATGAAATAAATCATTTTCACATGGCATTTATGCAATAATGCAAACAACAACTTAAACATTTTTAAAACATGGATGCAAGTTGGATATTGTGAAAGTAGACATAAAACTGAGTAAAATTCATATATAGTATGTCCTCATATGATCCACGGTTGAATTTATATGAATTTTGTGAAAAACACTAAATTACTCTGTAAAATTGTGCAGGTTTTAAATGAAAAAAAAACAACCCAATAAACACGGGCTGTGCTAGCCACTGTCAATGCCTAGTGGGGCTAAGGGGGTGGTCAACCGAGTCAATGTGGGTGGAAAACTAAACAGACAAAATAAAATGCATGCACTGGGCTAAACAGAGAAAATAAAATGCATGCACTGAGATTTTGATCCCAGGATCTCTCGGCTGAGAGATGTGGCGCTAGCCACCAAGCTACGACCGGTGCTTGTGACATAAGTTGGCTCGGCCTTACATAAAACACGGCAGGGCTGATCCTCTGGAGAGGCAAAAAAAAAAAGCGCAACTGCGGGGAATTGATCCTTGCTCGCCTGGGTTAAAACCAGAGGTGCTAACCAGTGCGCTGCGATTCAAGTTGTGATGCAAAGGGGACGTTTTGAAGATGAACTACATGCTAGCGCTGAACTGATGGTACACCGACGATGCAACAAAATGCAATGAATAAAATGTGTACGCGTTGAGATTCGATCCCAGGTCTCTTGGGTGGTAACGAGCAGAGCTTGCCACTACGTCAACTCATGTCCTTGTGGAAGAATTCAGTGACAATACAAAATAACATCTACGTGTACGGACGGGTTCTAAGAAAAGAACAGAGTTTCAGACATGGCGGAACTGCTTACAACGGGGAAACCAGAGGCCAACGGCATGCTAGGCTAGCTCGGGGACGCGGTTGTGGCTGGACGCCGGGTTGCGGGACGACCCGATCTGACGAGGGAAGGCCGAGGAAGGGTGGTTCTGGCGGGAGCCGAGGCGATTGACCGCGGCGAACTCCTGCAGCACAAGGGCAACAGCGGCGACTGAGAGAAGCATCTAGGAGCAGGGAGAGAATGGAAATGGAGAGGACTGGAGGAGGAGGAAGAAAGGGGCGCTCGAGGGAGCACGGTCTCACCGGCGAGGTCCGGCATGAGGCAGCGCGGTCGGGAGGCTGCCGGGGTTGGCGTCGCTGATGTCTGCTGTTGCCTGACGGTCCGGCGAGGCTGGTCATGGTGCTCGTCGGCGAGGGTGGAGTCGATGGGACAAGTCCCTAGAATTTAGGGTTTGTTTGCTTAAATAGGTAGGGGGATTTTTGAGGCTGATCCGACCCTCCGATTTGATCGGACGGTCGAGAATAAATAGGCTAGGGTGTCTAATTGAAAAACCGATGATGGTTTGTCGTATTACGGGGTTGATCCAGATCCAAGGGTCACGACCGTATATTTCGGGTTCGCGAAGCTAAAGGACAGGCGCGAGGGCTCTGTGCGCTGAGGAGAGGGGCTAGGCAAGGATGAGAGGGAAATGGACGCCCGGCAATAGAGTTTTTATAAAACGAAAACATCCGACGATTTGACCGGCTATACTGCCGCTATAGGTTATCCGTTGGGTATCAAATGACCTATGAATGCGACAAAATTTGGCAGGTGGTCTAGCTACACTATATTAAGACCGCATGCCAACTTTCGACCCAATCCGAGAATATTTTTCGCGCGCTTTAAAAACGGTTTTTTTAATGATGCCGCGGGCGCGTGCGTGTGTGGTTGGTCTCGAAATGGTCGACAACACGAACGGAGAGAACCGGCAACTACGAACGGATGCAAGTTTTTTGAAAAACGAGTGATGATGCTATGCAGATGATGCGAATGATGCGATGATGAATGCGACAATAAAACGAATCACATGATGAGAATGGAAATAAAAGGAGAATCTTCTGGAGCATCGGTCCCGGGCTGTTACATTTAACTATCGATCTACCTAATAACCGACAACCATGCACTCATGACCTTTCGTATTACCACATCAATATCATTGACCCATAATTTCTCTTTTATGTGCTACATGTGGTTTTGATTATGCACTCCTTGAATACCTATTATTTTTGGACTAGTCTTATAACAAGGCAAATTACCGTCACCATTTATTAACTCTTAAAATAATTTAAGAGAAGAACGAGAGTGCAATTATTTCTATAAAATCTATACGCCACCATGCTCTAACAGATATAAGTGAAGTACTAGAGCAACTGCTTAGCTCAAAAGATAAAATTGAAGCACAAAGAGTATTCTAACAAATCATGGTGAACATGGGTCTCTCTCAAATAGGTGTGTCCAGCAAACAATGAATGTGAAAAACTAAAAAAAAAACTAAAATAAACGACACGCCAAGCAAAACTCATATCATATGATGAATAAAAATATAACTCCAAGTGACATACCAATGGATTGAGACGAGAGAGGGGACGCCTTCCGGAGCATCCCCAAGCTTAGACGCTTTAGTATTCCTAGAATTTGACTTGGGATGGCTTGGGAATCCCCAAGCTTAGGCTCTTGTCGCTCCTTATTCCTTCATCCATCGTGATAACACCCAAAACTTGAAAACTTCAGCACAGAAAACTCAATAGAAACCTTCATGAGATCTATTAGTATAATAAACATATCAAATACTTTAGGTACTGTCATAAATTGATTCATATTTTATTATTGCATAAGGTACTGTATTCGACCTTCTCCATGGATTATACCCCCCGATATAAACCATGGCATCATCAAAACAAGTAAACTATGCATGACAAAACAGAATCTGTCTAAAACAGAGCAATCTGTAATGATCTATAGAGAAACTATACTTCTGTAATACAAAAAATCTAAAAAATTAGGAAAACCTGGGGAATTTATATACCAATACTGTGTGAAAAATTCAGATCAAAAATACGTTCCAGTAAAATCATAGAAATTCTGCACTGGACGCTAAAGTTTCTGTTTTTACACCGTATCAATTTTACTTATCCTATAAGTCATCCCAAAGGGTTTACTTGGCACAAACACTGATCTATCTATTATATAAAAAAAGTATTTTACGGGATAACTAGAAAAAGAGAAATAAGTTAGAAAATATCACAATAGTTAGAAACATCAGACGGTTGATTTAATATACAAAAATTCTATAGGCATTAGATCATATTAACACTAGTGCAGAAATGACTAGCCACAACTCTTGTTTGTGGCGCACCATTTCTCTCCAACGCGAGCACTAATATTTTCAAATAGTGCTGGCGGTGGCTAAATTTGCACGTTATTTCTACACACATAGTGGTGGCGTTCAAATTCTGCCGAACGTCACTTCTATGAGGACCCCAACGCTCTCGCCTTTCACCTATTATTGTTGGCGTGGCTAAAGTTCCTACGCAATAGATATTTTCTTAGTACTCGCGTTGCACATTAGGCCCGGCGTTGCGCATTCAGGCCCATTAGGCCCACGCCAGCACTAGTCGGTTTAACACGTAAAACCTTATCCTTTCGTCCTCACTCTCTCGATCCCTGATGTCTACTACGCAAATTTATTCTTGTAGACTTTGTTAGGCCTTCAAGCGCAGAGTTTTGTAGGACAGTAGCAATTTTCCCTCAAGTTGATGGCCTAAGGTTTATCAATCCGTGAGAGGTGTAGGATAAAGATGGTCTCTCTCAAACAACCCTGCAATCAAATACAAGAAATCTCTTGTGTCTCCAACACACCCAATACAATGGCAAATTGTATAGGTGCACTAGTTTGGCGAAGAGATGGTGATACAAGTGCAATATGGATGGTAGATATAGGTTTTTGTAATCTCAAAATATAAAAATAGCAAGGTAGCAAGTAACAAAAGTGAGCACAAACGGTATTGCAATGCTTGAAAACAAGGCCTAGGGTCCGTACTTTCGCTAGTGCAATCTCTCAACAATGCTAATATAATTGGATCACATAACCATCCCTCAACGTGCAAAGAAGAATCACTCCAAAGTTCTTATCTAGCGGAGAACATAAGAAGAAATTGTTTTTAGGGTACGAAACCACCTTAAATTTATCCTTTCCGATCGATCTATCCAAGAGTTCGTACTAAGATAACACCAAGTTATCCTTTGCGATCGATCTATCAAAGAGTTCGTACTAGAATAACACCATATGATATGCATCAACCAACTCTAATGTCACCTAGATACTCCAATGTCACCACAAGTATCCATGAGTTAATTATACGATACTAATACGTCTCCAACGTATGTATAATTTATGAAGTATTCATGCCATGTTTAAAATAATTTTATATGATTTTGGTATGATTTTATTAGAACTACCCCGGACTGACGCTGTTTTCAGCAGAACTACCATGGTGTCGTTTTTTGTGCAGAAATAAAAGTTCTCGGAATGGGCTGAAAATTTACGGAGAATATTTTTCGAAAATATAAAAAATACTGGAGCAAAAAGATACCGGAGAGGAGTCCCGAGGCAGCCACAAGCCTAGGGGGCGCCCCCCCCCTAGGGCGCGCCCCCTGGCTTGTGGACCCCTCGGGAGTCCCCCTGACTTGATTCCAACGCCAAGTATTCCTATAAATACCAAAACCCCCAGAAAGAAACCTAGATCGGGAGTTCCACCGCCGCAAGCCTCTGTAGCCACGGAAAACCAATCGGGAGCCCGTTCCGGCACCCTGCCGGAGGGGGAAACCATCACCGGAGGCCATCTTCATCATCCCGGCGGTCTCCATGACGAGGAGGGAGTAGTTCACCCTCGGGGCTGAGGGTATGTACCAGTAACTAAGTATTTGATCTCTCTCTCTCGTGTTCTTGAGATGGCACGATCTTGATGTACCGCGAGCTTTATTAATATAGATGAATCATATGGAGTTTTTCCCTCTCTATCTTCTTGTGATGAATTGAGTTTTTCCTTTGAAGTTTTCTTATCGGATTGAGTCTTTAAGGATTTGAGAACACTTGATGTATGTCTTGCGATGGGATATCCGTGGTGACAATGGGATGTTCTATTGATCCACTTGATGTATGTTTTGGTGATCAACTTGCGGGTTCCGTGACCTTGGGAATCTATGCATAGGGGTTGGCACATGTTTTCGTCTTGACTCTCCGGTAGAAACTTTGGGGCACTCTTTGAAGTTCTTTGTGTTGGATTGAACAAGATGAATCTGAAATTGTGTGATGCATATCGTATAATCAAGCCCATGGGTACTCATGGTGACATTGGAGTATCTAGGTGACATTAGGGTTTTGGTTGATGTGTATCTTAAGGTGTTATTTTAGTACGAACTCTAGGGCTGTTCATGACACTTGTAGGGATAGCTCATAAGATTGATCGGAAAAGATAACTTTGAGGTGGTTTCGTACCCTACAATAATTTCTTCGTTTGTTCTCCGCTATTTGTGACTTTGGAGTGAACTCTTTGTCGCACGAGAGGGATTTACATATGATTCAACTATGTCAGTATTGTTGAGAGAACTTGCACTAGTGAAAGTATGAACCCTAGGCCTTGTTTCTAAGCATTGTAATACCATTTGTGCTCACTTTTATCATTAGTTACCTTGCTGTTTTTATATTTTCATATTACAAAAACCTATATCTACCATCCATATTACACTTGTATCACCATCTCTTCGCCGAACTAGTGCACCTATACAATTTACCATTGTATTGGGTGTGTTGGGGACACAAGAGACTCTTTGTTATTTGGTTGCAGGGTTGCTTGAGAGAGACCATCTTCATCCTACGCCTCCCACGGATTGATAAACCTTAGGTCATCCATTTGAGGGAAATTTGCTACTATCCTATAAAACTCTGCGCTTGGAGGCCCAACACGAGTCTACAAGAATAATGTTGTGTACTAGACATCAAGCTCTTTTCTCGCGCCGTTGCCAGGGAGGTGAGTGCTTGAAGGTATATCTTTAGATCTTGCAATTAAATCTTATAGTTTCTTGCTTTTCACTAGTTTGGTTTTATAAAAGAAATCTTCAAAAAAATGGAGTTTTGGTTGCATCAATTGGTTCGTCTTTTTAATGTCTTTCGTGAAAATGATGGAAAGGAAAATTTTGCCAAAGTGTTAGAAGAAGAAGTCAATAAAATGTTTGGCACTAAATCTTTGTAAGATGAGCATGATTGAAATGTTGTTAGTATGAATTCCTTGAATATTCATGATGCTAATGATATGCAAAGCTACAAGCTTGGGGATGCTATGTTTGATGAAGATGATATGTTTAGTCCCCCAAGTTTTGATGAGCAAATTTATTATGATGAAAGCATGCCACCTATTTATGATGATTATTGTGATGACATGTATGCTATAAAGAATAATGATAACCATGAAACTTGTCATCATGATTTTAATTTTCAATTGGATTATGCTTCTCATGATAGTTATTTTGTTGAGTTTGCTCCCACTATTATGAATGAGAAGAAAATTGCTTATGTGGAGAGTGACAAATTTTCTATGTTTGTGGATCATGAAGATAATGCTTTATGTGATAGTTCTGTTGTGAAATTCCTTCATGATGCTACTGAAATTTATTATGAGGGAGGAACATATGGTTGGAGGAATTTCAATAATATCAAGTTTTCTCTCTATGTGTTCAAAGTTTTGAAGTTATGCTTGTTTTGCCTTCCTATGCTAGTTGATTCTTGCTCCCATAAATTGTTTGCTCACAAAATCCCTATGCATAGGAAGTGGGTTAGGCTTAAATGTGCTAGTCATATGCTTCATGATGCTCTCTTTGTGTTTCAATTCTTATCTTTTATGTGAGCATCATTGAAATCATCTTGCCTAGCTAAAAGGCATTAAAGAAAAGCGCTTGTTGGGAGACAACCCAATATTTATACTTTCTGTTTTTGTGTGTTCACATGATTAGGATACTGTAGTAATCATGTTTCGTATCTTTTATTTCAATAAAGTGCCAAGTAAAGCCTTTGGGATGACTCACAAGATGAGTAGAATTGATGCTGAACCAAAACATAAACTTTTGACTCCAGTACAGGAATTTTCATTTTTTACTGGAGCGCGATAATGATCTGAATTTTTTACACAGTCTTGATATACAAATTCTTCAGGTTTTCCTAAACTTTCCGAATTTTTCAAGACAGGGAAGTATGGTTACACAACAGATCTTCACAGACTGTTCTGTTTTTGACAGATTCTGTTTTGCATGCATAGTTTGCTTGTTTTAGTGTTTCCATAGCTTATATTTAGCAGTATAAATTATGGGGATGATAGAATACAGTAGGTATCATGTGATAACAATTATGAATCTTGTCTTGACAGTACCTAAGTGAATGATCTTTGTTTATTATACTAACCCATCTCACGAAATTCCGTTAAGTTTTGTGTGATTGAAGTTTTCAAGTTTTGGGTGAGACACCGATATGAGGAGAATAAGGAGTGACAAGAACCTAAGCTTGGGGATGCCCAAGGCACCCCCAAGGTAATATCCATGGAAGACTCAAGCGCCTAAGCTTGGGGATGCCCTGGAAGGCACCCCCTCTTTCGTCTTCAACACTATCGGTATATCTTACTTGGAACTATATTTTTATTCGTCACATAATATGAGTTTTGCTTGGAGCATCATTTTATTTTCTTGTTTTATGTTATGTGTTATTTATAATCTTGTTTTTAAATAAAAAGTTCCAAGAATTGCCTTTAGGATGCTTGAATTGCATGTTAGATATGTGCTGTGTGAAAACAGAAACTTTTGCTGTAGTATTTGAATTTTCATATTTTACTGGAACGTGGAAAGTTTATGAAATTTTTACAAAGTATTGTCATATAAATTATTTAGTATGTCCTAAATTTTCATAATTTTTAAGTTACAGAAGTACACTGGTTTAATAAATTGCTACAGACTGTTCTGATTAGACAGATTGCTGTCATAGTTTTGGTATCTACTTATCCTATAGTTTCCATAGCCTATATTGGTAGATATAATTTGTGGAAATGATAGTATACAGTACCTAATGTTTGAAGATTATTGTGCAACTTGTGTTGGCAGTACATAAAGTTTTGATTTATTCTTATGTGTACTAACCTATCTCACGAGTTTTTTTTTGAGTTTTGTGTGGATGAAGTTTATAAGAATTAGGGAAACCATGATATGAGAGGAATTAAGGAGACACAAGAGCTCAAGCTTGGGGATGCCCAAGGTATCCCTAATTAATATTTCAAGAAGTCTCAAGCATCTAAGCTTGGGGATGCCCCGGTAGGCATCCCACCTTTCTTCTTCAACAATTATCGGTTAGTATCGGTTGAACCTAAGTTTTTGCTTCTTCACATGATATGTGCTATCCTTGGAATATCATTTTTTTTTTTTGCTGTTTGAATAAAAGCATTGGATCTGAAATTTTGAATAAGAGAGAGAGAGTCCTCACATGGCTATTTAACTAATTGACTATGCATTAATCTTCACTTATATCTTTTTGGAGTAGTTTGTCATTCACTCTCGTGCTTCACTTATATCCTATGAGTAAATGGTTGAATGAATTGAATATCATAAATCTGAAATTAAATATGCTTCATATACTTATCCCATGGGGAGTAATGACTTCACACATAATAAGTATAGGTGGTAAAATTTATTGAAAGTTAGCAAACACCGCATTGGTCACTTGAACAATTCATGAAAGAATATTGAAGGAAGAGAGATTCCACATATAAATAACCTATCTTGGACATCTTCTATGATTGTGAGCTCATTAATTATTTTCAAACTCGATAAAATTAGTTAAAATTGGACAAGGAAGACAACTTAATTAGTTATGTTTGGGTATATTTGTATAGAAGTTATATTGTTATGGATCCTCCATCATGTGGTGCTTGCTTCCACCTCATACTAGCCAAAACTTCCGCACCAAGTAGAAATACTACTTGTGCATCCAAACACCCTTAAACCAGTTTTGCCATGAGAGTCCACTATACCTACCTATGGATTGAGTAAGATCCTTCAAGTAAGTTGTCATCGGTGCAAAAAGCAATAAAAATTGCTCCTAAATATGCATGATCTTTTATTGTAAGGGAAAATAAGCCTTGTACGAACTTGTGATGGTAAAGAAATAAAAGCGACGAACTACATAATAAAGGTTGCTATCACAAAGGGCAATACAACGTGACGTTCCTTTGCATTAAGGGTTTGCACATCCAAAAACAAAACGCGCATGACAACCTCTGCTTCCCTCTGCGAAGGGCCTATCTTTTACTTTCTAGTACTTACCTTTATGCCAGAGTCATGGTGATCTTCACCACTTCCTATATTTCGTCTTTTTCTCTTGGCAAGCGTCATGTGTTGGGGAATGATCTAGACATATATATCCATACAAATATATTTGATCATGAATTATTATTGTTGACAATTATCTATATGATAAATAAGTTGGGAGGCGAAACATTAAGCCCCTATCTTTCTCTGTGTTCAATGGATGCTATTTGTTCTAAAAATATGCTTTGAGTGTCAATAATCATGGAAGACTATATGACAGTTGAGTATGTGGAATTTGCTAAATCAAAGCTCTTACATAGACCCTTCCTGAAAATAAGATGAATTGCAATTGTTCGATGACTAGGAATATGGTTTGTTAGTTTTCAAGAAACTTTCTGGTCTATACTTTAACATGTGAATAGCTTGTTACTTGATCATGAGAAGTTTTATGAGATGAGCTACTGTTTATGGTTTATATTGATGCTAGAAAAAGTGATTGGAATTATCATTGATCAAACTTGTGCACTTGCTAGCATTCACACTTCATAAATTATTTCTTTTATCATTTACCTACTCGAGGACGAGCAGGAATTAAGCTTGGGGATGCTGATACGTCTCCAACGTATCTATAATTTATGAAGTATTCATGCCATGTTTACAATAATTTTATATGATTTTGGTATGATTTTATTAGAACTAAACCGGACTGACGTTGTTTTCTGCAGAACTACCATGGTGTCGTTTTTTGTGCAGAAATAAAAGTTCTCGGAATGGGCTGAAAATTTACGGGGAATATTTTTGGAAAATATAAAAAATACTGGAGCAAAAAGATACCGGAGAGGAGTCCCGAGGCAGACATAAGCCTAGGGGGCGCCCCCCCTAGGGCGCGCCCCCTGGCTTGTGGGCCTCTCGGGAGTCCCCCTGACTTGATTCCAACGCCAAGTATTCCTATAAATACCAAAACCCCCAGAAAGAAACCTAGATCGGTAGTTCCGCCGCCGCAAGCCTCTGTAGCCACGAAAAAGCAATCGGGAGCCTGTTCCGGCACCCTGCCGGAGTGGGAAACCATCACCGGATGCCATCTTCATCATCCCGGCGGTCTCCATGACGAGGAGGGAGTAGTTCACCCTCGGGGCTGAGGGTATGTACCAGTAGCTAAGTGTTTGATCTCACTCTCTCTCTCGTGTTCTTGAGATGGCACGATCTTGATGTACCGCGAGCTTTATTAATATAGATGAATCATATGGAGTTTTCCCCTCTCTATCTTCTTGTGATGAATTGAGTTTTCCCTTTGAAGTTTTCTTATCGGATTGAGTCTTTAAGGATTTGAGAACACTTGATGTATGTCTTGCGATGGGATATCCGTGGTGACAATGAGATGTTCTATTGATCCACTTGATGTATGTTTTGGTGATCAACTTGCGGGTTCCATGACCTTGGGAATCTATGCATAGGGGTTGGCACATGTTTTCGTCTTGACTCTCCGGTAGAAACTTTGGGGCACTCTTTGAAGTTCTTTGTGTTGCATTGAACATGATGAATCTGAAATTGTGTGATGCATATCGTATAATAAAGCCCATGGGTACTCGTGGTGACATTGGAGTATCTATGTGACATTAGGGTTTTGGTTGATGTGTATCTTAAGGTGTTATTTTAGTACGAACTCTTGGGCTGTTTTTGACACTTGTAGGGATAGCTCATAAGATTGATCGGAAAAGATAACTTTGAGGTGGTTTCGTACCCTACAATAATTTCTTTGTTTGTTCTCCGCTATTTGTGACTTTGGAGTGAACTCTTTGTCGCACGAGAGGGATTTACATATGATTTAACTATGTCAGTATTGTTGAGAGAACTTGCACTAGTGAAAGTATGAACCCTAGGCCTTGTTTCTAAGCATTGCAATACCATTTGTGCTCACTTAGATCATTAGTTACCTTGCTGTTTTTATATCTTTAGATTACAAAAACCTATATCTACCATCCATATTACACTTGTATCACCATCTCTTCGCCGAACTAGTGCACCTATAGAATTTACCATTGTATTGGGTGTGTTGGGGACACAAGAGACTCTTTGTTATTTGGTTGCAGGGTTGCTTGAGAGAGACCATCTTCATCCTACGCCTCCCACGGATTGATAAACCTTAGGTCATCCACTTGAGGGAAATTTGCTACTGTCCTACAAAACTCTGCGCATGGAGGCCCAACACAAGTCTACAAGAATAAAGTTGTGTAGTAGACACCAGATACACATCAAACAATTTCAGATTCATAATACTCAATCCAACACAAAGAACCTCAAAGAGTACCCCAAGATTTCTATTGGAGAAAGTAGGACACGAACGTGTATCAACCCCTATGAATAGATTACCCAAATGTCACCGCGGGAATCCACAAGTTGAGTACCAAAACATATATCAAGTGAATCAATAGAACACCCCATTGTCACCATGGGTATCCACATGCAAGATATATATCAAGTGTTCTCAAATCCAATATTCAATCCAACATAACAATATCTCAAAGGGAAAGATTCAATTCATCACAACAAGATAGTAAGCGAAACACACCATATGATCCAACTATATTAACAAATCCCGTGATACATCAAGATTGTGACATCTCAAGAACACGAGAGAGAGAGAGATTGAACACATAGCTACTGGTACATACCCTCAGCCCCGAGGGTGGACTACTCCCTCCTCGTCATGGGCTCCGCCGGGATGATGAAGATGGCCACCGGAGATGGATTCCCCTCTCCGGCAGGGTACTGGAATGTCTCCAGATTGGTTTTTCGTCAATACAGAGAGTGGCGGCGGCGGAGCGAAGAGTCTAGGGTTATTTCTGATGGTTTCTATATTTATAGGAATATTTGGCGTTGGTTTCACGCGAAGGTGGGCCACGATACACCAGGGCGCGCCGAGGGGGCCTGGCGCGCCCTGGTGGGTTGTGCCCACCTCGTGGCTCGTCTGGCCCTCCCACGAAGCGTCTTGTGCCTCTTTTGTTCCAAAAAAATCGTCAAAAAGTTTCGGGCGATTCCGAGAACTTTCATTTTCTGCACAAAAACAACACTACGGTAGTTCTGTTGAAAACAGCATCAATCCGGGTTATTTCTAAATAAATCATATAAAGTGCATCAAAACCATATAAAAGTATTGTAAACATAGGTGAATATAGCATGAATACTTCATAAATCATCGATACATTGGAGACGTATCAGCATCCCCAAGCTTACTGCTCATCCTCGAGTAGGTAAATGATAAAAGAACTAATTTATGAAGTGTGAATGCTAGCATAATATATAAGTTTGATCATTGATAATCTCAGTCAATTTTCTAGCATCATAACCAGCAACTTTCTCTCATAAAAATCGTCATGCTAGAGCAATCAATTCACATGTCATGGTTCAAACAAGGAATTCTCTTGAAACTTAACAACCTATGTTCTTAGTCACCAAACAATTGCAGTTCAACTTATTCTCAACAAAGTCTAAGTAAGAGCTCCACATACTCAATCATCATATAGTTTTCTATGATTGCTAGTACTCAAAGCATATTTTTAGAACAAATGGCATCCATCAAACACGGATAAAGATAGGGGCTTAATGTTTCGCCTCCCAACTCATTTATCATAGAGATAATTGTCAACAATAATAAATCATGATCAAATATATTTGACTGGATATATATGTTTGGATCTTTCCCCACCACATGATGCTTGCCAACTAATAGACTGAGGTTGGAATAAGAAGTTGACTCAACATGAATTGTAAATAACATGAAAGTAAATAGATTGTCCCTTTGCAGAGGGAAGCAGGGATTTGCAAAGGTGCCAGAGCTCATTGTCTAAAAACATAGATGAATATAGTTTTCGGAGGTGCACCCTTCCTGTCAACGTTACAACCAAGAGTTATCAATATCTTCGATGTTAAACACATTAGCGGCGGTTCCCAAGCGGTAAAAGTAAAGGTTTACCTCCCCTCCACCAACAAACACACTCCACGGCTAGCCGAATCCACGAGTACCGTCCATACCAACAGCATTCCTGGGGGAGTTTTGTTAAATTTTTTGTATTTTTTTGATTTCGGGACTGGGAATCCCTATTACCGCCCCTCTCGTTTAAGGACGAGTGAATAAAAACTCATCATGAGAATAAACCGCTTAACATGGAAGATACTGACCGCCCCCCTTCGCTCCATGAGCGGTCCAGGCACACAAAACAGATGTTTATTTGAATGTTTACAGGTGGCACATGCAAATTTAATTGGAATGGCTGTGAAATACCATATATAGGTAGGTATGGTGGATTCTTATGGAAGAAACATGGCTCAAGGATTTGGATGCACAAGTAGTATCTCTACTTAGTACGAAGTGTTGGCTAGCAAAAGGTTCTAAACAAGCACCACATGTTGGAGGATCCATAACAATATAACTTCTATGCAAATATACACAACCATAACTCATTACGTTATCTTCCTTGCCCAAGTTCAACTAATTTGCTCAATTTTGAAAATAATTAATGGGTATTCACAATCATAGAAGATGTCCAAGATAATATATTTGTATGTGAAAGTTCTCTTCCTTATACTAATCATTCACGAATTGCTTGTATGACCAATATCGTGATTGTTAAAATTCAAAAGATTTTACTTTCTGAACCAAATGTGAACTTGCTACTAAGAATATAGCACATTGATAATTTCAGATTTATGATATTTCATTCATTCACAATTTACTCTTACGATATAAGTGAAGCACAAGAGTAAACATCAAACTACTCTCATAAGATATAAGTGAAGATCAATGAGTAGTCAAACAATTAAGTAGCTATGTGAGGACTCTCCTTCTTAATGAAGATTTTCAGATCTGAGTATTTTATTCAAACAACATACTAAAGAAAAATAGGACTCCAAGAATAACACGTATCGTGTGGACAAATAAAAATTTAGGCTCAACATAGGCTAACAGATAATTGTTGATGAAGAGAGGTGGGATGCGTAGCATCCCCAAGCTTAGATGCTTGAGGCTTCTTGAAATATTTACTTGGGGTGCCTTGGGCATCCCCAATCTTGAGCTTTTGTATCTCGTTCAATCCTCTCATATCCCGATTTCACCTATTCTCAAAAACTTCATCCACACAAAACTTGAAAAGAACTCGTGAGATAGGTTAGTACACATAAAAACAAATCAACACTTCATGTACTGCCAAGAAAAGTTGCACAATAATTTTCAAACATCATCTACTGTTTACTATCGTTTCCACAAGTTATACCTACCAATATAGGCTATGGAAACTATAGCATAAGTAGATAACAAAACTATGACAGCAACCTGTCCAAACAGAATAGTCTGTAGCAATCTATGAAAACAGTGTACTTCTGTAACTCAAAAAATTATGAAAATTTAGGAAATGTTAACGAATTTATATGAAAACACTGTGTAAAAATTTCAGAAACTTTCCACGTTCTAGTAAAATATGAAAATTCAAACACAACAGAGAAAGTTTCTGTTTTTACACAGCACACATCAAACATGCAATGCAAGCATCCTAAGGCAATTCTTGGAACTTTTTATTTGAAAAAAAAGATTATAAATAACACCTAACATAAAATAAAAATATATAATGACGATCCAAGCAAAGCACATATTATGTGACGAATAAAAATATAGCTCTAAGTAAGATATACCGATAATGTTGAAGATGAAAGAGGGGATGCCTTCCGGGACATCCCCAAGCTTAGGCACTTGAGTCTTCCTTGGATATTACCTTGGGGGTGCCTTGGTGTGGGGACCCCGACTCATAAGTCGTGATCACCGAATGCACGTGTACAGTGATCCCAGAGATCAATGCTCACTGAACAGACAGAAGCTGAATAACCAGAGTCTTACATCCACATTTAGCGTCTTACACAAATAAAGACCATGAAGGTCTAGTCTTACATAGATAGGGCCACAAGGGCCAAACACTTAAACATAACAAGCAGCGGAAATCTTGATCGGAAGCGTGAACCCATGGCATCTGCCTTAAACCTACAGGCATTCTGACTGGGAAGCGTCCTAGTTCGCATGTTCGTCATCAACGAACTCTTCGCCATATCCCTGCTCTTCCATGCCTGGCCAATTAAATAACCAGTGGCAAGCCAATGAGTACTTTGAATGTACTCATAAGCAACCCAAGTTTTGGAACACGGTATAACAATGCATGATATAGCACTAAGTGGGTAAGTTTTGCAGAAAGCTAATTTTGAGTGCAATGATATGATCAAGTAACTTGAATGAGCATGCATCATCGGTTGACAGGTATTCATGTGAACAAGTCTCAGTTATCATCATGAGCTGGGGTTGAACATCTCATGTTCACCATCGTGCCAAGTCTTCGGACTTAGCCCAAGATTCATTCTAGTGTCATCCACACACACACACTCCATGTTTGTGAAAACACCGGACGTAGTTTAAGAAGGACCTCCAACTATCCATGACCGTGGACACGGCTATTCGAATAGTTTTACACTCTGCAGAAGTTGCACACTTTACCCACAAGACTCGGGGAACTTCCATGTCATCCATGACTCGCGGTATATTTCATAGCCGAGGTAAGCACACGAACAATGCCGTTCCCTTAGCGATACTAAACAAAGAGTCCACTCGTTGGTGCCATCCCTCATGATATACATCACACGTATCATCCATGAGGGCACGCAACGGTGTGCCCGGTGCCTATAAAGACAGCGCATGGTCGCCCTACCAGGCACGACCCCGTATCGAGAGTGACCTCATCACTCTCGCCACTAGTAATGCGGGCTCTATGCTAGTACCCACCAAGGTAATCAACAAAGCCCCTTCCCATATAGGGGTAGAGTGGTTGTACATGTAAGCTTGGGACGGTCAGCAAATCTTAAAACTCTCCGTTTTCGAAAACACACACACAACTTGCTCCGGTACACCACTTCTTTATCAAGTGGTTACCTAGCTCATCATCAACAACCTCGGGCATTAGTGGCACCCGACAGGGTTTTCGAAAAGTCTTTGAAATCATTTTGTTTCCATCACCATGCATATTCCCATCCCACTTGCGTAGCATCTACTAAGAATCCTATCTACTCCCACCCGCATAACCCTCATAAGGAGGTAGGGTCATGCACGATGCAAGTATCAACAAGAAAGTAACGGAGGCATCCCACCGAAGGGGATACCACATCAACATGATCATCATCCAGAAATAATGTGCTATATGCTATGCAAAAAGAGATTTCATAGTCATGGTCAAAGGGCTGCTTGCCTGGCTCAACAAAGTCTTCGGGGTCTTCAAAGTCTTCGGGTCCAACTCCCTTGTCAACAACGCAATCTATCGTCGCGATAAATAACGGGAATAATAAGCATCACAACAAGAACAGATCACAAAGTCTATTTAGAAAATGTTACTCTATTCTGATAAATCCTAAAAGCAATACTAAAAATATTCCCCTAAGGTTTTGTAGTGAAAAAGGTTTTCAAAACCATTTTTAACAGTGGCTAAAAATGCCAAAGAAGGGGTTTTAAAATAAAACAGTACATAAAAAGTTTTCAAAATTTTTCACAAATGGCACTACTAAATTCTACACATTATTCTAAGATTTTTGGTGGAAAAATTATTGGCATTGTAATTTTATTTTGGTCTGTGGAATTTTTGGAGGAATCTACAGAAAAAGAAAAGGAAACTGCACTGTTCCTGTGGGCCAAAACAGGGAGAGGCCCGAGCCGGCCCAGGGGATTCGGCCCAGGGCGAAGGGGTACGCGCGTGGCGGGTTTCATTTAAACCTGCCAGCAGGCCCAGCCTGGCAGCGAGAGAGGGGAGGGTGAGGGTATGACAAGTGAGCTCCACTTGTCATCCCTCACCTCTGGTCAGGGAGCAGAGGAGCTCACTGGAAACGTTGCGGTCGATGGCGAGGCCTGCCAACGGTACAGGCGTGTTCAGGGGAGCGCCGCCTGTCGCGTGGTATCGGATGGGGTCGCTGGAGGTGACGGGACCGCCGACGGCGAGGAGCCCGAGCGGCAGCCGAGGTCGGCGAGGACGAAGCGCTCGCTCCTGCCTGCAAACCAACAGATGCAGGGCGGGGTTAGACTCCTAAGGAGGAGGGGAAGCGAATGGCGCGAAAATGGGGAGAGGAGAGGCTTCGTACAGGCCGAACGACGGTAGGCCGAGGCGGCGGAGCTCCGGCTCAATCCAGGGCACAGAGGCTCGGGAGCTTGCGGAGGAGGAGGGGGCGGTCGGTTGGGGGGAGTAGGAGGCAAGGGGAAGGCAACAACAAGGCCGGGGAGGCCTATTTATAGGCGAGGGCGGAAACAGAGGGTGGCGCGCGCGGGAGAGCTCGGGCGCGAGCTGTTGAGCTGCGGCAGCCAAAGGTGAGGGCGTAGGCACGGCTAGGGGACCACAGGGGATGCTCTGGAGGGGTTGAGGACAAGCAGAGGGGGCGAGGGGCATCGCGCATGTGGGCTCAGCCATTGGAGTTCTCGGGCGGCCGCCGCGCATGCGAAGAGGGGCACAGGAGGGAGAAGGCGGAGGGGGCCGACAGAGAGGGAGGTTGAGGACGCCGAGGGGGACACGGGGGACAGCTTCCCTCATCCCAATGTGGTCGGGAGCCTCGGGATGCTCCTGCTACAGTGCGGCGGCGCACTGTAGCGCGCTCCAGAGCGCCCAAATGGCATGCCATGGGCATGCCTTTGGTGTTTTCGGTGCCGACATTTGTGTCCAGCAGCACCGGAGGGGTATAAACAAGGTGTAGGTGCCCTTGGATTCCGTGGAAAGTCAAGGGAGTAGGAGAGAGGTGGAGGGAGAGAGGAAAAGGGGCTGTCCAGAGGAGTAAAGTGAAGTTTTACCCCAGCAATCAGTGGCTTGAGGGCTTGGGGTTTTTACTGGAGGTGAAGTGCAATGCTAGCAAGCTGTGGTAAAAATTTGAACTCAAGGAGAACAGAGAAAGGGGGTCAAACAGGGTTTTTACAAAGTATGCAGAAGGTGTTTGATGTGGATTAGGGCCAGCAAATGGGCTTTGCTTGCCATAAGATTTGACAGGGTCAAATGGTGGTTAGAGTTAGGGTTGATCACCAAGTTTGAGCTTGATTGAAGAAAGTTCACAATGTAACATTGTAAAACCCTTGAAATCAATAGAATCAGATTTGTATAGATCTAGGCAGGCATTTCACTTCCCACAAATCCACCAGTTGGTGTGGTATCATTATTTGGGGTTTAACACATGCCCACAAAGTTTGGGGTCAAGGGAAGAAACTTCACAATGTAAAGTTGTTCAAATTTGGTTCTGGACAGGAGTGGCTTTGTAATATTTTGGTGAAGCAAAACAATTGGGTTTGAGATGAAACTTTGCAAGATCATCACATATGCCTTGTGTGACTTGCTGGAATTTTCCTGGAATTTATTGAGAATATTTCTTATAGAAATATTTCAACAGCTTGATTTGGGCAGAAAGGGTTATGAGGGGGTTTGCCCATGATTTTGAACATGACCATGTGTTGAAACTCATATATATGGAAAATATATGTCCACTGAGTTTCCCTAAATTTTCTCAAATATTTTTAAAGCATTTAAATAATTTTCCCCCTATGAAAAACCATTTCTGGCCTTAAGAAAAAGCCTTTAAATAAAATAGCAAAATAATATTTAAAATTAATATTTGGTGGTTTTGGGAAGTAATATATATAGTAGGTTCCAAATAAAGTTTTTTGTGAAAAAGAATCCACACAATTTGAGGACTTGTAGTACAAACCTCAATTCAGGGGCTTTTGAAAACCTAATTTGAATAAATCCTTTTTGGCCAAAATAATATTTGATAAAAATAGTTTTGGGTACTATTCACATGGCATGATCATTGGGCAAGAAGTTTGGATCAAGGAAGATGAATATGGAGAGGGGTAGAACCTAAGAGTGCCATACACAAACAACCAAACAAGCAAACAAGCAACAACTCAAACAAGCTCATGCACTGAAAAAGTTTTAATTGGTTCGAAATTTTGTAAATCCAAGCATAGCAAAGTGATACAAACACAGGGTGTGACAGACCTACCCCCCTTACAAGAATCTCGTCCCTGAGATTCCTAGGCTAAGCGCTAAAAAGATAAGGGAACTCAGATCTAAGATAGTCTTCACGCTCCCAGGTTGCTTCAGCTTCAGTGTGGTTGCTCCATTGAACCTTGAAGTACTTGATGGTGCAGCTTCGGGTGCAATGCTCCGCTTCATCCAAAATGCGAACTGGCCTCTCACGATATGTGAGGTCTGGCTGAAGGTCGATGGCTTGATGGTCGATGTCCTTGTAGAGATCGGGGCGGTTGGGAACTTGGAGACACTTCCGGAGCTGTGACACGTGGAACACGTTGTGTACATCTGATAGCTCAGAAGGTAGCTCTAGCTGGTAGGCCACTTCTCCTCGCGTAGCGGTGATCTTGAAGATGCCGATGTATCTAGGTGCAAGCTTTCCCTTGACATGGAAACGCTTGGTTCCCTTGAGAGGCGTGACTCGGAGATAGACATGGTCACCGAAACAGAAGTTCACTTCTCGGCGGTGAGAGTCGGCGTTACTCTTCTGTCTTGACTTGGCGGTCTCTAGACATTCTCGGACAAGTTGAACTTGCTCTTCTGCTTCGCGGAGGATGTCTGGCCCAAAGACTAGTCCTTCTCTGGTTTCTGACCAGTTGAGGGGAGTACGACACTTGCGTCCATACAACACCTCAAATGGTGCCATCTGAAGACTTGACTGATAGCTGTTGTTGTAGGAGAACTCGGCGAATGGTAAGCAATCTTCCCACTTGGCTCCATATGCCAAAACACAAGCACGGAGCATACCTTCGAGTATCTGATTTACTCGTTCCGTCTGTCCACCGTTCTGGGGATGAAAAGCAGTGTTGAAGGAGAGCTTGGTTCCCATCGCTTCTTGAAACTTCTTCCAGAACCTTGAGGTAAACCGAGTTCCTCGGTCTGACACAATCTCCTTTGGAACTCCATGGAGGCTCACAATACGTTCGATGTAAAGGCTGGCTAGCTTGTTACCATCATAGGTGGTCTTGACGGGAATGAAATGGGCTACCTTGGTCAGGTGATCAACAATGACCCAGATAGAATCATGTCCCTTGCTCGACCTAGGTAATCCGGTGATGAAGTCCATCCCGACTTTGTCCCACTTCCATTCAGGCACTTTGAGAGGTTGCAACAGTCCAGAGGGTCGCTGATGCTCAGCTTTGACCCTCTGGCATATGTCACACTTAGCAACAAAGGTGCCTATCTCCCGTTTCATTCCATGCCACCAGAATCTGGTTTTGAGGTCTTGGTACATCTTGGTTCCTCCAGGATGGATGGAATATGGAGTGCCATGAGCTTCTTGCAAGATCAATTTCTTGAGCTCTACTTTGTTGGGTACGCAGATGCGCTTCCCAAACCATACGACTCCTTGCTCGTCCACTGAGAATCCTGGGGCCTTGCCTGCCTTGATCTTCCTCTTAATGCCTTCGATGCTCTCGTTTCCCTTCTGAGCTTTCCTAATATCATCCATAAAGGTAGGCTTTGCTTCGAGGTGGGCTAGGAATCCAGATGCAACTAGTTCGAAGCCGAAGCTTTCAAGTTCTTCATACAGGGCGGGTAGTCTTTCCTTAATCATAGCATTCAAGGAACAAGCCTTTCTGCTTAAGGCATCAGCTACCACGTTAGTCTTTCCAGGGTGGTATTGAACACTGAGGTCATAGTCCTTGATCAACTCCAACCATCTTCGCTGCCTCATGTTCAGTTCCCTCTGAGTAAAAATATACTTCAAACTCTTATGGTCTGTGTATATCTCACATCGCTTGCCCAGAAGGTAATGTCGCCATGTCTTCAAGGCATGAACCATGGCTGCCAACTCAAGATCATGAGGATTGTAGTTCTCTTCATGAGGACGTAGCTGTCTGGATAGATATGCTATGACTCTGCCTTCTTGCATCAGAACACCTCCAAGTCCGGTTCTTGATGCATCACAATATATCACAAACTCCGTGTGAATATCGGGGGTGGCCAAAACTGGGGTTGTGGTCAATCTCTTCTTGAGCTCTTGGAAGCTTTCTTCACACTTCTCCGTCCATTCGAACTTCTTGTCCTTCTTCAAAAGATGAGTCATGGGTCGGGCAATGCTCGAAAATCCTTCGACGAACTTGCGGTAATATCCCGCGAGTCCGAGGAAGCTCCGGACTTCCTTCACATTGGTTGGGGATTGCCATTCAGTTACGGCTTCAATCTTGGCAGGATCCACCGACAATCCTTCTGCAGTCAACACATGACCCAAGAATCCAACTTCATGCAGCCAGAATTCACACTTGCTGAATTTGGCATAAAGCTGGTGCTCTCGAAGCTTGTCTAGGACCAATCTCAAGTGTTGCTCATGCTCTTCTTCAGACTTGGAGAAGACGAGTATGTCATCAATGAAGACGACAACAAACTTGTCCAAGTACTCCATGAAGACTTTGTTCATGAGGTACATGAAGTAGGCTGGGGCATTGGTCAACCCAAATGACATGATCGTGTATTCATACAGGCCATACCGGGTTACAAACGCCGTCTTCGGAATGTCTTGGGGCCTGATCTTCAACTGGTAGTACCCTGACCTGAGGTCGATCTTGGAAAACACCTTAGCTCCGTTCAGCTGATCGAACAGGTCTTCAATCTTGGGGAGTGGGTACTTGTTCTTTATCGTGACTTCATTGAGGGAATGGTAATCGACACAGAGTCGGATAGTCCCGTCCCTCTTTGACATAAATAGAACAGGTGATCCCCAAGGAGAGGCACTAGGGCGAATGAATCCTTTTCTGAGCTGCTCTGCCAGTTGCTTCTTCAGTTCGGCCAATTCTTCGGATCCCATTCTATAGGGCTTCTTACAGATGGGTCCTGCTCCGGGCATTAGCTCAATGATGAACTCAATGTCGCGGTCAGGAGGCATTCCGGGAAGCTCATCAGGAAAAACATAGGGGTATTCGCATACCACTGGCACTTGATCCAACTCAATTCCCGACAGACAATTAACCTGAGGGGTTCGAGTGGAGGCAGGGTTGGGAATATACTTGACTTCTACTCCTTGGCTATTGGTTATGGTAACGATCCTCTTGGCACAGTCCAAGTAGCCTTGGTTCTTGGTCAACCAATTCATGCCAAGGATGACGTCCAAGCCTGGTGAATCCAGAACTATAAGGTCTGCTAGGAAGTCTACCCCGTTGATGATAATCTCAACTCCTTTACATCCTATCTTGGACTTCATAACCGAACCTGGGGTTTGTATCAACATATGGCTACCCAGGGGTGTAGGCGTCATACCACTCTCTAGTCCAAACTTTTGGGTGACAAAAGAATGCGAAGCTCCACAATCAAACAATACGGTTGCTGGGGTTGAGTTGACAAGGAACGTACCCAGTATGACGTCCGGGTCTTCCTGGGCTTCCTCAGCGGTGACGTGATTCACACGACCCTTGCCATTGATGGGCTGGTTGCGGGGAGCTGGGTTCCTTGGCGGCGCTCCACGGCCTTGACCTTGGTTTGGCGCATTGGAGCGCGGTGCATCTAGCTTCTTGTTGGGGCACTGCTTAGAGATGTGTCCAGGCTGACCACGCCCAAAGCAAGTGACTTGACCATAGTTGTTGTTGTTGTTCCTTCCGTTGTTGTTGTTATTGGGGTTGTTGTAGGCTGGCCTGGGATTGTCATACTGCTGAGGCTGGTAGCTCGGACGAGGTGCAGGAGGTCTAGCCTGCTGCGGCTGATAGGTTGCTTGGCTGGGGCTGGCTGCCAGGGGCGAGGCTTCTGGTTGCTGGAACTACCCTTGCTGATCATCTTGCGCTTGCGAGTGTCGTCTATGGCACGACGCTTGTCTTCCAGCATGAGAGCCTTGTTCACTAGGTCAAAGAAGGTCCGACAGTCGCAGACTATGAGCTGATACTGTAGGGTCTGCTGAAGTCCTTCCAGGAAGCGTTCCATCTTAGCAGCCTCCGTGTTGACATCTTCAGGTGCATACCTTCACAGCAGGTTGAACTTCTGCATGTACTCCTTGACAGAGCCACTTCTTTGCTTCAGCGCTCGGAATTCTCTCTTCTTGATAGACATGATCCCAGAAGGAATGTGGGCGGTGCGGAATCCTTCCTTGAAGTTATCCCAGGTGATCACACGATCGCCTTGCATGACCTTGAATCCATCCCACCAAGCTCTGGCGGTACCTCCGAGGCAGTGAGAGGCATACAACACCTTCTCACGATCCTCATTGCAATTGACCAGTGCAAGGAGGTCCTCGATGGTGCGGATCCAGTCATCGGCATCCAGCGGTTCAGCAGTCTCGGTGAAGGTTGGGGGCGAATTCCTCATGAACTGAGACAGAGTGGAGCGGCCATTGCCGTTCCTGCCTTGCTGCTGGTTGTTCACAAGGACTTGGGCCATCTGCTGGATAGCAGTAGTGTTGGCTTGGCGTTCCTCCCGGAGAACTTGGAGAAACTGAGCTATGGTCATGTTCTCCGGTGGAGGTGGTGGCGGGGGAATGTCGCCTTGTGGCTGCTCCTGGTGTCCTCCAGCCTGAGCAGTCCCACCAGCTCCCTGTTGCTGGCTGGAGTTGCCGGCCTCAGGGTTGGTGAAGAAGCTGTTGCGGGTTGCAGTCACCATCCTGTTTGGAGCAGCCAAGTCAAATAACTGGGATAGACGAGAGGAAAAGCAATAACGGAGAAAGCGCGCCTAAGGGGGTTGGTATAGTGCAAGTGTGGTAACACAAAGGTCGAAAGACCAACACATATATTAAGATAAGATAAACGATGGAGTCGCTTACACGTTGCCTATGGCAAAAGCGCGACTTGCATCGGAACACAAACAACAAAAGCAAACAACAAGCACACATGGTTTCATATGAACCATTACACGGACTCGAGTTTGCATGAGGGGTACATGACTGATCCTACCCTAGGGGTTCTCGGACTCAGGTGGTGGAGTGCTCGGTCTCGTAGTCACGCTCCTCTGGGTCTTCCTCCTGTTCATCATCCGAACGGGCATCGTTTCCGGTCGAAGGGGTCGGAGAACGAGGAGGTCCATCCCGACGACGCTTCGTCGGTGGGTCGGTGAAGAGTCCACGGTACTCCTTCGCACTCATGCGACGACGACGCGTGGGTGCATCCCTAGCTGGGGGTACTCCTCCTCGGTAAGCGACAGCTGGTCGTCCCTCAGGGGCTCCATCCTTCTTGATCCTGTCTGCCTTCGTCTTGGCTTGACGAAGTAGCTCTCGGGTGTGGTGAAGTTCCTCGCAGAGATTCATGGACTCCTTAATCAGGTTGTGAACCAGACTATCGGCGGAGAGGCTGAAGTAGGTCTGGAACCTGAGTGGTGTGCCATCCTCCCTGCATGGGATCAGTGTCCAACTCTCGCCAAGATCATCCTTCCTGAAGGGTAGGTAGCGAGTAGCTGGCTCGTCAGCCATCTCTGGAATGATGTCTCGAAGGTGTAGGAGTGCCTTGCGTGCAGCTGTCTCGACTGCGAGTGCCATGGTCTCCATCTGTGGTCCTTCAAAGAACCAACTTGTCGGGGAGTCGTTTGCCTTCACGACCACATCCACGTGGTACTCCTTCGTGACGGCATCGACCCAGTGCTCGTGGTAGAGGAAAACGGGTGGTTGGCGAAACTGGCACTTCTCCAGGCTATCCTCAAGGAGTAGGGGAAAGCCGGATGTCAGGAAGGCTTCAGGTACGACGGCCATCTACAAAGGTTTGAAGGGAGGAGAGTCAGTAGAGTGCTGTGTGAAGAATAGAAGAGGTAATAAGTGCAGAAACTCCTAAGTATAGGTGCTAGGTGTAGTTTTGAAAACGGTTTCATCCTAACTAACGTCCATGCTAACTAAGGGCTTCCTACAGTCAGGATGGCTCTGATACCAGCTCTGTGGGGACACCGACTCATAAGTCGTGATCACCGAATGCACGTGTACAGTGATCCCAGAGATCAATGCTCACTGAACACACAGAAGCTGAATAACCAGAGTCTTACATCCACATTTAGCGTCTTACACAAATAAAGACCATGAAGGTCTAGTCTTACATAGATAGGGCCACAAGGGCCAAACACTTAAACATAAAAAGCAGCGGAAATCTTGACCGGAAGCGTGAACCCATGCCATCTGCCTTAAACCTACAGGCATTATGACTGGGAAGCGTCCTAGTTCGCATGTTCGTCACCAACGAACTCTTCGCCATATTCCTGCTCTTCCATGCCTGGCCAATTAAATAACCAGTGGCAAGCCAATGAGTACTTTGAATGTACTGGCAAGAAACCCAAGTTTTGGAACACGGTATAACAATGCATGATATAGCACTAAGTGGGTAAGTTTTGCAGAAAGCTAATTTTGAGTGCAATAATATGATCAAGTAACTTGAATGAGCATGCATCATCGGTTGACAGGTATTCATGTGAACAAGTCTCAGTTATCATCATGAGCAGGGGTTGAACATCTCATGTTCACCATCGTGCCAAGTCTTCGGACTTAGCCCAAGATTCATTCTTGTGTCATCCACACACACACACTCCAAGTTTGTGAAAACACCGGACGTAGTTTAAGCAGGACCTCCAACTGTCCAGTACCGTGGAAACGGCTATTCAAATAGTTTTACACTCTGCAGAGGTTGCACACTTTACCCACAAGACTCGGGAAACTTCTGTGTCATCCACGACTCGCGGTATATTTCATACCTGAGGTAAGCACCCGAACAATGCCTTTTCCTTAGCGATACTAAACAAAGAGTCCACTCGTTGGTGCCATCCCTCATGATATACATCACACGTATCATCCATGAGGGCACGTAACGGTGTGCCCGGTGCCTATAAAGACAGCGCATGGTCGCCCTACCAGGCACGACCCCGTATCGAGAGTGACATCGTCACTCTCGCCACTAGTAATATGGGCTCTATGTTAGTACCCACCAAGGTAATCAACAAAGCCCCTTCCCATATAGGGGTAGAGTGGTTGTACATGTAAGCTTGGGACGGTCAGCAAATCTTAAAACTCTCCGTTTTCGAAAACACACACACAACTTGCTCCGGTACACCACTTCTTTATCAAGTGGTTACCTAGCTCATCATCAACTTCCTCGGGCATTAGTGGCACCCGACGGGGTTTTCGAAAAGTCTTTGAAATCATTTTGTTTCCATCACCATGCATATTCCCATCCCACTTGCGTAGCATCTACTAAGCATCCTATCTACTCCCACCCGCATAACCCTCATAAGGAGGTAGGGTCATGCACGATGCAAGTATCAACAAGAAAGTAACGGAGGCATCCCACCGAAGGGGATACCACATCAACATGATCATCATCCAGAAATAATGTGCTATATGTCATGCAAAAAGAGGTTTCATAGTCATGGTCAAAGGGCTGCTTGCCTGGCTCAACAAAGTCTTCGGGGTCTTCAAAGTCTTCGGGTCCAACTCCCTCGTCAACAGCGCAATCTATCGTCGTGATAAATAACGGGAATAATAAGCATCACAACAAGAACAGATCACAAAGTCTATTCTGATAAATCCTAAAAGCAATACTAAAAATATTCCCCTAAGGTTTTGTAATGAAAAAGGTTTTCAAAACCATTTTTAACAGTGGCTAAAAATGCCAAAAAGGGGTTTTAAAATAAAACATCATATAAAAAGTTTTCAATTTTTTTCACAAATGGCACTACTAAATTCTACACATTATTCTAAGATTTGTGGTGGAAAAGTTATTGGCATTGTAATTTTATTTTGGTCTGTGGAATTTTTGGAGGAATCTACAGAAAAAGAAAAGGAAACTGCACTGTTCCTGTGGGCCGAAACACGGAGAGGCCCAAGCCGGCCCAGGGGATTCGGCCCAGGCCGAAGGGGTACGCGCGCGGCGGTTTCATTTAAACCTGCCAGTGGGCCCAGCCTGGCAGCGAGAGAGGGGAGGGTGAGGGTATGACAAGTGGGCTCCACTTGTCATCCCTCGCCTCTGGTCAGGGAGCAGAGGAGCTCACCGGCGACGTTGCGGTCGACGGCGAGGCCTGCCAACGGTACAGGCTTGCTTAGGGGAGCGCCGCCTGTTGTGTGGTACCGGAGCGGGTCGCTGGAGGTGACGGGACCGCCGACAGCGAGGAGCCCGAGCGGCGGCCGAGGTCGGCGAGGACGAAGCGCTCGCTCCTGCCTGCAAATCGACGGATGGAGGGCGGGGTTAGACTCCTAAGGAGGAGGGGAAGCGAATGGCGTGAAAATGGGGAGAGGAGAGGCTTCGTACCGGCCGGACGACGGCAGGCCGAAGCGGCGGAGCTCCGGCTCAATCCAGGGCACAGAGGCTCGGGAGCTTGCGGAGGAGGAGCGGGCGGTCGGTTGGGGGGAGTAGGAGGCGAGGGGAAGGCAACAACGAGGCCGGGGAGGCCTATTTATAGGCGAGGGCGGAAATAGAGGGTGGCGCGCGTGGGAGAGCTCGGGCGTGAGCCGTTGAGCCGCGGCAACCAAAGGTGAGGGCGTAGGCGCGGCTAGGGGACCACAGGGGATGCTCTGGAGGGGTTGAGGACAAGCAGAGGGGGCGACGGGCGTCGCGCGTGTGGGCTCAACCATTGGAGTTCTCGGGCGGCCGCCGCGCGTGCGAAGAGGGGCACATGAGGGAGAAGGAGGAGGGGGCCGACAGAGAGGGAGGTTGAGGACGCCGAGGGGGACACGGGGGACAGCTTCCCTCATCCCAATGTGGTCGAGAACCTCAGGATGCTCCTGCTATAGTGCGGCGCTGCGCTGTAGCGCGCTCCAGAGCGCCCAAATGGCATGTCATGGCATGCCTTTGGCCCTTTGGGCGCGGAAATATGTGTCCAGCAGCACCGAAGGGGTATAAACAAGGTGTAGGTGCCCTTGGATTCCCTGGAAAGTCAAGGGAGTAGGAGAGAGGTGGAGGGAGAGAGGAAAAATGGGCGGTCCAGAGGACTAAAGTGAAGTTTTACCCCAGCAATCAGTGGCTTGAGGGCTTGGGGTTTTTACTGGAGGTGAAGTGCAATGCTAGCAAGCTATGGTAAAAATTTGAACTCAAGGAGAACAGAAAAAGTGGGTCAAACAGGGTTTTTACAAAGTATGCAGAAGGTGTTTGATGTGGATTAGGGCCAACAAATGGGCTTTGCTTGCCATAAGATTTGACAGGGTCAAATGGTGGTTAGAGTTAGGGTTGATCACCAAGTTTGAGCTTGATTGAAGAAAGTTCACAATGTAACATTGTAAAACCCTAGAAATCAACAGAATCAGATTTCTGTAGATCTAGGCAGGCATTTCACTTCCCACAAATCCACCACTTGGTGTGGTATCATTATTTGGGGTTTAACACATGCCCACAAAGTTTGAGGTCAAGGGAAGAAACTTCACAATGTAAAGTTGTTCAAATTTGGTTCTGGGCAGGAGTGGCTTTGGAATATTTTGGTGAAGCAAAACAATTGGGATTGAGATGAAACTTTGCAAGATCATCACATATGCCATGTGTGACTTGCTGGAATTTTCCTAGAATTTATTGAGAATATTTCTTATAGAAATATTTCAAAAGCTTGATTTGGGCAGAAAGGGTTATGAGGTGTTTTTCCCATGATTTTGAACATGACCATGTGTTGAAACTCATATATATGGAAACTATATGTCCACTGAGTTTCCCTAAATTTTCTCAAATATTTTTAAAGCATTTAAATAATTTTCCCCTATGAAAAAACATTTCTGGCCTTAAGAAAAAGCCTTTAAATAAAATAGCAAAATAATATTTAAAATTAATATTTGGTGGTTTTGGGAAGTAATATATATAGTAGGTTCCAAATAAAGTTTTTGGGGAAAAAGTATCCACCCAATTTGAGGACTTGTAGTACAAACCTCAATTCAGGGGCTTTTGAAAACCTAATTTGAATAAATCCTTTTTGGCCAAAATACTATTTGATAAAAATAGTTTTGGGTACTATTCACATGTCATGATCATTGGGCAAGAAGTTTGGATCAAGGAAGATGAATATGGAGAGGGGTAGAACCTAAGAGTGCCATATACAAACAACCAAACAAGCAAACACGCAACAACTCAAACAAGCTCATGCACTGAAAAAGTTTTAATTGGTTTTGAATTTTGTAAATCCAAGCATAGAAAAGTGATACAAACACGGGGTGTGACACTTGGGCATCCCCAAGTTTAGGTTCTTGTCACTCCTTATTCTCCTCATATCGATATCTCACCCAAAACTTGAAAACTTCAATCACACAAAACTTAACGGAACTTCGTGAGATGGGTTAGTATAATAAAGATAGATCATTCACTTAGGTACTGTCAAGACAAGATTCATAATTGTTCCCACATGATACCTACTATATTCTACCATTCCCATCATTTATACCACTAAATATAAGCTATGGGAACACTAAAACAAGCAAACTATGCATGCAAAACAGAATCTGTCAAAAACAGAACAGTCTGTGAAGATCTGTAGTATAGCCATACTTCCCTGTCTCTAAAAATTAGTACAACCTGAAGAATTTGTATATGAAGACTGTGTTAAAATTTCAGATCATTATCACGCTCCAGTAAAAAATGAAAATTCCTGTACTGGAATCAAAAGTTTCTGTTTTGGTTCAGCATCAATTCTACTCATCTTGTGAGTCATCCCAAAGGCTTTACTTCGCACTTTATTGAAATAAAAGAAACAAAACATGATTACTACAGCAGCTTAATCATGTGAACACACAAAAACATAAAGGAAAAGTGTTGGGTTGTCTCCCAACAATCGCTTTTCTTTAAAGCCTTTTAGCTAAGCATGATGATTTCAATGATGCTCGTATAAAAGTAAGGAATTGAAACATAAAGAGAGCATCATGAATCACATGGCAAGCACATTTAAGTCTAACCCACTTACTATGCATAGGGATTTTGTTAGCAAACAATTTATGGGAGCAAGAATCAACTAGCATAGGAAGGCAAAACAAGCATATCTTCAAAACTTTGAACACATAGAGAGGAAACTTGATATTATTGCAATTCCTACAAGCATATGTTCCTCCCGCATAATAATTTTCAATAGCATCATGAAGGAATTTCACAATATAACTATCACATAAAGCATTCTTTTCATGATCTACAAGCATAGAATTTTCATTACTCTCCACATAAGCAAATTCCTTTTCATCCATGGTAGTGGGAGCAAACTCAACAAAATAATTATCATGAGACACTTGATTGACATAACCACATTCAATATTAAAATCATGATGAGAAGTTTCATGGTTACTATCACTCTTTATAGCATACATGTCATCATCATAATCATCATAGATAGGAGGCATGCCGTCATCGTAATAAATTTTCTCAACAAAACTTGGGGGACTAAAAATATCATCTTGATCAAACATAGCATCCCCAAGCTTGTGGCTTTGCATACCATTAGCATCATGGATATTCAGATAATTCATACTAGCAACATTGCAATCATGCTCATCATTCAAGTAATTTTCATTAAGTATTTTCATAATTTCTTCCTCTACCAATAGAGCACAATTTTCTAAATCCTTATGTTCACGAAAGACATTATAAAGACGAATACTATGAGGCCGTCTTAATTCCATTTTTTTGTAGTTTTCTTTTATAAAAACCAAACTAGTAAAAACAAGAAACTAAAAGATTTAATTGCAAGATCTAAAGATATACCTTCAAGCACCCACCTCCCCGGCATCAGTGCCAGAAAAGAGCTTGATGTCTACTACGCAACTTTATTCTTGTAGACTTTGTTGGGCCTCCAAGCGCAGAGTTTTGTAGGACAGTAGCAGTTTTCCCTCAAGTGGATGACCTAAGGTTTATCAATCCGTGGGAGGTGTAGGATGAAGATGGTCTCTCTCAAACAACCCTGCAATCAAATACAAGAAATCTCTTGTGTTCCCAACACACCCAATACAATGGCAAATTGTATAGGTGCACTAGTTCGCCGAAGAGATGGTGATACAAGTGCAATATGGATCGTAGATATAGGTTTTTGTAATCTGAAAATATAAAAACAGCAAGGTAGCAAGTAACAAAAGTGAGCACAAACGTTATTGCAATGCTTGAAAACAAGGCCTAGGGTCCGTACTTTCGCTAGTGCAATCTCTCAACAATGCTAATATAATTGGATCACATAACCATCCGTCAACGTGCAACGAAGAATCACTCCAAAGTTCTTATCTAGCGGAGAACATCAGAAGAAATTGTTTGTAGGGTACGAAACCACCTTAAAGTTATCCTTTCCGATCGATCTATCCAAGAGTTCGTACTAAGATAACACCAAGTTATCCTTTCCAATCGATCTATCTAAGAGTTTGTACTAGAATAACACCATATGATACGCATCAACCAACTCTAATGTCACCTAGATACTCCAATGTCACCACAAGTATCCATGAGTTAATTATACGATACACATCAAATAATTTCAGATTCATAATACTCAATCCAACACAAAGAACCTCAAAGAGTACCCCAAGATTTCTGTTGGAGAAAGTAGGACAAGAACGTGTATCAACCCCTATGCATAGATTACCCCAATGTCACCGCGGCAGTCCGCAAGTTGAGTACCAAAACATATATCAAGTGAATCAATAGAACACCCCATTGTCACCACGGGTATCCACATGCAAGACATATTTCAAGTGTTCTCAAATCCAATATTCAATCCAACATAACGATATCACAAAGGGAAAGAATCAATTCATCACAACAAGATAGCAAGGGAAACACACCATATGATCCAACTATATTAACAAAGCCCATGATACATCAAGATCGTGACATCTCAAGAACACGAGAGAGAGGGATTGAATACACAGCTACTGGTACATACCCTCAGCCCCGAGGGTGGACTACTCCCTCCTCATCATGGCCTCCGCCGGGATGATGAAGATGGCCACCGGAGATCGATTCCCCTCTCCGGCAGGGTACTAGAACATCTCCAGATTGGTTTTTCGTTGATATAGAGAGTTGCGGTGGCGGAGCGGAGTGTCTAGGGTTATTTCTGATGGTTTCTATATTTATAGGAATATTTGGCATTGGTTTCATGCGAAGGTGGACCACGAGGTGGGCACGATACACCAGGGCGTGCCGGGGGGCCTGGCGCGCCCTGGTGGGTTGTGCCCACCTCGTGGCTCGTCTGGCCCTCCCACGAAGCGTCTAGTGCCTCTTTTGTTCCAGAAAAATCTTCAAAAAGTTTCGGGCGATTCCGAGAATTTTCATTTTCTGCACAAAAACAACACCACGGTAGTTCTGCTGAAAACAGCGTTAGTCCGGGTTAGTTCTAAATAAATCATATAAAGTGCATCAAAACCATATAAAAGTATTGTAAACATAGGTGAATATGGCATGAATACTTCATAAATTATCGATACGTTGGAGACGTATCAATCCCCAACTCCAACCGTCCTCCTCTCAATCCCCCCCCCCCCCACCGCCGCCCGACGCTGCCCGTCTCTGCCCCGCCCGACGCTGCCCGTCTCCGCCCAACGCCGCCCCGCCCGAGCCGGCCCGTCTTCGTCGGAGGAAGAGCGTGAGGCCGCCCCGCCCGACGCCGACCAGCTCCGCCCGACTCAAGCACATGTAATTCAATTATGTTCTACTCCCTTCGTTTCTAAATATAAGTCATGATAGATAATTGTGTTCCTTACGTGGTGTTCCTAGAGATCTCAATATGGAGTACATACATATGCATATAGGCATATTTTAGAGTGTACATTCAGTAATTTTGTTCCTTATGTAGCCTATATTGAAATGTAGACGAATTCGCCATGATAGATAAATTGTCATGATAGAATAACTGTAGTACAACTCCTGTTAAACTAGTTGTAGTATAACATGTAGATTAATTCGCCATGATAGATAAATGTTATGATAGATAAATTGTCGTGATAGACTAGCTGTAGTACAACTCTTTTCAAACTAGTTGTAGTATAACATGTAGATAAATTGTCATGATAGATAAAAGAGCACATTGTATTTCATAATGATTTGTAATTTTACTAAATTTTATGGTGCTTAATTATGTTCTAGTTCTTTTTAAATTCTGCATGTTATTTTGAAATTCTTCATTCTATAAGATGGTGAGCTTTCATTACAGCACATATGGAAAATTCATCAACCAACAACGAATCGGTGGGCGACGTGCAGAAGTGGAATCACTGGCTATTAGAGTCTTTTGACTGGTGCATCAAAAAAGTCAAAGAACTCAATGCCTTACTAAAGAATGAATGGGATAGTCTGCTCGTAGAGGGTGCTAATGCCCAAACTAAGTCAAACAAACTGAGCGATCTGAGTGATGAGTTGACGGAGAAGAGGGACAACTGGAAGATGGAGAAAAAAATACAGGCTAGAGAAGTATAATCTACAGACAGACGTTGATCACTTCAAAAAAGACGGAGAGAACAATCGGAAAAAGCTTCGCCAGTTGGACTTAATTCTTGATGATCTTGAGTAGTTTTATACTGTGAAGTTTATGAGTATGTTTAGTTGTTCAATACTAACTAAGTTTTTAAGTCTGAAGTTTATGAGTATGTTTAGTTCATTAATACTAAGTTTTAAACTCTAATTAAGTTTATGAGTATGTTTAATTGATTTGTACCTTTTGTGAAGTTTAAGCTCTTAGTTTCTGAAAGAGTTTTTTATTATCCAAAAATGAAATTGCTGGCGTTGCACAACAACGCACGACAAAGGTAGTGTAGATGTATAGCTGGCATTGGCCAATTTGGACGCCAGCATCATGTAATATACTGCTGGCGTAGGATCGAACGCCACCACTTTTTTTTAACTATGGCGTCATATTGGTCGCGTCGGGTGTCTACGCCAGCAAAGCCATTATCGTCACGCCATAGCTAAGCTTTTCTTCACTAGTGTAAAGTAAAGAAATTACCAACCATTGTCATTATAATGGAATAACCATTCCTGACCTATACCTATTCCTTTTTGACATTGAACTTGCTATATTATAAAGTAAAAATATATGTCACATGGTCATCAATTTCCTTCGGCACCATCAGTAGTTTCTTCTACGTCCAATTTAGGGAGGCACACATGGCACCCAATTGAGGGGAGATGCTACAAAGCCATTTTTTTAGACGGATGCTACCAAGTCTTGGGCGATCAAAAAATGGCGGATAACGATGCATGGAAATCTCAAGCGAGTTGAAGGCAGGTCCAAATCTAATTTCATACTTTCTTAATCCATGCAATTAGAGCCTTTGTTTGATAGTAGATCGATGGAATCATATTTGTTTTATTCACGTTGTATCTGAAGGTGACAGGGCTATTTACGCCCGGCCGGATGGAGCCAAACGTTGGCATTGGTTTGGCGACATGGCGGCCATTGTTATGGCAGGTCAACACGGAAGCTTACATGGACATATGCTATCGTTGCAACGAAACAGAGTGTTCAAACATGAGACACGACGGAACACCAGATTAGTAATCAGCAAGCAGCAACCATGATGGAGCAATTAGCGTTCGCGATTCGCGATGGCGTTGATTCAAAGAGCGTGTCGAGGTGCAGACTGCAGACCCAAAGAGGACTAGCGGACTTCGCTTCGCAAGATCGGCAAGCTTGACCATGAAGTTTTCTAATCCGTTTTAGCTAGCTATTTATAAAAAACTAACTTCCAGGATACACACCCGTACACAATAGATTCAGGGGCCTCAAATCCGCAGCTAGCTGAAGATTTAGGCCCTGTTCGGAAGCTCTCCAGCTTCAGCAAATCCACGACTCCAGCTTCATGCGCCATATTCCAGCTTCTCGCGAGGAGCTGCGCGCGTTCGGAGGCTGTGGCCAGCTTTTCCGGCGCTGCATGGGCTGGTCTGTTTTTTAAGCTTTGCATGGACTAGCGCTGCTGGCTGGTTCGTACGGCGGCTTAGGAGATATTAATCGAATCGGTACGCAACTTAACGGTGGCAATCCATACGTAATTTTGACGAACTCCATGGTTTGGGCTTCGCGGAGCTGGACTTCCCGCGCTCCACCGATTTGCGCTATGTGATCCTCCGCTTCGTGGGGCTGGCTCCACGGAGCCGAGGCATTCGGCCCAGCTCCACGCGCGGAGCTGGAGAGGGTCCGAACAGCTCCTTATTAACCGAAGCTAAGAGCCTAGGACGTACTTGATGTCTTGACATATGCATGCATGTATACATTGATTGAAGAAAAAACGTTCGTGCATTGCCTCTGGATCCTCGGCTTGAGGTCCTATTCTGATCGGGAGCTCTCAGCCTCTCACTACCTCTTCCACTGCTGTGCATGGGAGCTGGGAGCAGGCGCTGAATTACATGATTAGAGGCGGTGACGGCGGCGACAAGGGCACCAATGTCCAGATGGGAGTTTTCTTCTGCTGCACAACTTCCACTGCCTCGGCACAGCCCGAGCGAACCTTAGGTATGGTTGTGCTGGCTATTATCGAGCTTTTAGCTACCATCCATTTGCTTTCCGGTTTCGACGTCTTTACATTTAGGACAGTTAAACTGAACCTATTCCCAGCCCTCTCACGCCATCGTCATTTCAGGTCGTTCGATTTCCTCCGTTGAAGGTTCCTGGCTGTTATATTTCTTTCAATGCGTTTTTTTCACCAGATGGGCTGGCTATCCTAAAGGACAGCTACTCCCGTAGCATTTTTGGACCGCTGTGGTTAACTGGGCTGGTAGTCGCTTGTCTGGCCCATTTCCCATCCTTGTGCGTCCCGGGCGACTCGTCCAAGCAAACCTAGTGAAGGGCCCTCTCCACCCTGGGGCTGTTGTTCGCCTGCTCGTCTCCAATCTCCCTCTCATCTCCGTCCCTCTCGCTCTAACCTCCGTCTCGCCAGAGCCACCGCTCCATGAGTCCTTCGGCGCCATCTAGGAGCTCTCATCCATGAGTCCTTCGGCGCCATCCAAGAGTTCTCATCCCATTTCCATGCCGAATTCCAGTGGTAGGAGAGGAGAGTATCAATGAAGGCGCAACAAAGGAGAGTAGAGGAGATCGAGGAGGGATGGGGCGATGGGCCGTTGTGAGGCGATGGTTGGAGGCCAAGCATCGGCCCTGGAGAAGAGGACCCGCAAGCGGGAGAGGCGACTACGGGCCAGCCATTTCCACTGTGTCGGATCTGCCTCCAACCCCACCCCACACCCACCTCCTCAGACTCTCTTCGCCGACATGAGGAGGAGAGGTGTAGCTGCAGCAGGTGGCGGTGCGGCCTCGTCCAGAAACCCCAGCGACACGCAGATTTATCGTCTACGTCACCCGCCGCACCATCGTGTTTCGCATAGCTCGACACAACTGCGATGGTGGGGATGCAGGCTCCTCATCCGTACTCCTCGTCGTTCGCTCACCAATCCTCTTGGCACCACATATTCCACTGGGAAAGGTCTAAGTGGCAGAAGCCAGCGGAGTGACCTCGTGAGTGTGGCATCAAACCATACAACAATGTCAGAGTCCGGATAGATCCTTTGCAAGGTGTGCATCCCCAAATCCATCTCCTTCTTTACTACCTTTGATTTCAATTTCCAGCAAGAGGTTTTGGCTAACTCGCAGCGAGCTATCCGTCCAAGTCTACATGATCAGCCCTCTTCCCTTTCTTCTTAAGATTATTATCTGTATTGTTTGATTTTTTCCATGCACTGTGGCTGGACATGATGGCAAATACAGTGGAGATCATGGGCTGCGGCAATACAATAGAGATCATGTCGAGGTAAAATTTTGTTTTTTCTATAAAAGCAGGACAGTTAAAAAGTTGATTACACTGTATCCTTCATTTATATACATTGATTCTTAATTTGATGCAAATAACCAAACTGAATGGTCATTATTTAGCATCCAAGAAGCGACACATGGTACACTAGATCCGAGGCGACACCACGGCCAACTGCAGCTTGTCCTCCTTGGTCTGATTCACCACCCTGCATCCCCCAAAACCTTACAAGTTTGCAGGTACTGTCCTCTCTGATCAATAATCTTGTTCTCCCTCTCTGCTCCTAGGTTATTTTCTCTTATTATCTGGCAATCTCTGATGTTACTATTGATTTTTTTAGTATCATTAGTTTCATTGTACTTATGGACGTGGCAATATGCAAAGGAGTGTGCATCTAGGAAGAATGACGTGAAAATAAAAGATGCAATTATTTAATGATAATATCAGTACAATGATTCGTCCGAAATTTATATAGAAACAAACTAAAAAGACCAGTAATGTTCAGGCATGTCTCTCAAAAGGAAATAGTTCAATCCTAAACTGTATATTTGGTGAAGCGGTCAATATAGACTTGAAATTACAAGTTTAGAATTCGCTTTAGACTTTCTAGTTCAGAATTACTTAAGTTTAAATTCAAAAAGAATTCTTAGCGGCACACACTGTAAAATGTTGTTCAAGAAAGGACTATTTACATTTAAGAAGATCACTTTGCTACAAAATGGGTAGTAAATAGCTTGCGAGCAACATTCTTTACAATATACGTTCTTGAAGCTAAACAACATGGTGCCTTTGGTTCTTCATGTGTTCCAACTGATTTCTTATCTTCTACATCTGCTCATTTGCATCTATCCTTAATGTTGCTTCTTACCCAACTCATATTTGGTAAATTTGCGGGTTCAATTCCATTTGGATGCACACTTGAGAGGCTACACTAGTAGAAAACAGGCCATTAGTTCCGATTGGGAAGGTCATTAGTCCCGGTTCCCCAACCGGGACTAATGTATAGGGACTAAAGGGTCCAAGCCTTTAGTCCCGGTTGGCTATGAACCGGGACTAAACCCCTGCCACGTGGTCGGCAGCGGGCGCCAGGGGATGGGGACCTTTAGTCCCGGTTGGTACCAACCGGGACTAAAGATTTAGGGGCTTTGGGGTTTATGGGTTTAGGTTTTATTGTTTATTTTTTGTTTTCATTTTGTGTATTCCATTTAACTATTTTTCATTTCAAACATATTCTATGCTACTACATACTGAACACGTTATGCATATATAATAGAATTTCTCGTAGAACCAATCATATGCATAGAACTTTTCGTACGACCATGCATACACATATGTAAAATTTGGTATATATATACAATTTTTCCTACAATTTCGAAATCATTACATGCAGGCATTAGGTGTAATGGTATTCTCCGTCGGGAGATATGGCCTGCTCAAGCAAAAATCCCGACATTTCCTCTTGAATTGCTCGTATGCGGTCCTTTGGTAGGAGCTTATCCCGCATCTCGTGCATCTTTAAAGAAAGAGGTCAATATGAACATGTTAGTTGTGTGTGTATATATATTAGATCATGATAAAAAAATGTGAATGGTGTTTACGTACCCAAAGATCTCTTGCAGTTTTGGTCCTTTCGGTCAGAAAGCGAATGTTCTCGCAAACGTAGAATGCACATAAATTGGTCCCCTTTTCCTGCCTCATGCACTTTACGAGAATATAATTCAATCAGATAATAATCAAGCATGATAATGGTATTGAAACTATAATTAAAGAGATGCGCAGACGTAGCTAGTACTACTTAAATACCTTGGATCTTCGCCATTTCAGCTCTGGTTTCCATTCACCTCTAACCTCTTTGATGAAATTTTTCCAAACCTGCCCGGCAAAGAAAATGAATAAAGGAGTTATTAAATATTTGATATGAGGAAGCGAATTAAAGAGGCCGACATAGTGCGTTAATGCTTGAAATTACCTGTCGCGCATCGAATGCAGGCTTCTGTATTCTTGAGGGTCTTTACTTAGTGAGTCCAGTACTTCAACAGTTCCATCGTCAATTGTAATTATTAGCAGGATCTAGTGGAAGCTGCAGACACGATTTGTATAAGCGGGCATGCATAATACATCAACTACACTTAACATCGAGTATATATATATAAGCAAAAAGAGAATTTGTAGTACAAAACAGTAACACTCACTTGAAGTTGTAAGGTAAAAGTATTTTTGGTTTGGTATTTAGGGCCTTCAAAAACCTTAGCAAGGCTTTCTCCGTGTCTTTAGAGTAACTAGTTAACACAGATTCATTAACGGTATTTGGGTCAATGAACCCAATGCCATAGACTCCATCTCTTTTCAATTAAAAAATCTTCATTCTGCATAATATCACACAAAAGAATATAGTGAGGATAATTATATTACAGGTAATGAACGAGCTGAGCTAGAGACTTAATTAAATTACAGAAAGAAATCACTTACAAACAGTAGCAACTGACGAGAGATTTGTCGAGTGCTTTTTGATTGAATAACTGAAATAATTCTTCATTTTCAATCCACAAATCCTTTTCATGGATGTAATGCTCTCGCTTGACTTTCACCATGAGGCTCTGTCGCCTACTCTTTACTTCTCTCATGTACCAGTCATGCAAGTTGTGCATTTGCGTTGATAGAAGCTTCTCCTCTTCAGGACCCACGGAGGGTTCCCGGGGACATATTTCCATGCTAGTTCCTTCGGATCCTCCGGTGGTAATTCCTCGATCTCTAGGAGTTGTTCAACAGTGATACCGATCTCTCTAGCCTTCTCTCTATCAGCGTCGGTTATTACCACCTTATCAGTACTCACCTTGAGCGGGAATATCGGTTGCACTGCCTGTTCTCCGAGCCGGGGAACAGTTTTCCCGCATTTACTTCTACCGCTCGACTTCTGTTTTTTGTGTTGATGATAGGACTTGATAATAGAGCGTTCTTAGTCTGATAGCGGCCTTTTCTCCGCCGGTTTAGCTGCATTCAAAAAGTGTTGTACGACTTCCTCAGGTATTTTTCTCCTTTGGCGGCGGGGGCGGTTTCGGTGCAAAATGGGCCTGCAATTCCTTAGCCACTTGTTCATCGATTTCCTCGTCAGTCTTCTCGTAAGCTAACTTCTTTTTGACAGGAGGCTCGGGTTTCTTCTTTTGTGCTCTCTTCCGCTGGAGAAGAGGACCCGCAAGCGGGAGAGGCGACAACGGGCCAGCCATTTCCACTATGTTGGATCTGCCTCCAACCCCACCCCACACCCACCTCCTCAGACTCTCGTCATCGACATGAGGAGGAGAGGTGTAGCTGCAGCAGGTGGCGGTGCTGCCTCGTCCAGAAACCCCAGCGACACACAGATTTATCGTCTTCGTCACCCGCCGCACCATCGTGTTTCGCATAGCTCGACACAACTGCGGTGGTGGGGATGCAGGCTCCTCATCCGTCCGCCTCGTCGTTCCCTCACCAATCCTCTTTGCGCCACATATTCCACTAGGAAAGGTTGAAGTGGCAGAAACCTGCGGAGTGACCTCGTGAGTGTGGCATCAAACCATACAACAAAGTCAGAGTCCGGCCAGGTCCTTTGCAAGGTGTGCATCCCCAAATCCATCTCCTTCTTTACTACCTTTGATTTCAATTTCCAGCAAGAGGTTTTGGCTAACTCACAGCGAGCTATCCGTCCAAGTCTACATGATCAGCCCTCTACCTTTCTTCTTAAGATTATTATCTGCATTGTTTGATTTTTTCCATGCACTGTGGCTGGACATGATGGCAAATACAGTGGAGATCATGGGCTGCGGCAATACAATAGAGATCATGTCGCGGTAAAATTTTGTTTTTTCTATAAAAACAGGACAGTTAAAAAGTTGATTACACTGTATCCTTCATTTATATACATTGATTCTTAATTTGATGCAAATAACCAAATTGAATGGTCATTATTTAGCATCCAAGAAGCGACACATGGTACACTAGATCCGAGGCGACACCACCGCCACCTGCAGCTTGTCCTCCTTGGTCCGGTTCACCACCCTGCATCCCCCAAAACCTTACAAGTTTGCAGGTATTGTCCTCTCTGATCAATAATCTTGTTCTCCCTCTCTGCTCCCAGGTTATTTTCTCTTATTATCTGGCGATCTCTAATGTTACTATTGAATTTTTTTAGAATCATTAGTTTCATTTTACTTATGGACGTGGCAATATGCAAAGGAGTGTGCATCTAGGAAGAATGACGTGAAAATAAAGATGCATTTATTTAATGATAATATCAGTACAATGATTCATCCCAAATTTATATAGAAACAAACTAAAAAGGAACGATGTACTGCACCAGTAATGTTCAGGCATGTCTCTCAAAAGGAAAAGGTCAATCCTAAACTGTATATTTGGTGAAGCGATCAATATAGACTTCAAATTACAAGTTTAGAATTCGCTTTAGACTTTCTAATTCAGAATTACTTAAGTTTAAATTCAAAAGGAATTCTTAGCTACACACACAGTAAAATGTTGTACAAGAAATGACTATTTACATTTAAGAAGACCACTTTGATGCAAAATGGGTAATAAATAGCCTGCGAGCAACATTCTTTGCAATATACGTTCTTGAAGCTAAACAACATGCCTTTGGTTCTTCATGTGTTCCAACTGATTTCTTATCTTCTACATCTACTCATTTGCATCTATCCTTAATGTTGCTTCTTACCCAACTCATAATTGTTAAATTTACGGGTTCAATTCCATTTGGATGCACACTTGAGAGGCTACACTAGTAGAAAACAGGCCATTAGTCCTGGTTGGTAAGGTCCTTTAGTCCGGGTTCCCCAACCGGGACTAATGTATAGGGACTAAAGGGTCCAAGCCTTTAGTCCCGGTTGGCTATGAACCGGGACTAAACCCCTGCCATGTGGTCGGCAGCGGGCGCCAGGGGAAGGGCACCTTTAGTCCCGGTTGGTAACACCAACCGCGACTAAAGATTTATGGGCTTTGGGGTTTATGGGTTTAGGTTTTATTGTTTATTTTTCGTTTTCATTTTGTGTATTGCATTTAAATATTTTTCATTTCAAACATATTTTACGCTACTACATACTGTACACGTTATGCATATATAATAGAATTTCTCGTAGAACCAATCATATGCATAGAACTTTTTGTACGACCATGCAGACACATATGTACACTTTGGTATATATATACAATTTATCTTACAATTTGCAAATCATTACATGTAGGCATTAGGTGTAATGGTATTCTCCGTCTGGAGATATGACCTGCTCAAGGAAAAATCCCGACATTTCCTCTTGAATTGCTCGTATGTTGTCCTTTGGTAGGAGCTTATCCCGCATCTCGTGCATCTTTAAAGAAAGAGATCAATATGAACATGTTAGTTGTGTGTATATATATTAGATCATGATAAAAAAATGTGAATGGTGTTTACGTACCCAAAGATCTCTTGGAGTTTTGGTCCTTTCGGTCAGAACGCAAATGTTCTCACAAACGTAGAATGCACATAAATTAGTCCCCTTTTCCTGCCTCATGCACTTTACGAGAATATAATTCAATCAGATAATAATTATGCATGATAATGGTATTGAAACTATAATTAAAGAGATGCGCGGACGTAGCTAGTACTACTTAAATACCTTGGATATTCGCCATTTCAGCTCTAGTTTCCATTCACCTCTAACCTCTTTGATGAAATGTTTCCAAACCCTGCCCGGCAAAGAAAATGAATAAAGGAGTTATTAAATACTTGATATGAGGAAGCGAACTAAAGAGGCCGACATAGTGCGTTAATGATTGAAATTACCTGTCAAGCATCGAATGCAGGCTTCTGTATTCTTTAGGGTCTTTACTTAGTGATTCCAGTACTTCAACAGTTCCATCGTCAATTCTAATGATTAGCAGGATCCAGTGGAAGCTGCGGACATGATTTGTACAAGCGGGCATGCATAACTCATCAACTACACTTAACATCGTGTATATATAAGCAAAAATAGAATTTGTAGTACAAAACAGTAACACTCACTTGAAGTTGTAAGGTAAAAGTATTTCTGGTTTGGTATTTAGGGCCTTCAAAAACCTTAGCAAGGCTTTCTCCATGTCTTTAGAGTAACTAGGTAACACATATTCATTAACGGTATTTGGGTCAATGAACCCAATGCCATAGACTCCATCTCTTTTCAATTCAAATATCTTCATTCTGCATAATACCACACAAAAGAATATAGTGAGGATAATTATATTACAGGCAATGAACGAGCTGAGCTAGAGACTTAATTAAATTACAGAAAGAAATCACTTACAGACAGTAGCAACTGACGAGAGATTTGTCGAGTGCTTTTTGATTGAATAACTGAAATAATTCTTCATTTTCAATCCACAAGTCCTTTTCATGGATGTAATGCTGTCGCTTGACTTTCACCATGAGGCTCTGTCGCCAGCTCTTTACTTCTCTCATGTACCAGTCATGCAAGTTGTGCATTTGCGTTGATAGAAGCTTCTCCTCTTCAGGACCCACGGAGGGTTCCCGGGGACATATTTCCATGCTAGTTCCTTCGGATCCTCTGGTGGGAATTCCTCGATCTCTAGGAGTTGTTCAACAGTGATACCGATCTCTCTAGCCTTCTCTCTATCAGCGTCGGTTATTACCACCTTATCGGTACTCACCTTGAGCGGGAATATCGGTTGCACTGCCTGTTCTCCGAGCCGGGGAATAGTTTTCCCGCATTTACTACTACCGCTCGACTTCTGTTTTTTGTGTTGATGATAGGACTTGATAATAGAGCGTTCATAGTCTGATAGCGGCGTTTTCTCCGCCGGTTTAGCTGCATTCAAAAAGTGTTGTACGACTTCCTCAGGTATTTTCTCCTTTGGCGGCAGGGGTGGTTTCGGTGCAAAATGGGCCTGCAATTCCTTAGCCACTTGTTCATCGATTTCCTCGTCAGTCTTCTCGTAAGCTAACTTCTTTTTGACAGGAGGCTCGGGTTTCTTATTTTGTGCTCTCTCCTCGGCGGAGATCGATATCGCGAACTCGCTCTAGGCTCCGTCTCGGATGGATTACGCTGAAGCGGCGTAGATCGATATGGCGGACTCGCCCTGCGCTCCGTCTCAAGGTGGGTTGGAGTGTGCTGACGTGGCGGACTTGGAGGAGAAGTCGGTGGCCTAGGCACCGAGTTTGGAAACACGATGCATTCCTTTTTCCATAAAATGAGACAACGCATAGCTTCTCCCAGTGTCTGCTGCCCTTCACCTCCAAGGTAGTCAAGATCTAGTGATTCATATGCCGACACAACTTCATCCACCCCAACACGAGCATAGCCAGGTGGAATCGGATTGCTGTGGAAGGTTGCTTCAGGTCCACTCGGTAAAGCAAAGCCGTCCGCCACCTTCATGGATATGTTCTTCAGTTTCACGTGTAGCTCACAAACTGTCGACTCTAGGATATCATCCACGGGGTAGCGAGCCAGCAGTGCATCATCGGCCGGGACCCCCATGGAACCCACGCTGCTTTTCGGCATGGATGATGGAATGGTACCATCCAATGTTGCATCTGGATGCTCCTGCTGCTGAGACGCGCCTTGCTAGCTAAGTTTGTTGATTTGCTCCTGCTACAGCATGTATTTGCGTTCCAAGTCCACGTTCTTTGCTTCTACCATTTGAATCCGATCTACTTCATGCTTCTTCTTTCTCTCACGACTTATGTAACTGTCGTTCCAATCCGCAAACCCCAGAAGCCACGGAACAAGGCCTTTGCCTCGTGTTCGTCCCGGGTGTTCAGGATTCTTGAGGGCGCGTGTAAGCTCGTCGTTCTCTCTCTCGGGCTGGTACACACGCATTCGAGCTTCTTTTATTGCTTTAAGTAACTCGTCCGTGGTTTCTTTAAGACTTGCCTATTCAAGAACCTCCCCTGTCTTTGGGTCCAACTTTCCCCCATGTGCATAAAACCAAGTCCTGCACCTGTCGGGCCAAGTCTCTGTTTCTGGAGTGACCCCTGCAGCCTTCATGTTTCTCTCGGATTCATGCCACTTAGGCAACCCAGACTTGTAGCCTCCTGGCCCCAGATGATGGTGCCACGTTTTTTTCTCGGCATTTATCTTGTTTACTCTCGACCGTTCCCTTAGCTGCTTCTGATTCCTTGAACTACACAAATCTGTCCCAGTCATCTTATAATTTCAAATATTCTCCTTTGAATTCTAGAGTCTTCTTTCCTCCTTTCAAGTAATTGGTCCATAATCTTTTCTTCCAAGTCTGGAATTGTGTGGCCATCTTCTTAAGAGAACACTTCTTGACTTTCTCCCGCTGGAGATCTGTGAGGCCCTCTGGTAGGGTGAAATGTTTCATGAGCGCCTCCCATAGCAGATCTTTTGCTCTTTCGCTGACAAAAGGAACTCCGGGATCTTTTGGCTGATTCCATTCTTGAGCGGTGATCGGGATTTGGTCCCTAACAATAACTCCGCATTGACGTATAAATTTGTCCGCATTAATTTTAGGAGCAATCGGTTCGCCATCTGATGTGATTTGATCGATGTTGTACTTTATGCTTTCTTTCAACTTTTTTGTCGGGCCACGTTTAACCCTTGAAGAAGATTTGCTCGATCCGGAGGGCTAAAAGAAGAAAGATTCGTTAATATATACAAATCAATCAATACTTCTGATGATCACCAGAGGGAAAATTAATACCTCGCCGAACTTTGTTAAATGGAGAAAAATTTCTTCGCCATCATTGTCAGCTGGTTCCCCTTCGTCTCTTGGTTGTTCTTCCTCAATTCCCTCACCGGATTGGTTAAGGTATTGTGAGCCATCATCTACTTCTTCATTCTCTTCGTTTCCGGAGCGTATCATGTCGTACATGACATTCTCTTGATCACGGTCTTTGTCTCTACCGTCCATAGCTTAACTAATCTAGAACAAATATAAAACAATTAGAATGCATTCAATAAGCAAAACCGGAGATATGCAAATCAATACAAGGCAATGCAACAATATGATCATATAATATCACTAATACATCATCGAATAGTATCACTAATACATCTCGAATATTATTATATAATATCACTAATACATTATCGAATATTATCATTAATACATCTCGAATATTATTATATAATATCACTGATACAGATCTAGTTGACGTCTCGCGGTGCAGGCGGTGGACACCCAAAGAGAAGGAACTATGACATGATCATAGCTCGGGTGAGATCCCTGAAGAACCTGCCAAGTATTGGAGAACCTGGCGTCCAACACAGCCATGTAGCGTCGGACGTGCTCGTCCTCCTCCCTGACACGGCGACGTACCACCTCCGCGGGGGCTGGCTCCCTCTGCACCGACAGTGGTCCACGCGACCGCCACCAAAGAACCTCCAGGTCGATGATGGGACGCTGATTCCTCACCAAGCTGCGTGCCCCGGAAGGCGACACCTCCCAGTGCTAGCCCGGCGGAGCCCAGTCCCGGACATGGCGCCTCTCAAGCAGGTTGTTGCCACCGGGTCGACGACGAGGATGCTGGCCGGGCATCGTCGACTCAACGGCTACCTAATACAAAATAGCTAATGCCTAATAAAAAGTCTCATTTACTAAAACATATTAACATCTAAACCCTAAACATCTAAACATCGTATATCATCCTCCGTCGATCGTCGAGGACTCCTCCGGCGATCATCCGGGACTCCTCACCGGCGATCGTCGCGGACTCCTCACCGACGATCGTCGTGGACTCCTCACCGACGATCGTCGAGGACTCCTCACCGACAACTCACCGACGATCGTCGGGGACTCCTCGATATCGCGTCACCGACGACCGACGATACTTGACTACATTATTTCCAACTAAAACAACTAAAACATAAAAAAACTAAACAACTAAAACAACTAAAACATAAAACAACTAAAACATAAAACAACTAAAACATAAAAAAAACTAGACAACTAAAACAACTAAAACACAAAACAACTAAAACAACTAAATTAACTAAAACAATATGAAGACTTAATTAACTAAAACAACTAAAACATATAAAAAAATCCGCCGGGTGGAGGAGGCCGACGATACCGGGCCGCGGTTTGGCGACGAAGGTGGTGGCGGCGGGCGAGGGGGTGGCCAGGGCAGCGGTGTCGGCGCACGCGGCCGCGGTGGCAACGAAGGAGGAGGATGAGGAGGTGAGGAGGAGGGGGAGCAGGGCAGGAGCTCACCCGCGAGGAGGGCGAGGCAGTCGGTGACGATCAGCGGGCTCGGGGAGGAGAGCGAGGCAGTCGGCGATGGTCAGCGGGCTCGAGGATGGAGAGGAGGTGACGGAACGACGACGGCGATGTCCGATAGCCTGGCGGCGTCGTGTGGTTCGGTGTCGGGGGAAGAAAGTGAGGAGAGGAAGGAGAAGGCGGGGTTAGATACCCCAGGACCTTTAGTCCCGGTTGGTGGCTCCAACCGGGAGTAAAGACCTTTAGTCCCGGTTGGTGCTACCAACCGGGACTAATGGCCCATGTTTTCGGCGGACCAAATTCCGCGCGGGAAGGGACCTTTAGTCCCGGTTGGTAGCACCAACCGGGACTAAAGTTGTATTTTCTCTTTTTATTTCTAATTTCTGTTTTTAGATTTGGAATAACTGTTAGAATATTTATAGTTTTTTAATGAATCTTTTTGCTTTGGGTCAAAACAATTACAAACTTTCTGTTAGTGCTAGTAGTTTTCAAATTTAAATAGTTTAAATTTGAATTCGTTTGAAATTTGTGTGTATCACTAGTTTGTGAATTACTTTAGTTTAAAAATATATTTTTGAGTGATTGTTTTTCCTGTTGTTTAATATTAGTATGTTTTATCATTATGTTAAATTTGGGAATTTTTAGGATAATTGAAATAGGTGTTTTAATCAAAACCAGATTCTGTTTAACTCTTTTTGTTTTATACCTTAATTTATTTTAATCAAAATCACCCAAATGAACTCCAAACTTTTTGTGCACTCAATATGCACCATTCTAAGCCACGTCTTCAAATTTCAACCCTTTCTAACTTCATTTGCTATTTTTCACGCATTTAGTGTTTTTTTGAGCTAAATGACCCTGAAATTAAAAAGCACTACAAATGAACTCTAAAAAGGTAGAAACTTGGCATGGAATCATCATTTCACCCACATAGCATGTGCTAAAAAGTTGAGAGGGTTACGGCAAAAACTGGATGAACTTTGTGCACAAACAGGACCATCTCCTTCGAAGTTTGTGGGTTTCAGACGAAAACTCGTCTGTTACAAAGGCATTTCATTTTTTAACTTATTTCAACTCCAGACTTTTAGTGCATTCAATATGCACCATTCTAAGCCACATCTTCAAATTTCAACCCTTTCTAACTTCATTTGCTATTTTTCATGCATTTAATGATTTTTTTGAGCTAAATGACCCTGAAATTAAAAAGCACTACAAATGAACTCTAAAAAGGTAGAAACTTGGCATGGTATCATCATTTCACCCACATAGCATGTGCTAAAAAGTTGAGAGGGTTACGGCAAAAACTGGATGCACTTCGTGTACAAACTGGACCATCTCCTTCGGAGTATGAGGGTTTCAGACGAAAACTCATCTGTTACAAAGTCAATTCATTTTTTGAACTTATTTCAACTCCAGACTTTTTGTGCATTCAATATGCACCATTTTAAGCCACATCTTCAAATTTCAACCCTTTCTAACTTCATTTGCTATTTTTCATGCATTTAATGATTTTTTTTGAGCTAAACGACCGTGAAATTAAAAAGCACTACAAATGAACTCTGAAAAGGTTGAAACTTGGCATGGTATCATAATTTCACCCACATAGCATGTGCTAAAATGTTGAGAGGGTTACGGCAAAAACTGGATGCACTTCGTGCACAAACTGGACCATCTCCTTCGAAGTATCTGCTTTCTTATCTTTTCTTTTTCTTGGTTTGGTAGACATGCCCTTCACATAGAAAACATGCGCCACATCATTGGCTAGGACGAATGGTTCCTTTGTGTACCCAAGATTGTTGAGATCCACTATAGTCATTCCATACTGCTGGTCTACCATTACCCCTCCTCCAGTCAGATTAACCCATTTGCACCGGAACAAAGGGACCTTCAAATCACTTCCATAGTCAAGTTCCCATATCTCCTCTATGTAACCATAATATGTGTCCTTTTCCCTGTTGGTGTTTGCTGCATCGTCAAAGCGGACACCACTGTTTTGGTTGGAGCTCTTTTTATCTTGGGCGATCGTGTAAAATGTATTCCCATTTATCTCGTATCCTTGGAAAGTCAATATAGTCAAAGATGGTCTCTTGGCCAACAAGTAGAACTCATCTTCAACAATGTCGTCATTCATGAGATGTGTTTGCAACAAACCACCGAAAGCCTCAATGTGTGTACGTTTAATCTAGGGGTCAGACTGCTCCGGGTTCTTAGAGCGTATAATATCCATGTGTTTCTCGATATACCGGGTCACCAAGGTAGAATTTTGTAGAACTGCGTAGTGTGCTTGCTCCCAAGAATGCCCGTCCCTACATATTATTGATTTTGGTGCAAGCATGGCTTTTCCACGCAGTCTCCCCTCATGCCGCGATTGAGGAACACCAATCGACTTAAGGTCAGGAATAAAGTCAACAAAAAACTCAATAACCTCCTCTATTTCATGGCCCTTGGAGATGCTTCCTTCTGGCCCAGCACTGTTATGAGCATATTTCTTTAAGACTCCCATGAACCTCTCAGAGGGGAACATATTGTGTAGAAATACAGGACCCAGAATGGCAATCTCTTCGACTAGGTGAACTAGGATGTGCGTCATAATATTGAAGAAGGATGGTGGGAAGACCAACTCGAAACTAACAAGACATTGGACCAAATCATTCTGTAAGCTTGGTAGGATTTCCGGACCGATTACCTTATGAGAAATTGCATTGAGGAATGAACATAGCTTCACAATGGCTAATCAAACATTTTCTGGTAGAAGCCCCCTCAACGCAACCGGAAGCAATTGCGTCATGATCACGTGGCAGTCATGAGAATTTACGTTCTGGAATTTTTTCTCTGCCATATTTATTATTCCATTATATTCGACGAGAAGCCAGACGGGACCTTCATACTGAGCAGGCATTCAAAAAATATTTCCTTCTCTGCTTTGGTAAGAGCGTAGCTGGCAGGACCTTCATACTGCTTTGGATACATGCTGTCTTTTGCGCTCAGACGTTGCTGGTCCAGCCGTGCCTCTGGTGTATCTTTTGTCTTCCCATACACGCCCAGGAGGCCTAGCAGGTTCACGCAAAGATTTTTCGTGACGTGCATCACGTCGATTGCAGAGCAGACCTCTAGGACTTTCCAACATTCTAGCTTCCAAAATATAGATTTCTTCTTCCACATGGGGGCGTGTCCATCAGCGCTAATCGGAACAGATTGTCCGCCAAGACCCTTTCCAAAGATTACTTGTAAACCTTGACCATATCAAGTATATCATCACCAGTATGGTGGATGGGCTTGTTTCGGTGCTCTGCCTCACCTTTGAAATGCTTGCCTTTCTTTCTTAAGGCATGCTTGGTCGGAAGAAATCGACGATGTCCCGGGTACACATTATTCTTGCATTTGTCCAAATATATACTTTGAGTCTCATCTAAATAATGTGTGCATGCATGGTATCCCTTGTTTGTCAGTCCTGAAAGGTTACTAAGAGCAGGCCAATCATTGATGATTACAAACAACAACGCTCGCAGGTCCAATTCCTGCTGCTTGTGCTCATCCCACACATGTACGCCTTTTTTATTCCACAGCTGTAAAAGTTCATCAACTAATGGCCTTAGGTACAAATCAATGTCGTTGCCGGGTTGCTTAGGGCCTTCGATGAGCACTGGCATCATAATGAACTTCCGCTTCATGCACAACCAAGGAGGAAGGTTATAGATACATAGAGTCATAGGCCATGTGCTATGCTTGTTGCTCTGCTCCCCAAAAGGATTAATGCCATCTGCACTTAAACCAAACCATATGTTCTTTGGGTCATCTGCAAAGTCCGGCCACTTTCTCTCGATTTTTCTCCAATGCGACCCATCAGCGGGTACTCTCAATTTCCCGTCTTTCTAATAGTCTTCTTTGTGCCATCGCAACGACTTGGCATGCTCTTTGTTTTGGAACAAACGTTTCAACCGTGGTATTATAGGAGCATACCACATGACCTTGGCAGGAATCCTCTTCCTCGGGCGCTCGCCCTCAACATCATCACCAGGGTCATCGCGACTGATCTTATATCGCAATGCACCGCATACCGGGCATGCATTCAAATTCTCGTACTCCTCACCGCGGTAGAGGATGCAGTCATTAGGGCATGCATGTATCTTCTGCACCTCTAATCCTAGAGGGCAGACAACCTTGTTTGCTTCGTATGTACTGTCGGGCAATTCGTTGTCCTTTGGAAGCTTCTTCGTCATTATTTTCAGCAACTTTTCAAATCCCTTGTCAGATAGACCATTCTCTGCCTTCCAGTGCAGCAATTCTAGTGTGGTACCCAGCTTTGTGTTGTCATCTTCGCAATTTGGGTACAACCCTTTCTTGTGATCCTCTAACATGCGTTGCAACTTCAACTTCTCCTTTTCACTTTCGCAGTTTCTCTTTGCATCAGCAATGGCCCGACCAAGATCATCAGCGGGCTCATATGATGCCTCAGCTTCTTCTTCTTCATTCCCTTCCCCCATTCTAGTACCATCATATTCAGGAAACCGAAGATAGTTGTCACCATCCTCTTCTTCTTCATTCTCTTCCATTAGAACCCCTCTTTCTCCGTGCTTGGTCCAACAATTATAGCCGTACATGAAACCGGACGTAAACAGGTGGACGTTAATGTGTTTTGCGCTAGAGTAAGTCTTATCATTCTTACAAACACCACATGGATAACACATAAAACCACCCCGCTTGTTTGCCTCAGCCGCACGCAGAAAACTATGCACGCCATTAATGAACTGTGGAGAGCGTCGGTCATCGTACATCCATTGCCGGTTCATCTTCATTACACAACACCGAAAAGACCAAATTAATACAAATTCATACATAAAGTTCATACACACTTATTCTCATAAAACAATATACAACTATCTATCTAAAACACTTAAATGCAACAACAAATGTGATCAAAATCGCAACTAAGGTAACAATTGATCCAACAACATAATAATACCAAGCCTCTTTATTAATGGCATATTTTCTAATCTTTCTAATCTTCAAGCGCATTGCATCCATCTTGATCTTGTGATCATCGACGACATCGGCAACGTACAACTCCAATTTCATATTCTCTTCTTCAACTCTTTTCAATTTTTCTTTCAAATCCTCATTTTCTTTTTCAACTAAATTTAACTTCTTGACAATAGGGTTGGTTGGAATTTCCGGTTCAACTACCTCCTAGATAAAAATATCTATGTCAACTTGATGGGCATAATTGTCATTAACACGAAATGCAACAAATAGTTATAAAAGAGAATATACCACATCCGAATCATAAACTGGACGAGGGCCGACGGGCACGGATATCAAAACCATGGCACTATATATAACAAACAATCATACAAGTAAGAAAATTATGCAAGTAACTATCTAAATCATACAAATACGATTTTTTTATAAAAAGGATAAGACCAAGAAGAGGCTCACCAAGGTGGTGCCGGCGACGGGACGGTGCGGGCGATCGACGGTGGTTAGGACGGGGACGGGAAGGCATTAAGTAAACCACACCTACACACATATGCAAACTAAGAAGTTAATTTGAGCTCAAATTGCATATAAATCAAAAAACCTCCCACATAATTACACCCAAACTAAAACCCACAAATCACAATACTTATAAAGCATTGCACGAGCCGATCTAGCAATGAGAGATGAAAATACAAAGTTGCTAACCTTTGTGAACACTTGGATGGATTGGGGTGCCTCAAATCTTGACAAATCTTGGCAAAAATGGAGGGATGACCTCGAGAAGAGGAAGAGAAAACAGAGAAATGGAGAGGATGAGCTCGGGCTGGAAGAAGCACATCTATATATAGGGATATATTTAGTCCCGGTTGGTCCTACAAACATGGACTAGAGGTCCATCTCTAGTCCCGGTTGGTGTTACAAATCGGGACTAAAGGTGCTCGCAGGGCCCCAGCCTGACACCAGCCTGCCACCACACCTTTAGTCCCGGTTGGTAACACCAACCGGGACTAGAGGTTCCATCTCTAGTCCCGGTTTGTGTTAGCAACCGGGACTAAAGTGGCTCGCAGGGGCCCCAGCCTGCCACCACCTTGCCACCACCCCTGTATTCCCGGTTGGTAACACCAACTGGGACTAAAGGTTACTCATGAACCGGGACTAATGCCTAGCCTAATGAACCGAGACTATTGGTCGCATTAGTCCCGGTCCACAAGCCAGCCGGGACTAATGCTTCGATCCAAAGGCCTGTTTTCTACTAGTGCTAGACTTCATTTTTTTGCCACTATAATGATGTTTTTTACTACTATGCAGTGGAAAAAGGGATCGACAACTGAATATTGTTATGCCAACACACTTCTTTCTGGGGTGTGCTTTTAGCAATAAGATGCATGCTTCTCAAGAGGACGCAAACTGTACTTGATTGAGAATGAGAACAACAACCTTTGCTTCTACTAGCTACTTTCATTTTTTGAAATTCAACTGTTTGTGTTTATAACATTTAGTTCCATGTAAGGCCCATCAATTAGTTATTAGTTTTTGTATATTTCAATTAACCCTTGGGGAAGTGTAGCCAATAACAATTTTGAAACATGGATCCTCGCATCGGTGACTTTCTCATAGTGCATGGATAAACAGTTACTACTTCGTTGGCACAGTACGATTTTTTAAATCCTTTATATTAAATTTCAGCCAGGACTTATGTTTTTTACTAACCCTATCAAATCATTATTTATAGTAATTTTTGTGCAATTTTCTATATCATCTCTTTTGATTGCACTAAAACTTTCTTGTGCTAATATGATTTATCTTACGTTCTGAGGTTTATTTGTTCGTGTTTTGCAGGTGAAAATAGAAATGAGATTTTGAGATAAAAGGATGAGCTCTGAGGAAACATGCCTTGAAAAGGTACATGCATAGTTTGGAAAGCTAATTAGTTGAATGTTGTGTCAGATATTCTCAAGCATATCCTCGGTTTTATCATTACCAATTTGAGACGATTTTCCTTGTCTCTATTTAAGGGTATTTAGTCTTCTGTTTGTGACTATTCTATAATTTTCTCTAGATGATAGAAATTTTCAGTGCTCCAGTGGTTTGCCCTCTTAGAAACAGTTGTGGTGACCTGATTTATTGCGGTCATGTGAATGCTCATCGCACAATGTATTGTAGAAATCCGCATGATTTGTCGCATTTTCTCAACACTTGACTGATTAGCCGAGGATATGCTGCACCGTTTGCGTCAAAACACACTACGCATATGAGTGCCACTAGGACTTCATTGAAGCCTATGCTGAGATTGGTAAAGTCCATCCTGATATATTTACTGATTAAATAATTCTTAGATTTCCATTGTGTAATTTCCTTTTTCTGTTCTGAACTCTATATGTTATCTATTTTCCTTAAATTTGGGTTAGCAAAGGCGTAAGAACTATTACGTCGTTTGTGTTATTTATCACCATCATTGTTATGTTGTGAATAAAGTTGAACTATTTGCTTATCTAACTGTCTTGCATTGTGGAAAGGGGAGAATTTACTTGATTATTTAACCATGCCGTGTCATGAGATATGATCCCCTTTTTAATGGCGTGACATATGAAGTTTTTTAGGTAGTAGAACTTCTATGCATGCCTTGAGCACACCTAGATATATGTACATCTTCATTCGGTGAAGATCTCATCAGGAGTGAAGGGTGGCATTGGAATTTACTTGATTATTTAACCAAGTGAATGATAGCATCTCACAATTGTGTAGTCTAGGATAGGAATACCTACATTTCAAAATTTGTACAATACATTGCAGTAATATACCTTATCTCAACTTGTACCAACTGTTGAATTTCATCTCGAGTTATTGAACGACAAAATTGTTTTAAGCTGTTTCCCAAGCAAAAAGCCTTTTTTATCTTCTACTGCTGTGTGTGTTGTTAAACTATATCTATGTTGTTATTGTTCTCAAAATGAAGAGGCTATAGCCTTACAATATTTGTTAAAATACTATTTGCTAGACAGTTCTACTTTAGATTTATGGTTACCTTTGATACTAACATGTATTTTTCTACTAATGGTTCAAAAAAACATCCATTTTTAATTTTATGTGTCTTGGTATACCCATCATTCTATTACCACAGTGGATGGGTGCAGCAACGCGCGCCATCGATGATCTAGTACATGTTGACAAGCAGGCACTGCCGTTCAGTTCTCCACATAGGGGATCCATCATCCAATTCTGAACTTGGAACCTGGATCTAGGTTTATCTTTGAGCAGAGATGTAATCATTCTACAACAGATTGAGAAGTTAATAAGAGATGTTGAAGCCGGTGGCATGCGATATGTTGGCGAGTGACATTCGCCCCTGACATCTCGGCGTCATGATCTATCACCTTCGCTGCCGGCGAGCTCCTCCTTCGACACGATGCACTGCGGCTGGTTCTCACCAACGATTGCAGGTGTATCATCGATTCTCATTCTCTGCGTGCGGATGAAGTGGTAGACCTTGGGTACATTGTTTCCTTCCCTTGTCACTTTGCCAGGGTTTGGGACCGACTGCCGACGAGATCCAGTGATCTCCCTCACCGGCGACGGGGGGAGCAGGCGTCCTCCTCTGGCGCGGATGCTTCCCCATGGGCACCTGCTACACGGGCATCGTACGGGATGCTCCGTCAGATCCCACCTCCGACCGCTGGGCCCGGGATTTTGGGGCACCGACCCACACACCACGGTCATGGGTCTCGGGGCAAACCAGGAACAAACCGCGCCCATGGCGGCTTTGTTGTACCGGAAGAAAACCGCGGCCATGATGCGGATGTTGTGCACTTGGAGCAGGACGAGATGGACCGCCCGGATGCTCCCGCGGCTAGGGTTTCCTGCCCCAGTGGTATAAAAGCTTGCTCGCTCTATTACCCTCCTCCATTTCTAGATCTGGATGAGTGTCTCCACCATTTCTGGGAGACGCCATCGTGACTCGAGTCTAGGGTTCCTTCCTCCCAGACGTAGCTAGTACTACTTAAATACCTTGGATCTTCGCCATTTCAGCTCTGGTTTCCATTCACCTCTAACCTCTTTGATGAACTTTTTCCAAACCCTGCCCGGCAAAGAAAATGAATAAAGGAGTTATTAAATACTTGATATGAGGAAGCGAACTAAAGAGGCCGACATAGTGCGTTAATGATTGAAATTACCTGTCGAGCATCGAATGCAGGCTTCTATATTCTTGAGGGTCTTTACTTAGTGAGTCCAGTACTTCAATAGTTCCATCGTCAATTCTAATGATTAGCAGGATCCAGTGGAAGCTGCGGACACTCATCAACTACACTTAACATCGAGTATATATATATATATAAGCAAAAAGAGAATTTGTAGTACAAAACAATAACACTCACTTGAAGTTGTAAGGTAAAAGTATTTCTGGTTTTGTATTTAGGGCCTTCAAAAACCTTAGCAAGGCTTTCTCCGTGTCTTTAGAGTAACTAGTTAACACAGATTCATTAACGGTATTTGGGTCAATGAACCCAATGCCATAGACTCCATCTCTTTTCAATTCAAAAATCTTCATTCTGCGTAATACCACACAAAACAATATAGTGAGGATAATTATATTACAGGCAATGAACAAGCTGAGCTAGAGACTTAATTAAATTACAGAAAGAAATCACTTACAGACAGTAGCAACTGATGAGAGATTTGTCGAGTGCTTTTTGATTGAATAACTGAAATAATTCTTCATTTTCAATCCACAAATCCTTTTCATGGATGTAATGCTCTCGCTTGACTTTTACCATGAGGCTCTGTTGCCTGCTCTTTTCTTCTCTCATGTACCAGTCATTTAAATTGTGCATTTGCGTTGATAGAAGCTTCTCCTCTTCAGGACCCACGGAGGGTTCCCAGGGACATATTGACATGCTAGTTCCTTCGGCTCCTCCGGTGGGAATTCCTCGATCTCTAGGAGTTGTTCAACAGTGATACCGATCTCTCTAGGCTTCTCTCTATCAGCGTCTGTTATTACCACCTTATTGGTACTCACCTTGAGCGGGAATATCGATTGCACTGCCTGTTCTTCAAGCCGGGGAACAGTTTTCCCGCATTTACTACTACCGCTCGACTTCTGTTTTTTGTGTTGATGATAGGACTTGCTAATAGAGCGTTCATAGTCTCATAGCGGCCTTTTCTCCGCCGGTTTAGCTGCATTCAAAAAGTGTTGTACGACTTCCTCAGGTATTTTCTCCTTTGGCGGCGAGGCGGTTTCGGTGCAAAATGGGCCTGCAATTCCTTAGCCACTTGTTCATCGATTTCCTCATCAGTCTTCTCATAAGCTAACTTCTTTTTGACAGGAGGCTCGGGTTTCTTCTTTTGTGCTCTCTTCCGCTGGAGAAGAGGACCCGTAAGCGGGAGAGGCGACAATGTGCCAGCCATTGCCACTGTGTCAGATCTGCCTCCAACCCCACCCCACACCCACCTCCTCTGACTCTCGTCATCGACATGAGGAGGAGAGGTGTAGCTGCAGCAGGTGGCGGTGCTGCCTCATCCAGAAACCCCAGCGACAGGCAGATTTATCGTCTTCATCACCCACCGCACCATCGTGTTTCGCATAGCTCGACACAACTGCGGTGGTGGGGATGTAGGCTCTTCATCCGTCCTCCTCGTCGTTCCCACACCAATCCTCTTGGCGCCACATATTCCACTAGGAAAGGTTGAAGTGGCAGAAGCCAGCGGAGTGATCTCGTGAGTGTGGCAAAAAACCATACAACAAATTCAGAGTCCGGCCAGATCCTTTGCAAGGTGTGCATCCCCAAATCCATCTCCTTCTTTACTACCTTTGATTTCAATTTCCAGCAAGAGATTTTGTCTAACTCGCAGCGAGCTATCCGTCCAAGTTTACATGATCAGCCCTCTTCCTTTCTTCTTAAGATTATTATCTGTATTGTTTGATTTTTTCCATGCACTGTGGCTGGACATGATGGCAAATACAGTGGAGATCATGGGCTGCGGCAATACAATAGAGATAATGTCGCGGTAAAATTTTGTTTTTTCTATAAAAGCAGGACAGTTAAAAAGTTGATTACACTGTATCCTTCATTTATATACATTGATTCTTAATTTGATGCAAATAACCTAACTGAATGGTCATTATTTAGCATCTAAGAAGCGACACATGGTACACTAGATCCGAGGCGACACCACCGCCACCTGCAGCTTGTCCTCCTTGGTCTGATTCACCACCCTGCATCCCCCAAAACCTTACAAGTTTGCAGGTATTGCCCTCTCTGATCAATAATCTTGTTCTCCCTCTCTGCTCCCAGGTTATTTTCTCTTATTATCTGGCAATCTCTGATGTTACTATTGATTTTTTTAGTATCATTAGTTTCATTTTACTTATGGATGTGGCAATATGCAAAGGAGTGTGCATCTAGGAAGAATGACGTGAAAATAAAAGATGCACTTATTTAAAGATAATATCAGTACAATGATTCGTCCCAAATTTATATAGAAACAAACTAAAAAGGTACGATGTACTGCATTAGTAATGTTCAGGCATGTCTCTCAAAAGGAAAAAGTTCAATCCTAAACTGTATATTTGGAGAAGCGGTAAATATAGACTTGAAATTACAAGTTTAGAATTCGCTTTAGACATTCTAATTCATAATTACTTAAGCTTAAATTCAAAAGGAATTCTTAGCTGCACACACTGTAAAATGTTGTACAAGAAAGGACTATTTACATTTAAGAAGATCACTTTGATGCAAAATGGGTAATAAATAGCATGCGAGCAACATTCTTTGCAATGTACGTTCTTGAATCTAAACAACATGGTGCCTTTGGTTCTTCATGTGTTCCAACTGATTTCTTCTCTTCTACATCTGCTCATTTGCATCTATCCTTAATGTTGCTTCTTACCCAGCTCATAATTGGTAAATTTGCGGGTTCATTTCCATTTGGATGCACACTTGAGAGCCTACACTAGTAGAAAACAGGCCATTAGTCCTGGTTGGGAAGGTCCTTTAGTCCCGGTTCCCCAACCGGGACTAATGTATAGGGATTAAAGGGTCCAAGCCTTTAGTCCCGGTTGGTTATGAACCGGGATTAAACCCCTGCCACGTGGTCGGCAGCAGGCGCCAGGGGATGGGGACCTTTAGTCCCGGCTGGTAACACCAACCGGGACTAAAGATTTATGGGCTTTGGGGTTTAAGGGTTTAGGTTTTATTGTTTATTTTTCATTTTCATTTTGTGTATTCCATTTAATTATTTTTCATTTCAAACATATTTTATGCTACTACATACTGTACACGTTATGCATATATAATAGAATTTCTCGTAGAACCAATCATATGCATAGAACTTTTTGTAAGACCATGCATACACATATGTACAATTTGGTATATATATACAATTTCTCCTACAATTTGCAAATCATTACATGTGGGCATTAGGTGTAATGGTATTCTCCGTCGGGAGATATGACCTGCTCAAGCAAAAATCCCGATATTTCCTCCTGAATTGCTCGTATGCGGTCCTTTGGTAGGAGCTTATCCCGCATCTCGTGCATCATTAAAGAAAGAGATCAAAATGAACATGTTAGTTGTCTACATACATATTAGATCATGATAAAAAAAATGTGAATGGTGTTTACGTACACAAAGATCTCTTGCAGTTTTGGTCCTTTCGGTCAGAAAGCGAATGTTCTCCCCAACGTAGAATGCACATAAATTGGTCCCCTTTTCCTGCCTCATGCACTTTACGAGAATATAATTCAATCAGATTATAATCAAGCATTATAATGGTATTGAAACTATAATTAAAGAGATGCGCGGACATAGCTAGTACTGCCTAAATACCTTGGATCTTCGCCATTTCAGCTCTGGTTTCCATTCACCTCTAACCTCTTTGATGAACTTTTTCCAAACCCTGCCCGGCAAAGAAAATGAATAAAGGAGTTATTAAATACTTGATATGAGGAAGCGAACTAAAGAGGCCGACATAGTGCGTTAATGATTGAAATTACCAATCAAGCATCGAATGCAGGTTTCTGTATTCTTCAGGGTCTTTACTTAGTGAGTCTAGTACTTGAAAAGTTCGATCGTCAATTCTAATGATTAGCGGGATCCACTGGAAGCTGGGGACACGATTTGTATAAGCGGGCATGCGTAACTCATCAACTACACTTAACATCGAGTATATATATAAGCAAAAAGAGAATTTGTAGTACAAAACAGTAACACTCACTTGAAGTTGTAAGGTAAAAGTATTTCTGGTTTGGTATTTAGAGCCTTCAAAAGCCTTAGCAACGCTTTCTCCGTGTCTTTAGAGTAACTAGTTAACACAGATTCATTAACGGTATTTCGGTCGATGAACCCAATGCCATAGACTCCATCTCTTTTCAATTCAAAAATCATCATTCTGTATAATACCACACAAAAGAATATAGTGAGGATAATTATATTACAGGCAATGAATGAGCTGAGCTAGAGACTTAATTAAATTAAAAAAAGAAATCACTTACAGACAGTAGCAACTGACGAGAGATTTGTCGAGTGCTTTTTGATTGAATAACTGAAATAATTCTTCATTTTCAATCCACAAATCCTTTTCATGGATGTAATGTTCTCGCTTGACTTTCAGCATGAGGCTCTGTCGCCCGCTCTTTACTTCTCTCATGTACCAGTCATGGAAGTTGTGCATTTGCGTTGATAGAAGCTTCTCCTCATCAGGACTCACGAGAGGGTTCCCGGGGACATATTTCCATGCTAGTTCCTTCATATCCTCCGGTGGGAATTCCTCGATCTCTAGGAGTTGTTAAAAAGTGATACCGATCTCTCTAGCCTTCTCTCTATCAGCGTCGGTTATTACCACCTTATCGGTACTCACCTTGAGCGGGAAGATCGATTGCACTACCTGTTCTCCGAGCTGGGGAACAGTTTTCCTGCATTTGCTACTACCGCTCGACTTCTGTTTTTTGTGTTGATGATAGGACTTGCTAATAGAGCGTTCATAGTCTGATAGCGGCCTTTTCTCTGCTGGTTTAGCTACATTCAAAAAGTGTTGTACGACTTCCTCAGGTATTTTCTCCTTTGGCGGCGGGGGCGGTTTCGGTGCAAAATGGGCTTGCAATTCCTTAGCCACTTGTTCATCGATTTCCTCATCAGTCTTCTCATAAGCTAACTTTTTTTGACAGGAGGCTCGGGTTTCTTATTTTGTGCTCTCTCCTCGGCGGAGATCGATATCGCGGACTCGCTTTATGCTCCGTCTCGGATGGATTACGCTAACGCGGCGGAGATCGATATGGCGGACTCGCCCTGCGCTCCGTCTCGAGGTGGGTTGGAGTCTGCTGACGTGACGGACTTGGAGGAGAAGTCGGTGGCCTTGACACCGAGTTTGGAAACACGATGCATTCCTTTTTCCATAAAATGAGACAACGCATAGGTTCTCCCAGTGTCCGTTCCCCTTCACCTCCAAGGTAGTCAAGATCTAGTGATTCATATGCCGACACAACTTCATCCACCCCGACACGAGCATAGCCATGTGGAATCGGATTGCTGTGGAAGGTTGCTTCAGGTCCACTCGGTAAAGCAAAGCCGTCCGCCACCTTCATGGATATGTTCTTCAGTTTCACATGTAGCTCACAAACTGTCGACTCTAGGATATCATCCACTGGGTAGCGAGCCAGCAGTGCATCATCGACCGGGACCCCCGTGGAACCCACGCTGCTTTTCGGCATGGATGATGGAATGGTACCATCCAATGCTGCATCTGGATGCTCCTGCTGCTGAGACACGCCTTGCTGGCGAAGTTTGTTGATTTGCTCCTGCTGCAGCCTGTATTTGCGTTCCAAGTCCGCGTTCTTTGCTTCTACCATTTGAATCCGATCTTGTTCATGCTTCTTCTTTCTCTCATGGCTTCTGTAACTGTCATTCCAATCCGCAAACCCCAGAAGCCACGGAACAAGGCCTTTGCCTCATGTTCGTCCCGGGTGTTCAGTATTCTTGAGGGCGCGTGTAAGCTCATCGTTCTCTCTCTCGGGCTGGTACACACCCATTTGAGCTTCTTTTATTGCTTTAAGTAACTCGTCCGTGGCTTCTTTAAGACTTGCCTGTTCAAGAACCTCCCCTGTCTTTGGGTCCAACTTTCCCCGATGTGCATAAAACCAAGTCCTGCACCTGTCGGGCGAAGTCTCTATTTCTGGAGTGACCCCTGCAGCCTTCATGTTTCTCTCGGATTCATCCGACTTAGGCAACCCAGACATGTAGCCACCTGGCCCCAGATAATGGTGCCACGTTTTTTTCTCGGCATTTATCTTGTTTACTCTTGACCGTTCCCTTAGCTGCTTCTGATTCCTTGAACTACACAAATCTGTCCCAGTCATCTTTTAACTTCAAATATTCTCCTTTGAATTCTGGAATCTTCTTTCCTCCTTTCAAGTAATTGGTCCATAATCTTTTCTTCCAAGTCTGGAATTGTGTGGCCATCTTCTTAAGAGGACACTTCTTGACTTTCTCCCGTTGGAGATCTGTGAGACCCTCTGGTAGGGTGAAATGTTTCATGAGCGCCTCCCAAAGTAGATCTTTTGCTCTTTCGCTGACAAAAGGAACTCCGGGATCTTTTGGCTGATTCCATTCTTGAGCGGTGATCGGGATTTGGTCCCTAACGATAACTCTGCATTCACGTATAAATTTGTCCGCATTAATTTTAGGAGCCATCGGTTCGCCATCTGATCTGATTTGATCGATGTTGTACTTTATGCCTTCTTTCAACTTTTTTGTCGCGCCACGTTTAACCCTTGTAGAAGATTTGCTCGATCCGGAGGGCTAAGAGAAGAAAGATTCGTTAATATATACAAATCAATCAATACTTCTGATGATCACCAGAGGGCAAATTAATACCTCGCCAAACTTTGTTAAATAGAGAAAAATTTCATCGCCATCATTGTCAGCTGGTTCCCCTTCGTCTCTTGGTTGTTCTTCCTCAATTCCCTCATCGGATGGGTTAAGGTATTGTGAGCCATCATCTACTTCTTCATTCTCTTCGTTTCCAGAGTGTATCATGTCGTACATGACATTCTCTTGATCACGGTCTTTGTCTCTACCGTCCATAGCTTAACTAATCCAAAACTAATATAAAACAATTAGAATGCATTCAATAAGCAAAACCGGAGATATGCAAATCAATACAAGGCAATGCAACAATATGATCATATAATATCACTAATACATCATCGAATAGTATCACTAATACATCTCGAATATTATTATATAATATCACTAATACATCATCGAATATTATCACTAATACATCTCGAATATTATTATATAATATCACTGATACAGATCTAGTTGACGTCTCGCGGCGCAGGCGGTGGACACCCAAAGAGAAGGAACTATGACAGGATCATAGCTCGGGTGAGATCCCTGAAGAACCTGCCAGGTATTGGAGAACCTGGCGTCCAACGCAGCCATGTAGCGTCGGACGTGCTCGTCCTCCTCCCTGATACGGCGACGTACCACCTCCACGGGGGGCCGCTCCCTCTGCACCGACAGTGGTCCACGCGACCGCCACCAAAGAACCTCCGGGTCGACGAAGGGACCCTGATTCCTCACCAAGCTGTGCGCCCCGGAAGGCAGCACCTCCCAGTGCCAGCCTGGCGGAGCCTAGTCCCGGACATGGTGCCTCTCAAGCAGGTTGTTGCCACCGGGTCGACGACGAGGATGCTGGCCGGGCATCGTCGACTCAACGGCTACACTATGCACCTAAACATTTAAACATCTAAACATCATATATCTGCCTAATATAAAATAGCTAATGCCTAATAAAAAGTCTCATTTACTAAAACATATTAACATCTAAACCCTAAACATCTAAACATCATATATCATCCTCCGTCGATCGTCGGGGACTCCTCCGGCGATCATCCGGGACTCCTCACCGGCGATCGTCGCGGATTCCTCACCGAGGATCGTCGCGGACTCCTCACCGACGATCGTCGGGGACTCCTCACCGACAACTCACCGACGATCATCGGGGACTTCTCGATATCGCGTCACCGACGACCGACGATACTTGACTACATTATTTCCAACTAAAAAACCTAAAACATAAAAACAACTAAACAACTAAAACATAAAACAACTAAAACAACTAAATTAACTAAAACATAAAAAAACTAGACAACTAAAACAACTAAAACACAAAACAACTAAAACAACTAAATAAACTAAAACAATATGAACACTTAATTAACTAAAACAACTAAAACATATAAAAAAATCCCCCGGGTGGAGGAGGCCGACGATGCCGGGCCGGGGTTCGGCGACGAAGGTGGTGGCGGCGGGCGAGGGGCCGGCCAGGGCAGCGGTGTCGGCGCACGCGGCCGCGGTGGCAGCGAAGGAGGAGGATGAGGTGGTGAGGAGTAGGGGGAGCAGGGCAGGAGCTCACCTGTGAGGAGGGCGAGGCAGTCGGTGACGGTCAGCGCGCTCGGGGAGGAGGGCGAGGCAGTCGGCGACGGTCAGCAGGCTCGGGGACGGCGAGGAGGTAACGGAACGACGACGGCGAGGAGGTAACGGAACGACAACGGCGATGTCCGGCAGCCTGGCGGCATCGTGTGGTTCGGCGTCGCGGGGAGAAAGTGAGGAGAGGAAGGAGAAGGCGGGGTTAGATACCCCATGACCTTTAGTCCCAGTTGGTGGCTCCAACCGGGACTAAAGACCTTTAGTCCAGGTTGGTGCAACCAACCGGGACTAAAGTTCCCCCCTTTAGTCCCGGTTGGTGCTACGAACCGGGACTAATGGCCCATGTTTTCGGCAGTCCAAATTCCGCGCGGGAAGGGACCTTTAGTCCCGGTTGGTAGCACCAACGGGGACTAAAGTTGTATTTTCTCTTTTTTTTCTTCTAATTTCTGTTTTTAGATTTGGAATAACAGTTAGAATATTTATATTTTTTTAATGAATCTTTTTGCTTTAGGTCAAAACAATTACAAACTTTCTGTTAGTGCCAGTAGTTTTCAAATTGAAATAGTTTAAATTTGAATTCGTTTGAAATTTGTGTGTATCACTTGTTTGTGAATAACTTTAGTTTAAAAATATAGTTTTGAGTGATTGTTTTTCCTGTTGTTTAATATTAGTATGTTTTATCATTATGTTAAATTTGGGAATTTTTAGGATAATTTAAATAGGTGTTTTAATTAAAACCAGATTCTGTTTAAGTCTTTTAGTTTTATACCTTCATTTATTTTAATGAAAATCACCCAAATGAACTCCAGACTTGTTGTGCACTCAATATGCACCATTCTAAGCCACGTCTTCAAATTTCAACCCTTTCTAACTTCATTTGCTATTTTTCATGCATTTAATGTTTTTTTGAGCAAAATGACCCTGAAATTAAAAAGCTCTACAAATGAACTCTAAAAAGGTAGAAACTTGGCATGGTATCATCATTTCACCCACATAGCATGTGCTAAAAAGTTGAGTGGGTTACGGCAAAAACTAGATGCACTTTGTGCACAAACTGGACCATCTCCTTCGAAGTATGTGGGTTTCAGACGAAAACTCGTGTGTTACAAAGGCATTTCATTTTTTTAACTTATTTCAACTCCAGACTTTTTGTGCATTCAATATGCACCATTCTAAGCCATATCTTCAAATTTCAACCCTTTCTAACTTCATTTGCTATTTTTCATGCATTTAATGATTTTTTTTGAGCTAAATGACCCTGAAATTAAAAAGCACTACAAATGAACTCTGAAAAGGTTGAAACTTGGCATGCTATCATCATTTCACCCACATAGCATGTGCTAAAATGTTGAGAGGGTTACGGCAAAAACTGGATGCACATCGTGTACAAACTGGACCATCTCCTCCGAAGTATCCGCTTTCTTATCTTTTCTTTTTCTTGGTTTGGTAGACATGTCCTTCACATAGAAAACCTGCGCCACATCATTGGCTAGGACGAATGGTTCCTCTATGTACCCAAGATTGTTGAGATCCACTCTAGTCATTCCGTACTGCTGGTCTACCATTACCCCTCCTCCAGTCAGATTAACCCATTTGCACCGGAACAAAGGGACCTTCAAATCACTTCCATAGTCAAGTTCCCATATCTCCTCTATGTAACCATAATATGTGTCCTTTTCCCTATTGGTGTTTACTGCATCGTCAAAGCGGACACCACTATTTTGGTTGGTGCTCTTTTTATCTTGGGTGATCGTGTAAAATGTATTCCCATTTATCTCGTATCCTTGGAAAGTCAATATAGTCGAAGATGGTCTCTTGGCCAACAAGTACAACTCATCTTCAACAATGTCGTCATTCATGAGATGTGTTTGCAACCAACCGCCGAAAGCCTCAATGTGTGTACGTTTAATCTAGGGGTCATACTGCTCTGGGTTCTTGGAGCGTATAATATCCATGTGTTTCTCGATATACCGGGTCACCGAGGTAGAATTTTATAGAACTGCATAGTGTTCTTGCGCCCAAGAATGCCCGTCCCTACATATTATTGATTTTGGTCCAAGCGTGCCTTTTCCAGGCAGTCTCCCCTCATGCCGCGATTGAGGAACACCAATCGACTTAAGGTTAGGACTAAAGTCAACACAAAAATCAATAACCTCCTCTGTTTCATGGCCCTTGGAGATGCGTCCTTCTGGCCCAGCACTGTTATGAACATATTTGTTTAAGACTCCCATGAACCTCTCAGAGGGGAACATATTGTGTAGGAATACAGGACCCAGAATGGCAATCTCTTCGACTAGGTGAACTAGGATGTGCGTCATAATATTGAAGAAGGATGGTGGGAACACCAACTCGAAACTAACAAGACATTGGACCAAATCATTCTGTATGGTTGGTAGGATTTCCGGATCGATTACCTTCTGCCAAATTGCATTGAGGAATGAACATAGCTTCACAATGGCTAATCAAACATTTTCTGGTAGAAGCCCCATCAAGGCAACCGAAAGCAATTGCGTCATGATCACGTGGCAGTCATGAGACTTTAGGTTCTGGAATTTTTTCTCTGCCATATTTATTATTCCCTTTATATTCGACGAGAAACCAGACGGGACCTTCATACTGAGTAGGCATTCAAAAAATATTTCCTTCTCTGCTTTGGTAAGAGCATAGCTGGCAGGACCTTCATCCTACTTTGGATGCGTGCTATCTTTTGCGTTCAGACAATGCTGGTCCTGCCGTGCCTCCGGTGTATCTTTTGTCTTCCCATACACGCCCACGAAGCCTAGCAGGTTCACGCAAAAAATTTTCGTGACGTGCATCACGTCGATTGCAAAGCGGACCTCTAGGACTTTCCAACATTCTAGCTCCCAAAATATAGATTTCTTCTTCCACATGGGGGCGGGTCCATCAACATTAATCGGAACAGATTGTCCGCCAAGACCCTTTCCAAAGATTACTTGTAAACCTTGACCATATCAAGTATATCATCACCAGTACGGAGGACGGGCTTCTTTCGGTGATCTGCCTCACCTTTGAAATGCTTGCCTTTCTTTCTTAAGGCATGCTTGGTCGGAAGAAATCGACGATGTCCCAGGTACACATTATTCTTGCATTTGTCCAAATATATACTTTGAGTCTCATCTAAACAGTGTGTGCATGCATGGTATCCCTTGTTTGTCTGTCCTGAAAGGTTACTAAGAGCAGGCCAATCATTGATGGTTACAAACAGCAATGCTCGCAGGTCAAATTCCTGCTATTTGTGCTCATCCCACACACGTACGCCTTTTTTATTCCACATCTATAAAAGTTCATCAAATAATGGCCTTAGGTACACATCAATGTCGTTGCCGGGTTTCTTAGGGCCTTCGATGAGCACTGGCATCATAATGAAATTCCGCTTCATGCACAACCAAGGAGGAAGGTTATAGATACATAGAGTCACATGCCATGTGCTATGCTTGTTGCTCTGCTCCCCAAAAGGATTAATGCCATCTGCACTTAAACCAAACCATAAGTTCCTTGGGTCATCTGCAAAGTCCGGCCACTTTCTCTCGATTTTTCTCCACTGTGACCCATCAGCGGGTACTCTCAATTTCCCGTCTTTCTAACAGTCTTCTTTGTGCGATCGCAACGACTTGGCATGCTCTTTGTTTTGGAACAAACATTTCAACCGTGGTATTATAGGAGCATACCACATCACCTTGGCAGGAATCCTCTTCCTCGGGCGCTCGCCCTCAACATCATCACCAGGGTCATCGCGACTGATCTTATATCGCAATGCACCGCATACCGGGCATGCATTCAAATTCTCATACTCCTCACCGCAGTAGAGGATGCAGTCATTAAGGCATGCATGTATCTTCTGCACCTCTAATCCTATAGGGCAGACAACCTTATTTTCTTCGTATGTACTGTAGGGCAATTTGTTGTCCTTTGGAAGCTTCTTCTTCATTATTTTCAGTAACTTTTCAAATCCCATGTCAGATAGACCATTCTCTGCCTTCCATTGCAGCAATTCTAGCGTGGTACCGAGCTTTGTGTTGTCATCTTCACAATTTGGGTACAACCCTTTTTTGTGATCCTCTAACATGCACTGCAACTTCAACTTGTCCTTTTCACTTTCGCAGTTTCTCTTTGCATCCTCTTCTTCTTCTTCTTCATTCTCTTCCCCCATTGTAGTACCATCATATTCAGGAAACCCAGGATAGTTGTCATCATCCTCTTCTTCTTCATTCTCTTCCATTCGAACCCCTATTTCTCCGTGCTTGGTCCAACAATTATAGACGGACATGAAACCAGACGTAAACAGGTGGACTTTAATGTGTTTTGCGCTAGAGTAAGTCTTATCATTATTACACACACCACTTGGACAACACATAAAACCACCCCGCTTGTTCGCCTCAGCCGCACGCAGAAAACTATGCACGCCATTAATGAACTGGGGAGAGCGCCGGTCATCGTACATCCATTGCCGGTTCATCTTCATTACACAACACCGAAAAGACCAAATTAATACAAGTTCATACGTAAAGTTCGTACACACTTATTCTCATAAAACAACATACAACTATCTAGCTAAAACACTTAAATGCAACAATAAATGCGATCAAAATCGCCACTAAGGTAACAATTGATCCAACAGCATAATGATACCAAGCCTCTTTATTAATGGCATATTTTCTAATCTTTCTAATCTTCAAGCGCATTGCATCCATCTTGATCTTGTGATCATCGACGACATCGGCTACGTACAACTCCAATTTCATCTTCTCTTCTTCAACTCTTTTCAATTTTTCTTTCTATGGGGACCCCGACTCATAAGTCGTGATCACCGAATGCACGTGTACAGTGATCCCAGAGATCAATGCTCACTGAACACACAGAAGCTGAATAACAAGAGTCTTACATCCTTACATACCGTCTTACACAAATAAAGACCATGAAGGTCAAGTCTTACATAGATAGGGCCATGAAGACCAAATAATAAACACAACTAGCAGTGGAAATCTTGATCGGAAGCGTGAACGCATGCCATCTGCCTTAAACCTACAGGCATTCTGACTGGGAAGCATCCTAGTTCGCATGTTCGTCACCAACGAACTCTTCACCATACTCCTGCTCTTCCATGCCTGGCCAATTAAATAACCAGTGGCAAGCCAATGAGTACTTTGAATGTACTCGCAAGCAACCCAAGTTTTGGAACAAGGTATAACAATGCATGATATAGCACTAAGTAGGTAAGTTTTGCAGAAAGCTAATTTTAAATGCAATGATATGATCAAGTAACTTGAATAAACATGCATCAGCTGTTGACTGGTATTCATGTGAACAAGTCTCAGTTTTCATCATAAGCAGGGGTTGAACATCTCATGTACATCATCGTGCCAAGTCATCGGACTTAGCCCAAGTTTCATCCTTCTGTCATCCACACACACACATACACCAAGTTTGTGAAAACATCAGACCTAGTTTAAGCAGGACCTCCAACTGTCCTTGACCGTGGACACTACTATTCGAATAGTTTGACACTCTGCAGAGGTTGCACACTTTACCCACAAGACTTGGGAAACTTCTGTGTCAAGCCATGACTCGCGGTATTGTCCATACCCGAGGTAAGTACATGGACATTGCCTTTCCCCTGACGATACTAAACAAAAAGTCCACTCGATTGGTACCCAGCCCACATGATGTACATCACAAGTATCATCCATGCAGGGACCAATGGTGTGCCCGGTGCCTGTGAAGACAGCGCATGATCGTCCTTACCGGCACGACCCCGTATCGAGAGTGACCACGTCATTCCCGCCACTAGTAATGCGGGCTCTATGCTAGTACCCATCAAAGTAATCAACAAAGCCCCGTCCCATAAGGGATATCGTGGTTGTACATGTAAGGTTGGGATGGTCAGCAAATCTTAAATCTCTCTATTTTCGAAAACACACACACACAACCTGCTCCGGTACACCACTTCTTTCTCAAGTGGTTAGCTAGCACAACATCTTCTCCCTCGAGCATTAGTGGCACCCGACGGGGTTTTCGAAAAGTCTTTGAAATCATTTTGTTTCCATCACCATGCATATTCCCGTCCCACTTTGCGTAGCAACTACTTAGCAACCTAACTACTCCCCACCCGCACAACCCTCATAAGGAGGTAGGGTCATGCACGATGCAAGTATCAACAAGGAAGTATCGGAGGCATCCCACCGAAGGGGATACCACATCATCATGATCATCATCGGCACATAAAGTGCTATATGACATGCATGAAAAGTTTCTTAACATGGTCAAAGGGATGCTTGCCTGGCTCAACAAAGTCTTCGGGGTCTTCAAAGTCTTTGGGTCCAACTCCCTCGTCAACAGCGCAATCTATCGTTGCGATAAATATCGATAATAATAAGCATCACAACAAAACAGAGCACAGACTTCACTTCTAAAATGTTACCCTGCTCTGATAAATACTACAAGCTATTCTAAAAATATGTCTATATGGTTTTGCGGTCAAAAAGGTTTTCAAAATTATTTTTAACAGTGGCTAAAATATTTAAAACTAGCATTTAAATAAAATCAGTTCATAAAATATTTTCCAAAATTTATAAAAAAGGCACTATTAAATTCTACAGAATATTCTTAGATTTGTGGAGTTGGAAATATGTCAATAGGACAAATAATTTGTCCTGTGGAATTTTTGGGATTCTGAAAGAAAAGAAAAAGAAAAACGGGTTCGGGTAAATGGGCCAAAAGCGGCTGGCCGAATCGGCCCAGCCAGCGGCGCCGACCCGCGAGAGCCTGGCGCGCGCGCGTGGCTGATTTAAACCTGACCGGTGTGCCAGGCCGGTCAGGGAGAGATAGGGAGGTGGGAGACCTGGGGGAGGATGACAAGCGGGGCTCGCTTGACATCACCTTCCACGGGCCACAGGAGGTCGAGGGGGCTCACCGGCGGCTACAAGGCACGAGGAGGCGAACGGCGGTTATCGGCGTGCTCAGGGCCTCGTCGCCAGTCGGTTGGTAGAGGAGGAGGGGGCCGGGGAGCTCTTGTTCGCCGGCGGTGAGGATGCAGGGCGGCGGTGCTTCAGGTCGAGCTTGACTCCATCGCTACACGCTGCAACATAGAAGGACAAGAGGGGGAATGGGGTCAGGGAAGTCCAGATGTTCCAGATCGAAGAAAGGAGGAGGCTGGGGAAGTCCCTACATCGTGAACGCCGGCGACCCGAGGCGGCGGCGCTACGGTCGATTTCGAGCGCTCAAGCACGGGGAGATCGAGTTGGGGCTTCTGGAGTGAGATTGGAAGGGAGAGGTAGAGTCCGGAGGGGAGAGAGGTGCGGGGGCGGCTCTAATAGTGGGGGCGCGAGTCCACCAAGCTCGGGTGCGCCGGCGAGCTTGGGGATGACGCCAGAGGCCACGGGCTAGGAGCGGGTGTGACTACGGTCCACCTGGGGCTCGTCCACGACCTGGGGAGGCAATAGGGGAGGCGGGGGCGTGCGCGCGTGCGAGCCCCGCGGTTGGCCGAGCTGGGCGGCGTAGGGCACGCGCGGGGGAGGCCGCCGGAGAGAGAAGGAGGAGGGGGCCGACAGGGTGGCGGTTTGCGGACGTCGAGGGCATCTCGGGGGATAGCTCCCCGCATCCCTAGGATGTCGGGAGGCTCGGGATGGGTGCGGCTACAGTGCGGGAGCACACCGTAGCTCGCTCCAGAGCGTCCAAATGGCCGGCATTACCGTTGACCGCGCGCTTTGGGGTGCCCCACCTTGTCCAGTAGCTCCTGGGGGTTGCTTAGATGCTCCTAGGATGCTCTGGAGCTAGGGTGAGGGGAGGGAGAAGAAAATTGGAGTTGAGAAGCTCCTGTTTAGGCTGCCCAGAAGGAGAAACAGGGGTTTTACCCCCCATAATGATTGAGCCTTGGCCAGATAAAGTTGCTGGAGGTGCAATACAATACTAGAAGGCTGTGGTAAAAATTTGAACCCAAGGAGAACAGTAAAAGGGGGTCAAACATTGGTTTTACCATTTTGGTAGAAGGTGTTTGATGGTGATTAGGGCAAGCAAATGGGCCTTGCTTGCCATTAGACTTTACAGGGTCAAATGTTGGTTATAATTAGGGTTGATCAGCAAGTTTGAGCTTGATTGAAGAAAGTTCACAATGTAACTTTGTAAAACCGTAGAAATCAACAGAATCAGATTTCTATAGATCTAGGCATGCATTTCACTTCCCACAAATCCACCATTTGGGGTGGTATCATTATTTGGGGTTTAACACATGCCCACAAATTTTGGGGTCAAGGGAAGAAACTTCACAATGTAAAGTTCCTCAAATTTGGCTCTGGACAGGAATGGTTTTGGAATATTTTGGTGAAGCAAATAAAGGGGGATTGAGATGAAACTTTGCAAGATCATCACATATGGCATGTGTGTCTTGCTGAAATTTTCCTGGAATTTATTGAGAATATTTCTTATAGAAATATTTCAAAATCTTGATTTGGGCAGAAAGGGTTTTGAGGGGCTTTGCCTATGATTTTGAACATGACCATGTGTTGAAACTCACATATATGGAAAATATATGTCCACTGAGTTTCCCTAAATTTTCTCAAATATTTTTAAAGCATTTAAAGAATTTTTCCCTATAAAAGACCATTTCTGTCCTGAAGAAAAAGCCTTTAAATAAAATAGTAAAATAATCTTTAAAATTAACATTTGGTGGTTTTGGGAAGTCATATATATAGTAGGTTTCAAATAAAGCCTTTGGGGAAAAAGGATCCACCCAATTTGAGGACTTGCAGTGCAAACCTCAACTAAGGGGTTTTTTGAAAACCTAATTTGAATAAATTCTTTCTGGTCAAAATAAATTTTGATTAAATTAGTTTTAGGTACTATGCACATGGTATGATCATTGGGCAAGATGTTGGGTCAAGGAAGATGAGTATAGAGAGGATTAGATCCTAGGAGTGCCAAACATAATCAACCAAACAAGCAACAATTCAAACAAGCATGCACTCAAAAAGTTTTAACTGGTTCCAAATATTTGTAAATCCACATCATGGCAAAGTGATACAACACAAGGTGTGACAGACCTACCGCCCTTACAAGAATCTCGTCCCCGAGATTCCTAGGCTAAGCGCTAAAAAGATAAGGGAACTCAGATCTAAGATAGTCTTCACGCTCCCAGGTTGCTTCTGCTTCAGTGTGGTTGCTCCATTGGACCTTGAAGTACTTGAAGGTGCGGCTTCGGGTGCAACACTCAGCTTCATCCAAAATATGAACTGGTCTCTCACGATAAGTGAGGTCTGGCTGAAGGTCGATGGCTTGATGGTCGATGTCTTTGTAGAGGTCGGGGCGGTTGGGAACTTGAAGACACTTCCGGAGTTGTGATACGTGAAAAACGTTGTGCACTTCTGATAACTCGGAAGGTAGCTCTAGCTGGTAGGCAACTTCTCCTCGCTTGGTGGTGATCTTGAAGGGGCCGATGTATCTTGGTGCAAGCTTTCCCTTGACGTGGAAATGCTTGGTTCCTTTGAGAGGCGTGACTCGGAGGTAGACATGGTCACCGACACAGAAGTTCACTTCTCGGCAGTGAGAGTCGGCGCAACTCTTCTCTCTTAACTTGGCGGTCTCGAGGCGCTCTCGGACGAGTTGAACTTGCTCTTCGGCTTCGCGGAGAATGTCTGGGCCAAAGACTAGTCCTTCTCCTGTTTCCGACCAGTTGAGGGGAGTACGGCACTTGCGTCCATACAACACCTCAAATGGTGCCATCTGAAGACTCGACTGATAGTTGTTGTTGTAGGAGAACTCGACGAATGGTAAGCAATCTTCCCACTTAGCTCCATACGCCAGAACACAAGCACGGAGCATGTCTTCGAGTATCTGATTTACTCGTTCTGTCTATCCTCCAGTCTGGGGGTGAAAGGCAGTGCTGAAGGATAGCTTGGTTCCCATCGCTTCTTGAAACTTCTTCCACAACCTCGAGGTGAACTGGGTACCTCGGTCAAAAACGATCTGCTTCGAAACTCTGTGGAGGCTCACAATACGCTCGATGTAAAGGTTGGCTAGCTTGTTACCATTGTAGGTGGTCTTGACGGGAATGAAGTGGGCTACCTTGGTCAGGTGATCGACAATGACCCAGATAGAATCATGTCCCTTGCTCGACCTTGGTAATCCGGTGATGAAGTCCATTCCGATCTTGTCCCACTTCCATTCAGGCACTTTGAGAGGTTGGAATAGTCCAGCGGGTCGCTGATGCTTAGCTTTGACTCTCTGGCATATGTCACACTTAGCGACAAAGGTGCCTATCTCCCGTTTCATGCCATGCCACCAGAATCTTGTCTTGAGGTCTTGGTACGTCTTGGTTCCTCCGGGATGGATGGAGTATGGAGTGTCATGAGCTTCTTGCAAGATCAAGTTCTTGAGCTCTTCCTTGTGGGGTATGCAGATGCGATTCCTGAACAATACAACTCCTTGTTCATCCACTGAGAATCCTGGGGCCTGGCCAGCCATGATCTTCCTCTTGATTCCTTCAATGCTTTCGTGTCCCTTCTGAGCTTCCTTAATATCATCCATCAAGGTAGGCTTTGCTTCGAGGTTGGCTAGGAATCCAGGTGCAACTAGTTCCAAACCAAGCTTTCAAGTTCTTCATACAGGGCGGGTAGCCTTTCCTTAATCATAGCGTTCAAGGAACAAGCCTTTCTGCTTAAGGCGTCTACTACCACGTTAGCCTTTCCGGGGTGGTATTGAACACAGAGGACGTAATCCTTGATCAACTCCAACCATCTTTGCTGCCTCATGTTCAATTCCTTCTACGTGAAAATATACTTCAAACTTTTATGGTCTGTGTATATCTCACATCGCTTCCCTAGAAGGTAATGTCGCCATGTCTTCAAGGCATGAACCACGGCTGCCAACTCAAGATCATGAGTAGCGTAGTTCTCTTCATGAGGACGTAGCTGTCTGGATAGATATGCTACGACTCTGCCTTCTTGCATCAAAACACCTCCAAGCCCGGTTCTCGATGCATCACAATATATCACAAACTCCTTGTGAATATCGGGGGTGGCCAAAACTGGGGCTGTTGTCAATCTCTTCTTGAGCTCTTGGAAGCTTTCTTCACACTTTGGCGTCCAATCGAACTTCTTGTCCTTCTTCAAGAGCTGAGTCATGGGCCAGGCAATGCTCGAAAATCCTTCGACGAACTTGCGGTAATATCCTGTGAATCCGAGGAAGCTCCTGACTTCCTTCACATTGGTTGGGGATTGCCATTCAGTCACGGCTTCAATCCTTGCAGGATCCACTGACAATCCTTCTGTAGTCAATACATGACCCAAGAATCCAACTTCGTGCAGCCAGAATTCACAGTTGCTGAATTTGGCATAAAGCTGGTGGTCTCGAAGCTTGTCTAGGACCAATCTCAAGTGTTGCTCATGCTCTTCTTCAGACTTGGAGAAGACGAGTATGTCATCAATGAAGATGACAACAAACTTGTCCAAGTATTCCATGAAGACCTTGTTCATGAGGTACATGAAGTAGGCAGGGGCATTGGTCAACCCAAATGACATGACCGTATATACATACAGGCCATACCGGGTTACAAACGCCGTCTTCGGGATGTCTTGGGGCCTGATCTTCAACTGGTAGTACCCAGACCTGAGATCGATCTTGGAAAACACCTTAGCTCCATTCAGCTGATCGAACAGGTCTTCAATCTTGGGGAGTGGGTACTTGTTCTTGATTCTGCCCTCATTGAGAGAACGGTAATCGACACAGAGTCGGATAGTCCTGTCCCTCTTTGACACAAATAGAATAGGTGATCCCCAAGGAGAGGCACTAGGGCGAATGAATCCTTTCCTGAGCTGCTCTGCCAGTTGCTTCTTCAGTTCAGCCAACTCTACGGATCCCATTCTATTGGGCTTCTTATAGATGGGTCCTGCTCCGGGCGTTAGCTCAATGATGAACTCAATGTCGCGGTCAGGAGGCATTTGGGCAGCTCATCAGGAAATACATCCGGGTATTCACATACTACTGGCACTTGATCCAACTCAATTCCCGATAGACAATTAACCTGAGGGGCTTGAGTGGAGGTAGAGCTGGGGACATACTTGACTTCCACTCCTTGGCTATTGGTTATGGTGACGGTCCTCTTGGTACAATCCAAGTAGCCTTGGTTCTTGATTAGCCAGTCCATGCCTAGAATCACATCCAAGCCTTCCGACTTCAGGACGATAAGGTCTGCTAGGAATTCTACCCCGTTGATGTTAATCTCAACTCCTTTACAACCTATCCCGGACTTCATAACTAATCCCGGGGTTTGTATCAACATACGACTACCCAGGGGTGAAGGCTTCATGCCACTCTCTAGTGCAAACTTTTGAGTGACAAAAGAATGCAAAGCTCCACAATCAAACAGTACTGTTGCTGGGGTTGAGTTAACGAGGAACGTACCCAGTATGACGTCCGGGTCTTCCTGGGCTTCCTCAGCGGTGACGTGATTCACACGATCCTTGCCATTGTTGGGCTGGTTGCGGGGAGCTGGGTTCCTTGGTGGCGCTCCACGGCCTTGACCTTGGTTCGGCGCATTGGGGCGCGGTGCATCTAGCTTCTTGTTGGGACACAACCTAGAGATGTGTCCTGGCTGACCACATCCAAAGCAAGTGACTTGTCCAGGATTGTTTTTGTAATTCCCGCCGTCGTTGTTGTTATTGGGGTTATTGTAAGCTGGCCTGGGATTGCCGTATTGCTGAGGCTGGTAGCTCGGACAAGGTGATGGAGGTCTAGCCTGTTGTGGCTGATAGGCTGGCTTGGCTGGGGCTGGCTACTAGGGGCGAGGCTTCTGGTTGTTGGAACTACCCTTGCTAATCATCTTGCGCTTGCAAGTGTTGTCTATGGCACGACGCTTGTCTTCCAGCATGAGAGCCTTGTTCACCAGGTCAAAGAAGCTCCGACAGTCGCAGACTATGAGCTGATACTGCAGGGTCTGCTGAAGTCCTTCCATGAAGCGTTCCATCAAGGCAGCCTCCGTGTTGACATCTTCAGGTGCATACCATGACAGCAGGTTGAACTTCTGCATGTACTCCTTGACAGAGCCACTTCCTTGCTTCAGCGCTCGGAATTCTCTCTTCTTGATAGCCATGATCCCAGAAGGAATGCGGGCGGTGCGAAATCCTTCCTTGAAGTTATCCCAGGTGATCACTCGATCGCCTTGCATGACCTTGAATCCATCCCACCAAGCTCTGGCGGTACCTTCGAGGCAGTGAGAGTCATAAAGCACCTTCTCATGATCCTCATTGCAATTGACCAGTGCAAGGAGGTCCTCGATGGTGCGGATCCAGTCATCGGCATCCAGGGGTTCAGCAGTCTCGGTGAAGGTTGGGGCAAATTCCTCATGAACTCAGACACAGTGGAGCGGCCATTGCCGTTCCTGCCTTGCCGTTGGTTGTTCACAAGGACTTGGGCCATCTGCTGGATGGCAGCAGTGTTGGCTTGGCGTTCCTCCAGGAGAACTTGGAGAAACTGAGCTATGCTCATGTTCTCAGGTGGAGGTGGTGGCGGGGGAATGTCGCCTTGTGGCTGCTCCTGGTGTCCTCCAGCCTGAGCAGTCCCACCAGCTCCCTGTTGCTGGCTGGAGTTGCCGGCTTCAGGGTTGGTGAAGAAGCTGTTGCGGGTTGCAGTCACCATCCTGTTTGGAGCAGCCAAGTCAAATAACTGGGATAAACGAGAGGAAAAGCAATACTGGGGAAAGCGCGCCTAAGGGGGTTGGTATAGTGCAAGTGTGGTAAAACAAAGGTCGAAAGACGAACACATATATTAAGATAGGATAGACGATGGAGTCACTTACATGTTGCCTAAGTCAAAAGCGCGACTTGCATCGGAACACAAACAACAAGCACAACTGGTTTCATATGAACCATTACACGGACTCGACTTCGCATGAGGGGTACATGACTGATCCTACCCTAGGGGTTCTCGGACTCAGGTGGTGGAGTGCTCGGTCTCATAGTCACCCTCCTCTGGGTCTTCCTCCTGATCATCATCCATACGGGCATCGTCTCCGGTCGAAGGGGTTGAATAACGAGGAGGCCCATCCCGACGACGCTTCGTCGGTGGGTCTGTGAAGAGCTCACGGTACTCCTTCGCACTCATGTGACGACGACGTGTGGGTGCATCTCTAGCTCGGGGTACTCCTCCTCGGTAAGCGACAGCTGGTCATCCCTCAGGGGCTCCATCCTTCTTGATCCTGTCTGGCTTCGTCTTGGCTTGACGAAGTAGCTCTCGGGTGTGATGAAGTTCCTCGCAGAGCTTCATGGACTCCTTAATCAGGTGGTGAGCCAGACTGTTGGCGGAGAGGCTGAAGTAGGTCTAGAATCTGAGTGGTGTCCCATCCTCCTTGGATGGAACCAACGTCCAACTCTCGCCAATATCATCCCTCCTGAAGGGTAGATAGCGAGTAGCTGGTTCGTTAGCCATCTCTGGGATGATTCCTCGAAGGTGGAGGAGTGCCTTCCGTGCAGCTGTCTCGACTGCGAGTGCCATGGTCTCCATCTGTGGTCCTTCAAAGAACCAACTAGTCGGGCAGTCGTTTGCCTTCACGACCACATCAACGTGGTACTCCTTCGTGACGGCATCGACCCAGTGCTCGTGATAGAGGGAAATGGGTGGTTGGCGATATTGGCACTTCTCCAGGCTATCCTCAAGGAGTTGGGGAAAGCCGGATGCTAGGAGGGCTTCGGGTACGACGGCCATCTACAAGGTTTGAAGGGAGGAGAGTCAGTAGGTTGCTATGTGGAGAATAGAAGAGGTAAAAAGTGCAGAAACTCCTAAGTGGGTGCTAGGTGTAGCTTTGAAAACGGTTTTATCCTAACTAACGTCCATGCTAACTAAGGGATTCCTATGGTCATGATGGCTCTGATACCAGCTCTGTGGGGACCCCGACTCATAAGTCGTGATCACCGAATGCACGTGTATAGTGATCCCAGAGATCAATGCTCACTGAACACACAGAAGCTGAATAACAAGAGTCTTACATCCTGACCTACCGTCTTACACAAATAAAGACCATGAAGGTGAAGTCTTACATAGATAGAGCCATGAAGATCAAATAACAAACACAACTAGCAGCGGAAATCTTGATCGAAAGCGTGAACCCATGCCATCTACCTTAAACCTACAGGCATTCTGACTGGGAAGCGTCCTAGTTTGCATGTTCGTCACCAACTAACTCTTCACCATACTCCTGCTCTTCCATGCATGGCCAATTAAATAACCAGTGGCAAGCCAATGAGTACTTTGAATGTACTCGCAAGCAACCCAAGTTTTGGAACAAGGTATAACAATGCATGATATAGCACTATGTAGGTAAGTTTTGCAAAAAGCTAATTTTAAGTGCAATGATATGATCAAGTAACTTGAATAAACATGCATCAGATGTTGACTGGTATTCATGTGACCAAGTCTCAATTTTCATCATAAGAAGGGGTTGAACATCTCATGTTCATCATCGTGCCAAGTCATCGGACTTAGCCCAAGTTTCATCCTTGTGTCATCCACCCACACACACATACACAAAGTTTGTGAAAACAACAAACGTATTTTAAGCAGGACCTCCAACTGTCCTTGACCGTGGACACGGCTATTCGAATAGTTTGACACTCTGCAGAGGTTGCACACGTTACCCACAAGACTCGGGAAACTTTCGTGTCAAGCCACGACTCGTGGTATTGTCCATACCCGAGGTAAGTACCCGAACATTGCCTTTCCCCTGACGATACTAAACAAAGAGTCCACTCGATTGGTACCCAGCCCACATGATGTACATCACAAGTATCATCCATGCAGGGACCAACGGTGTGCCCGGTGCCTGTGAAGACAGCGCATGATCGTCCTTACCGGCACGAACCCTTATCGAGAGTGACCACGTCACTCCCGCCACTAGTAATGCGGGCTCTATGCTAGTACCCATCAAAGTAATCAACAAAGCCCTGTCCCATAAGGGGTATCGTGGTTGTACATGTAAGGTTGGGATGGTTAGCAAATCTTAAATCTCTCCGTTTTCGAAAACACACACACACAACCTGCTCCGATACACCACTTCTTTCTCAAGTTGTTACCTAGCACAACATCATCTCCCTCGGGCATTAGTGGCACCCGACGGGGTTTTCGAAAAGTCTTTGAAATCATTTTGTTTCCATCACCATGCATATTCCCATCCCACTTTGCGTAGCAACTACTTAGCAACCTAACTACTCCCCACCCGCACAACCCTCATAAGGAGGTAGGGTCATGCATGATGCAAGTATCAACAAGGAAGTAGCGGAGGCATCCCACCGAAGGGGATACCACATCATCATGATCATCATCGGAACATAAAGTGCTATATGACATGCATGAAAAGTTTCTTAACATGGTCAAAGGGCTGCTTGCCTGGCTCAACAAAGTCTTCGGGTCCAACTCCCTCGTCAACAGCGCAATCTATCGTTGCGATAAATAACGATAATAATAAGCATCACAACGAAATAGAGCACAAACTTCACTTCTAAAATGTTACCCTGCTCTGATAAATAATACAAGCTATTCTAAAAATATGTGTATAAGTTTTTGTGGTGAAAATGGTTTTCAAAATTATTTTTAACAGTGGCTAAAATATTTAAAACTAGCATTTAAATAAAATCAGTTCATAAAATATTTTCCAAAATTTATAAAAATGGCACTATTAAATTCTACAGAATATTCTAAGATTTGTGGAGATGGAAATATGTCAATAGGACAAATAATTTGTCCTGTGGAATTTTTGGGATTCTGAAAGAAAAGCAAAAGAAAAATGGGTTCGAGCAAATGGGCCAAAAGCGGCTGGCCGAATCGGCCCAGCCAGCGGAGCCAACCAGCGCGAGCCTGGCGCGCGCGCGTGGCTGATTTAAACATGACCGGTGGGCCAGGCCGGTCAGTGAGAGAGAGGGAGGCGCGAGCCTGGCCCGCTTGTCATCACCTTCCTCGGGCCAGAGGAGGTCGAGGGGGCTCACCGGCGGCTACAGGGTACGAAGAGGCGAATGGCGGTCACCGGCGTGCTCAGGGCCTCGTCGCCAGTCGGTTGGTGGAGGAGGAGGGGGCCGGGGAGCTCTTGTTCGCCGGCGGTGAGGATGTAGGGCGGCGGTGCTTCGGGTCGAGCTTGACCCCGTCGCTACGCACTGCAACAGAGAAGGACAAGAGGGGGAATGGGGTGAGGGAGGTCCAGAGGTTCCAGATCGAAGGAAGGAGGAGGCCGGGGAAGTCCCTACAGCGCGAACGCCGGCGACCCGAGGCGGCGGCCCTACAGTCGATCTCGAGCGCTCGAGCACGGGGAGGTCGAGCTGGGGCTTCTGGAGTGAGATTGGAAGGGAGAGGTAGAGTCCGGAGGGGAGAGGGAGGTGCAGGGGTGGCTTAAATAGAGGGGGCGCGAGTCCACCGAGCTCGGGTGCGCCGGCGAGCTCGGGGCCGAGGCCAGAGGCCACGGGGGGAGGAGCTAGTGTGACTACGGTCCACATGGGGCTCGTCCACGACCTGGGGAGGCAATAGGGGAGGCGGGGGCGTGCACGCGTGCGAGCCCCGCGGTTGGCCGAGCTAGGCAGCGTCGGGCACGCACGGGGGAGGCCGCCGGAGAGAGAAGGAGGAGGGGGCCGACAGGATGGTGGTTTGCGGACGTCGAGGGCATCTCGGGGGACAGCTCCCCGCATCCCTAGGCTGTCGGGAGGCTCGGGATGGGTGCGGCTACAGTGCGGGAGCACACTGTAGCATGCTCCAGAGCGTGCAAATGGCCGGCATTGCCGTTGGCCGCGCGCTCTGGGGTGCCCCACCTTGTCTAGTAGCTCCTAGGCGTTGCTTAGATGCTCCTAGAATGCTCTGGAGCTAGGGTGAGGGGAGGGAGAAGAAAATTGGAGGAGAGAAGCTCCTGTTTAGGCTGCCCAGAAGGAGAAACAGGGGTTTTAACCCCCATAATGATTGAGCCTTGGCAAGATAAAGTTACTAGAGGTGCAATGCAATACTAGAAGGCTGTGGTAAAAATTTGAACCCAAGGAGAATAGTAAAAGGGGGTCAAACAGAGGTTTTACCATTTTGGCAGAAGGTGTTTGATGGTGATTAGGGCAAGCAAATGGGCCTTACTTGCCATAAGACTTTACAGGGTCAAATGGTGGTTAGAATTAGGATTGATCACCAAGTTTGAGCTTGATTGAGGAAAGTTCAAATGTAACTTTGTAAAACCCTAGAAATCAACAGAATCAGATTTTTGTAGATCTAGGCATGCATTTCACTTCCCACAAATCCACCATTTGGGGTGGTATCATTATTTGGGGTTTAACACATGCCCACAAAGTTTGGGGTCAAGGGAAGAAACTTCACAATGTAAAGTTGCTCAAATTTGGCTCTGGACAGGAATGGTTTTGGAATATTTTGGTGAAGCAAATAAAGGGGGATTGAGATGAAACTTTGCAAGATCATCACATATGGCATGTGAGTCTTGCTGAAATTTTCCTGGAATTTATTGAGAATATTTCTTATAGAAATATTTCAAAAGCTTGATTTGGGCAGAAAGGGTTTTGTGGGGCTTTGCCCATGATTTTGATCGTGACCATGTGTGGAAACTTATATATATGGAAAATATATGTCCACTGAGTTTCCCTAAATTTCTCAAATATTTTTAAAGCATTTAAAGAATTTTTCCCTATAAAAGACCATTTCTGGCCTTAAGAAAAAGCCTTTAAATAAAATAGTAAAATAATCTTTAAAATTAACATTTGGTGGTTTTGGGAAGTCATATATGTAGTAGGTTTCAAATAAAGCCTTTGGGGAAAAAGGATCCACCCAATTTGAGGACTTGCAGTGCAAACCTCAACTCAGGGTTTTTTTGAAAACCTAATTTGAATAAATTCTTTTTGGTCAAAATAAATTTTGATAAAATTAGTTTTAGGTACTATACACATGGTATGATCATTGGGCAAGATGTTGGGTCAAGGAAGATGAGTATAGAGAGGAGTAGAACCTAGGAGTGCCAAACATAATCAACCAAACAAGCAACAATTCAAACAGGCATGCACTCAAAAAGTTTCAATTGCTTCCAATTATTTGTAAATGCACATCATGGCAAAGTGATACAACACAGGGTGTGACAGTTTCAAATCCTCATTTTCTTTTTCAACTAAATTTAACTTCTTGACAATAGGGTTGGTTGGAATTTCCGGTTCAACTACCTCCTAGATAAAAATATCTATGTCAACTTGATGGGCATAATTGTCCTCAACACGAAATGCGACAAATAGTTATAAAAGAGAATATACCACATCCGAATCGTAAACTGGACGAGGGCCGACGGGCACGGATATCAAAACCATGGCACTATATATAACAAACGATCATACAAGTAAGAAAATTATGCAAGTAACTATCTAAATCATACAAATATGATTTTTTTATAAAAAGGATAAGAACAAGAAGAGGCTCACCAAGGTGGTGCCTGCGACGGGACGGTGCGGGCGATCGATGGTAGTTAGGACGGGGATGGGAAGGCATTAAGTAAACCACACCTACACACATATGCAAACTAGGAAGTTAATTTGAGCTCAAATTGCACATAAATAAAAAAAACTCCCACATAATTACACCCAAAATGAAACCCACAAATTACAATACTTATAAAGCATTGCACGAGCTGATCTAGCAATGAGAGATGAAAATACAAAGTTCCTAACCTTTGTGAACACTTGGATGGATTGAGGTGCCTCAAATGTTGACAAATCTTGGCAAAAATGGAGGGATGAGCTCGAGAAGAGGAAGAGAAAACAGAGAAATGGAGAGGATGAGCTCGGGCTGGAAGAAGCACATCTATATATAGGGATACATTTAGTCCCGGTTGGTCCTACAAACCGGGACTAGAGGTCCATCTCTAGTCCCGGTTGGTGTTACAAACCGGGACTAAAGGTGCTCGCAGGGCCCAGCCTGACACCAGCCTGCCACCACACCTTTAGTCCCGGCTGGTAACACCAACCGGGACTAGAGGTTCCATCTCTAGTCCCGGTTTGTGTTAGCAACCGGGACTAAAGTGGCTCGCAGGGGCCCCAGCCTGCCACCACCCTGCCACCACCCCTTTAGTCCCGGTTGGTAACACCAACTGGGACTAAAGGTTACTCATGAACCGGGACTAATGCCTAGCCTAATGAACCGGGACTATTGGTCGCATTAGTCCCAGTCCAGAAGCCAACCGAGACAAATGCTTCGATCCAAAGGCCTGTTTCTACTAGTGCTAGACTTCATTTTTTTGCCACTACAATGATGTTTTTTACTACTATGCAATGGAAAAAGGGATCGACAACTGAATATTGTTATGCCAACACACTTCTTTCTGGGGTGTGCTTTTAGCAATAAGATGCATGCTTCTCAAGAGGACGCAAACTGTACTTGATTGAGAATGAGAACAACAACCTTTGCTTCTACTATCTACTTTCATTTATTGAAATTCAACTGTTTGTGTTTATAACATTTATTTCCATGTAAGGCCCATCAATTAGTTATTAGTTTTTGTATACTTCAATTAAGCCTTGGGGAAGTGTAGCCAATCACAATTTTGAAACATGGATCCTCGCATCGGTGACTTTCTCATAGTGCATGGATAAATAGTTACTACTTCGTTGGCACAGTATGATTTTTGAAATCCTTTATATTAAATTTCAGCCAGGACTTATGTTTTTTACTAACCCTATCAAATCATTATTTATTGTAATTTTTGTGCAATTTTCTATATCATCTATTTTGATTGCACTAAAACTTTCTTGTGCTAATATGATTTATCTTACGTTCTGAGGTTCATTTGTTCGTGTTTTGCAGGTGAAAATAGAAATGAGATTTTGAGATAAAAGGATGAGCTCTGAGGAAACATGCCTTGAAAAGGTACATGCATAGTTTGGAAAGCTAATTACACTACTAGAAAAAGGCTTATCCCCAATATCTCTACTAGTGGCGCACCATGATGGTGGTGCGCCGCTGCTATATAGCAATGGCGCACCTGAATCAGGTGCGCCATTGCTATTTTTTTACTAATGGCGCACCACTTGAGCAGTGCGCCATTGCTATTTTTTGTGTCCACCCCCCCCACCAGACATAGCAATGGCGCACCACACCTAGGTGCGCCACTGCTATGCTACATAGGAGTGGCGCACCTAGGAGTGGTGCGCCATTGCTATGTCTGGTGGGTGTGTGTTTGTGTGTGTGTGTGCGCGTGAGGTTAGTAATGGCGCACCCTCCCTGGTGCGCCATTGCTAGGGTTAGCAATGGCGCACCAGGGAGGGTGCGCCATTCCTAACATCTCACACACACACAAACACACACCCCACCCCACACACACACAAACACCCCCCCCCCCCCCCCCCCGTGGCTCGCCTTTTCAGTTTAAAAATAAATAAAATAAAATGATAAAAAAATTCAAATTTAAAAATCCTTCGAGATGCCCATGTGTTATGTGTTCTAGTTGTTAGGAAAATTAACAAACATGAATTTTGAATTTTTTTGCAAAAGGCCGCCGTGTTTCGGTAAAATGGCCGTAACTTTTGCATACTCAAAAAGTTACATCCGAATTCAACTGGCTATGCCCGTTATCGATTTTTTAGAATCCTCAAAAACCTAACAGAAAAAAAGTTACGATGCTTTTAAGATCTGGAGGCAAAAAATTAAAAAATTAAAAAAAGTTAGCAATGGCGCACCAGTGCATAGTGCGCCACTACTATTTTCCCGCCTTCAAAATTCAAAAAAATTTAAAAATAGTAATGGCGCACCACACCTAGGTGCGCCACTGCTATGGTACATAGCAATGGCGCACCACAGCTAGGTGCACCACTGCTATGTACCATAGCAATGGCGCACCACCCCATGGTGCGCCATTACTAATTTTGAAACGCCACAGCTTATATATTAACCCCTGCCTTCTTCCTCCTCCCCCCTCCTCCATGCCCTCTCTTTTCCCTCTTCTTCCTCCCCTCCCTCTCTGTTCTCTGTACATAGTCGCCATGGAAGCCACCCCCTGCCACGGCTCACCCCTCCTCCCCCCTCCTCCGCCCCCTGCCACGCCTGGAGCCACCACCAGTCGGCGCCGACCAGATCTGAGCATGGGAGTCCCAGATCCCCAGCGACCCCCTCCTCCGACCCCAGCGAGCAGCAGCGAGAGCAGAGAGGTAAGGAGGGAGAGAGGAGAAGGAGAGCCGGGGCGGAGGCGAGCTCGAAGCTCCTGGCGGCGGCGTCCATGGCGGCTCAAGCGGCCTCCTGCGGACAGAGAGGTAAGAAGGGAGAGAGGAGAAGGAGGAAGGAGAGGGAAGGGAGAAGAGGAGGGGCGTGAGGAGGTCCAGGAGCTGTGCCGGCTGCGGCCGGAGGCGAGGAGGCGAGATGCAGAACGAAAATTTGCCTAAAAAAAATTGCAGAACGAAAATTATTGAAAAAAGAAAAAAAACGCAAAAAATGGTGCCAGATCTAGATCCAGATCCAGATTTCAAAATTTTACCAGTGGCGCACCTCAATTTCTACTAGTGGCGCACCCTAAGGGATAGTAATGGCGCAGCAGGGGGTGCGCCACTAGTATTTGGATTAGTAATGGCGCACCAGAGGTGCGCCATTACTAACCATTACTAGTGGCGTGGTAATAGTGGCGCACCCATGGTGCGCCATTAATAGCCATATGGGGTGCGCCACTAATAGCCTTTTTTCTAGTAGTGTTAGTTGAATGTTGTGTCAGATATTCTCAAGCATATCCTCGGTTTTATCATTACCAATTTGAGACGATTTTCCTTGTCTCTGTTTAAGGGTATTTAGTCTTCTGTTTGTGACTATTCTATAATTTGCTCTAGATGATAGAAATTTTCAGTGCTCAAGTAGTTTCTCCTCTTAGAAACAGTTGTGGTGACCTGATTTATTGCAGTCACGTGAATGCTCATCGCACAATGTATTGTAGAAATCCGCATGATTTGTCGCATTTGCTCAACACTTGTTTGATTAGCCGAGGATATGCTGCACCGTTTGCGTCAAAACACACTAAGCATATGACTGCCACTAGGACTTCATTGAAGCCTATGCTGAGATTGGTAAAGTCCATCCTGATATATTTACTGATTAAATAATTCTTAGATTTCCATTGTGTAATTTCCTTTTTCTGTTCTGAACTCTATATGTTATCTATTTTCCTTAAATTTGGGGCAGCAAATGCGTAAGAACTATTACGTCGTTTGTGTTATTTATCACCATCATTGTTATGTGGTGAATAAAGTTGAACTATTTGGTTATCTAACCGTCTTGCATTGTGGAAAGGGGAGAATTTACTTGATTATTTAACCACGCCGTGTCATGAGATATGATCCCCTTTTTAATGGCGTGACATATGAAGTTTTTTAGGCAGTAGAACTTCTATGCATGCCTTGAGCACACCTAGATATACGTACATCTTCATTCGGTGAAGATGTCATCAGGAGTGAAGGGTGGCATTGGAATTTACTTGATTATTTAACCAAGTGAATGATAGCATCTCACAATGGTGTAGTCTAGGATAGGGATACCTACATTTCAAAATTTGTACAATACATTGCAGTAATATACCTTATCTCATCTTGTACCGACTGTTGAATTTCATCTCGAGTTATTGAACGAAAAAATTGTTTTAAGCTGTTTCCCAAGCAAAAAGCCTTTTCATCTTCTACTGCTGTGTGTGTTGTTAAACTATATCTATGTTGTTATTGTTCTCAAAATGAAGAGGCTATATCCTTAAAATATTTGTTAAAATACTATTTGCTAGACAATTGTACTTCAGATTTATGGTTACCTTTGATACTAACATGTATTTTTCTATTAATGGTTCAAAAAACATCCATTTTTAATTTTATGTGTCTTGGTATACCCAACATTCTATTACCACAGTGGATGGGTGCAGCAACGCGCGCCATCGATGATCTAGTACATGTTGACAAGCAGGCCCTGCCGTTCAGTTCTCCACATAGGGGACCCATCATCCAATTCTAAACTTGGAGCCTGGATCTAGGTTTATCTTTGAGCAGAGATGTAATCGTTCTACAATAGATTGAGAAGTTAATAAGAGATGTTGAAGCCGGTGGCATGCGATACGTTGGCGAGTGACATTCGCCCCTGGCATCTCCACGTCACGATCTATCACCTTCGCTGCCGGCGAGTTCCTCCTTCGACACGATGCACTGCGGCTGGTCCTCACCAACGATTGCGGGCGTATCATCGATTCTCATTCTATGCGTGTGGACGAAGTGGTAGATATTGGGTACATTGTTCCTTCCCTTGTCACTTTGCCAGGGTTTGGGACTGACTGCCGATGAGATCCAGTGATCTCCCTCACCGGCGGCGGGGGGAGCAGGCGTCCTCCTCCGCCGCGGACGCTTCGCCATGGGCACATGCTGCACGGGCGTCGTACGGGACGCTCCGTCAGATCCCACCTCCGACCGCTGGGCCCGGGATTTTGGGACACCGACCCACACACCACGGTCATAGGTCTCGGGGCGAACCAGGAACGAACCGCTGCCATGGTGGCTTTGCTGGACCGGAAGAAAACCGCGGCCATGATGCGGATGTCGTGCACGTGGAGCAGGACGAGATGGACCGCCCGGATGCTCCCACAGCTAGGGTTTCCTGCCCCAGAGGTATAAAAGCTTGCTCACTCTATTATCCTACTCCATTTATAGATCTGGATGAGTGTCTCCACCATTTCTGGGAGACGCCATCATGACTCGAGTCTAGGGTTCCTTCCTCCTTCCACTGGTGGGACGACAAGATCTGAGGGGACCCAGGATCCTTTGCTCAGGTGGTTGCTGATCCACCACCAACACCACCCAAAATGAGGGGTGAGGGGTTCGGAGCTGGGAGGCAGGGCCGTGGCGCTTGTCGTTTCGACCTCGGTGCACGCCGGGGCCGTGGCGATGGCGGCCGTGGATTCTCCAACAATGGCGGCGGCGTGGGGCGTGGTCGCGGCAGGGAGAGCAACGTTTGGAAGCGCAAGATCCTGGTGGGTGCGTCTTCGTCCAATGTCCCGTCTGGATCTGTTGAATCTGGGAGGAAGCCACGGCTGCAGACCATGAGCCCCTCGGCCATCAGGAGCGCTGGGATGCGGAGGGCTCCGGCAAGAACCTGCCGGCTGATGATAGATCCCCACCTCCAACCAAGAATCGCGAGATCCCTAACAAGCCTGACCCCCTGGCTTCTTCTGCGGAGGTTTGTGAAATCTGTTGCCTGTCCAGCCATTTTTCTGCTCGCTGTCCTCAAGCTGCATGTGATAGATGTAAGAAGAGGGGACACTTGTCAGTTATTTTCACTGATCTGCTTCCTTGGGAGTGCAATCCTCCCGTGTGTGCCTTTCAAGCTAAGGGGCAGGGCTTTTACTATATCCATGACTACTCTGCTAATAATCCCAGTAATGAAAAAGTTGTTAAAGTCATCATTACTATTGTGGATGGAGAAATTACTGCGAAACAATTAGAAGATGAGTTTGAGATATACTTTGGGCAAGGATGGCGTTGCTCTGCACATTTAATTGCTCCAAATCAGTATGTTATGAGATTTCCTAATCAGCGTGAGGTGGATAGAGGCTTGTATGTGAAGTACATTACTCTCAAATTCCTAGGAGTTGTTGCTTGTATTACTCTCTGGTCTGACGATGTGGGGTTTGAGGGGCTGCTTGAAATAGCCGGGGTCAAAATCAACAGGATTCCTACTAACAAACGATGTGATAGAAATGTTGCTTTTGTGGGAGGTTTGTGTTGGAAATATGCCCTCGAGGCAAAAATAAAGTGATTATTATCATATTTCGTTGTTCATGATAATCGTTTATTATCCATGCTATAATTGTATTGATCGGAAACTCCGATACATGTGTGGATACATAGACAACACTGTGTCCCTAGTGAGGCTCTACTAGACTAGCTCGTTGATCAAAGATGGTCAAGGTTTCCTGACCATAAACAAGAGTTGTCATTTGATAATGGGATCACATCATTAGGAGAATGATGTGATGGACAAGACCCAACCATAAGCATAGCAGTTGATCGTGTCAGTTTGTTGCTACCGCTTTATCCATGTAAAGTATAAGTTCCTACGACCATGAGATCATGCAACTCCCAGACAATGGAGGAATGCCTTGTGTGTATCAAATGTCACAACGTAACTGGGTGACTATAAATGTGCTCTACAAGTATCTCTGAGGGTGTCTGTTGAGTTGGCGTGGATCGAGACTGGGATTTGTCACTCCGTATGACGGAGAGGTATCTCCGGGCCCACTCGATAATACAGCATCATAAGAAGCTTGCAAGCAATTTGACTAAGGAGTTAGTCACAGGATCTTGTATTATGGAACGAGTAAAGAGACTTGCCGATAATGAGATTGAACTAGGTATGGAGATACCGACGATCAAATCTTGGGCAAGTAACATACCGCTGGACAAAGGGAACTACATACGGGATTGATTAAATCCTTGACATCGTGGTTCGACCGATAAAGATCTTCATAGAATATTTAGGAACCAATATGGGCATCCAGGTCCCGCTATTAGTTATTGGCCGTAGAGGTGTCTCGGTCATGTCTGCATAGTTCTCGAACCCGCAGGGTCGGCACACTTAATGTTCAGTGACGATTCGGTATTGCTGAGTTATATATGTTGGCGACCGAAGGTTGTTTGGAGTCCCGGATGAGATCTCGGACATGACGAGGAGTTCCGGAATGGTCCGGAGGTAAAGAATGATATATAGGAAGTTTCGTTTTGGTCAGCGGAAGGAATTCGGGCGTCATCTCTAGTGTACCGGGAGTGCCGAAGGGTTCCGGGGTCCACCGGAAGGGGCCCACACACCCCGGGAGGACACATGGGCTGAGAGAGGGCCACAGCAGCCCTTGGTGGGCTGGGCGCCCCTCCCACCTAGGCCCATGCGGCCAAGGGGCTAGTGGGGGGGGGCAAACCCTAAAGGGGGCGGCCACCCAAACTTGGGGGCCAAGCCACGCTTGGGGCACCGCCCCCCCCTAGGGGGGGCCCTCGGGCGCCACCCCTCCTCCCTTCCCCCTATATATACTAGAGGAGAGGGAGGGAAGCCTCACCCAAGAGCCATGGCGGAGCCTTCCTTTCTCTCTCATAGTTCTTCTCCCTCGCTCTTGTCGCAGCACCGCTTGGCGAAGCCCTGTCGGAACAGCTCCACCACCACCGCTACCACACCGTCGTGCTGCCGGAGAATTCATCTACCTCTCTGCCCTCGCTTGCTGGATCAAGGAGGCGGAGATGTCATCGAGCTGTACATGTGCTGAACGTAGAGGTGTCGCCCTTTTGGCGCTAGATCATGATTGGATCGCGAAGACGTTTGATACGTCTCCAACGTATCTACTTTTACTCACACTTTTGCCCTTGTTTTGGACTCTAATATCCATGATTTGAATGAATCTAACCCGGACTGATGTTGTTTTCAGCAAAACTACCATGGTGTTTTTTTTGTGCAGAAATAAAAGTTCTCGGAACGGAACGAAAATTTTGGAGAATTATTTCAGAATATATAAGAATTATTGGAGCCAAAAACTACCGGAGAAGTGGGCCAAGGTGGATAGCACCCACCAGGGCGCGCCCTGGTGCGTTGTGCCAACCTCGTGGCCCCACTGACCCTACTTCCGCTGCTATAAATTCCTATTTCCGAAGAAAAAAATCGAGAAAGTTTCATCGCGTTTTACGATACGAAGCCGCCGCCTCCTCCTGTTCTTCATCGGGAGGCCAGATCTGGAGCCCGTTTGGGGATCCGGAGAGGGGAATCTTCAGTCTTCGTCATCATCAACCCTTCTCCATTGCCAATTCCATGATGCTCCCCACCGGGAGTGAGTAATTCCTTCGTAGGCTTGCTGGTCGGTGAGGAGTTGGATGAGATTCATCATGTTATCGAGTTAGTTTTGTTAGGGCTTGATCCCTAGTATCCACTATGTTCTGAGATTGATGTTGTTATGACTTTGCTATCCCTAATGCTTGTCACTAGGGCCCGAGTGCCATGATTTCAGATCTGAACCGTTTATGTTATCACCATTATGTCTAGGTTCTTGATCCGAACTTGCCTAGTCATTTCCACCTATTACGTGTTATGATCCGTCAACCCCATAGTGACAATATTTGGGATACTTCACGGTGATGACCGTAGTTTGAGGAGTTCATGTATTCACCGTGGGTTAATGCTTTGTTTCGGTTCTCTATTAAAAGGAGGCCTTAATATCCCTTAGTTTCCTTATGGACCCCGCTGCCACGGGAGGGTAGGACAAAAGATGTCGTGCAAGTTCTTTTCCATGAGCACGTATGACTATTTACGGAATACATGCCTACATTACATGTATGAACTGGAGCTAGTTGTGTGTCGCCCTAGGTTATGACTATGTCGGTGCACGGATGCTCACGATCACCTATGGGACCAGAGGTCCCTTGTAGTTCGGCAAGGGGGGTCATGTTGCACGAAGAGCGGAGAGCATGAAACGGCGTGACGATCAGGACAAAGGCATTTTACCCAGGTTTGGGCCACTGCTAAGCGTAAAACCCTACTCCTACATTTTGGTGGATTGATTGGAGGAACACAAAGAACACACAACACCTAACCCCGACAAGGCCTACTGTCGGGGAAAGAGCAGCTATGCGAGTACAAATGTTCGGGGGTTCGAATCACTAACCTTGAGCTAGGTTGCCTTGGGCCTCTTTTTATAGTGCAAGGGGTTACCACAATGGCAAAATAGTCATTATATATCGATTAGATAGCTAAGCAGAGCTATCATACCTAACTCTGGCATTTAGGACAAAATGCCATGATTACCTGCCTAGGTGGCGCTCGGGGGTGCATCCCCGGCAAGCTCTTGCCACCGCTTGGCCGGTCGTTGCTTAGGGTCGTGACACGCTACAGGGCGGGTGTCAACCGAGCATAAGTTGCATTCCGATGTGTTGCCACGTGCTTAGCGAGAGCTGATTAGCCACCTGAGGGCTCGACACCGCATCAATAAGTGACAGTTGTAGCGATGCGGTGGAGCCGTGGCTGGCTGGCTCGTGCCTGCCGGGGAGTGGCTTCCCAGATCTTCGTGTAGAGGCGCGCGCGTTCTGGACCCCCGGCAAGTGCCGAGGGCGCGCCTGGCGTGTTGCAGTCCGGGCTCGGGCTTGCCGCGTTGAGCTTGTTGAAGTCTTGTCTTAATTGTTGCCGGGTGCTGGTTTTTTGCTTCTACCGCCTATTCATAAGTCAGGGGCACTAGGTACCCCTGTGCTAGTGCACCGACAGGAGCCCCCGGGACTGGCCCACACATGCTCGCCAAGTGCCATTGGGTCAGGCCCAAGTTTCATGCACATGCGCGCAATGTGAGGGAGTAACTGCCAATTTATTGGTCAGCACTGACCCACCACCTCAGGTCGTTTCCGCCACGCGCGCCGCATGTATAGCGGGGAGTTAGCGACGGGCGCGCGTGACTTAAAGTCCTGATCGTGGCAGAAACCGCAGCGCCATGGATTGGAGCAATGGGTCGGTTACCTATTCGCTCGTGATTGTGGGCGATGGAATTGGTGGAGATGGGCGGCGACCCTTGGAGTGGAGGAGAGCCAGCCCCCGTGCCCTCCCCTATAAATTGGGGGTCGCGAGGGGCGATGCTCATCCATCCTTTCTTCCTCCTTGAGTCCAAATCCATAGAGCTCGCCCTTCTACTTTGTCTTGAGCCGCGCTCGCTCTCCCGATGCTCAAGGGGAGGGGCCGAGGGAGCGTGTTTGCAGAGCCTTCCTTCCGGACCCCTGCCCAGTTCCCGTCATGGACAAACGGTTCTGAACCGAAGGCTGGTCGGGGAAGCCTCGGATGGGGGAGCGGGCAGCGTGGTGGCCGTATCGAGGACGGCTACGGTGGTATGCCTGCCGCCGCGCTGCCCGCTTCTTTAGTCTTGACGGGGCTCCATGCGGTTGACATCGCGCCGGGATCTATGTTGGAGGTGCAGCGTCGCGGCGATCCGCGGTTCCCGCATTCCTTCTTCAAGGTGATGGAGAAAATACGCCCGCACGGCCACCACGGGCGTGCGTGTGGTTGCAGCCGCGCATCATCATTTATCGCGGTGAAGCTCTCCTCCCGCAGCACTTTGGATGGAGCGTACGAGAGGGAGATCTTCATCTTCGCGTGCTCTTCTAAGGCGGGGGATGGAATTCCCCCCCTTTGGCCACCCGGTACGACCATGCTCTCTGTGGGGTCCCCGAGTCGCCATGCCTGGAGTTTGGGCGATGGCAGGGGCGTCTCCTCAGGTGGTGGCGATGAGGAAGACGATGTCGGTCGGGGATCTATGACGCATCAGGGGCACGGATGAGGTCTCCGACGCATAGTGTTCCCCGGCAATACCATCATCACCAGCTGGGTCCCAGCAGCGCCACCATCCGCACCTGCCCTCTGCCTTCCTTCCCCTTGTCGGTCTTGTCCGCTCCGTTGGGTTCGTCCGCCCTGCCTAGGGGGCAGGGCCCTTCTGCTTGCCGGTCGATTCCCTCTGGTCCTGGCTGGGAAGCGTCGAATCCCGGCCAAACGCTCCTTTTGCCCTCTGTTCCTTCTCTACCTAATCTCGAAGATGAGAGGGACAAGAAAGGGATTACGAGGCACTTATCTTTTTTTATGTCAAAAGTTGTAGGCGCTTGCCATGTTTTAATTAATCATAATGTAATCTCTACCCATTTTGTATCGAAAATGAATGAGAATAAAGTGCCATTTTCTTCCTGCAATTATTATCCTTTGCCTTTCCTTATTTACACTGCAGTAGTATGTTTTGTCTTTGCTGCACGGAGCTACTTGCTGGGTCATCATTCAAACCACGAGTGCCAAAGTGGGGTAACGAGCCCCTGGCAACAGGTTGGTATTGTTCCCCGGCAGAGCTCCTTGTTGGTATCTGCGCTACCACCCTTATAAATAGAGACAGGGGGACGACTCGTCCCGACAAGGGTTTTCACCACGTGGATGACTCCACAACCCGCAGTAAGGAAGATACTAAGGGTTTCCTTGAGGAATCGAGAAGTACTGAACTGGTAATATGCGATATACTTATCTTTTCCAAGCAGTATCTTCTTTTTGAGCGTGATGGGCCACCATCCTTGTTTCTTTGTTCCCCTTCCCTATTTTCTCGATGGTAAAACATGTAGGGTGAGAACAGTAAGAAAGATTACGGCTTCATCAAGTATTCTAGAAAATCTTTATAACTTAAAAGCGCTAAAATTGCAGTCATAAAAAATGCGTAATGAGCATGTAAGGATGATGATATGATGCAATTCATAGCTTTATTATTGTTGCACAGGGTCTGCGCCTAGCTTTCTACACAGGGTTAAATGCAACATCGGCAAGGCTTGTACAAAAGGTGGCTACCGGGTACTGAGCCCGGCAGCCGCGCCTTATGGGTAGAACTTACGAAGATGCTCAATGTTCCATGAGTTCTAGACCTTGGTGCCATCTTCGGTCTCCAGACAGACCGCGCCAGGTCTGGTGACTCGTACTACCCGGTAAGGGCCTTTCCACTTCGGCGTCAACTTTTTTGTACCTTTGGCGGACTGAACATGCCGAAGGACAAGGTCGCCTTCCTCAAGGCTCCGGGCATGAACCCTGCGGCTATGGTAGCGGCGCAGAGCCTGCTGGTAGCATGTAGCACGCATAGCAGCCCGGAGATGGTCTTCCTCGAGGAGCGTGGCATCGTCATGCCGCAGCTGCTGTTGCTCTACTTCATCGTAAGAAAGCACTCGAGGTGACCCGTATATGAGTTCTGTGGGGAGCACTGCTTCCGCGCCATACACTAGGCAGAAGGGCGTCTGGCCAGTGGCTCGATTTGGTGTCCTGAGGGACCAAAGAACCACCGGAAGCTCATCTATCCAGCGCCTGCCGCTCTTCCGCAGCTTATCAAAAGTTCTTGTCTTGAGTCCTCGCAGCACTTGACTGTTCATGTTCTCGACTTGCCCGTTGCTTCTCGGGTGAGCAATGGAGGCGAAGGAGACCTTGCTTCCAAGGCTTTGGATATATTGCATGAAGGCGCGGCTTGTGAACTGCGTGTCGTTGTCGGTGATCACTCTGTTAGGCACTCCAAAGCGGCACACCAGTCCTTTCATGAACTTGATAGCTGCCTGTGCGGTCACCCTTCTCACTGGTTCCACCTCAGGCCACTTTGGGAACTTGTCGGTTGCCACGAACAAGAACTCAAAGCCCCCGACAAAACGGGGGAAGGGGCCCAGGATATTGATACGTCTCCATCGTATCTACTTTTCCAAACTCTTTTGCCCTTGTTTTGGACTCTAATTTGCATGATTTGAATGGAACTAACCCGGACTGATGCTGTTTTCAGCAGAATTGCCTTGGTGTTATTTTTGTGGAAAAATAAAAGTTCTCGGATTGACCTAAAAATTTAAGGAGAATATTTTTGGAATTAATAAAAAATACTGGCGAAAGAATCAACCGGAGGGGGTCCACCCATTGGCCACAAGCTAGGGGGGCGCCCCCCCCTAGGGCGCGCCCAGGTGGCTTGTGGGCCCCCTGCAACTCCTCCAAACTCAACTCCAACCCCATATAACCCTATTCGGGGAGAAAAAAATTAGAGAGAAGAGTTCATCACGTTTCACGATACGGAGCCGCCGCCACCTCCTGTTCTTCCTCGGGAGGGCAGATCTGGGGTCCGTTTTGGGCTCCGGAGAGGGGAAATCGACGCCGTCGTCATCACCAACCATCCTTCATCACCAATTTCATGATGCTCTCCGCCGTCGTGAGTAATCCCATCGTAGGCTTGCTGGACGGTGATGGGTTGGATGAGATTTACCATGTAATCGAGTTAGTTTTGTTAGGGTTTGATCCCTAGTATCCACTATGTTCTGAGATTGATGTTGCTATGACTTTGCTATGCTTAATGCTTGTCACTAGGGCCCGAGTGCCATGATTTCAGATCTGAACCTATTATGTTTTCATGAATATATATGTGTTCTTGATCCTATCTTGCAAGTTGTAGACACCTCTTACGAGTTATGATCCGCATCCCCCAGGGTGACAATAACTGGGATTCTTTCCGGTGATTACCGTAGTTTGAGGAGTTCATGTATTCACTAAGTGCTAATGCTTTGGTCCGGTTCTCTATTAAAAGGAGGCCTTAATATCCCTTAGTTTCCATTAGGACCCCGCTGCCACGGGAGGGTAGGACAAAAGATGTCACGCAAGTTCTTTTCCATAAGCACGTATGACTATATATGGAATACATGCCTACATTGTATTGATGAATTGGAGCTAGTTTTGTGTCACCCTATGTTATAACCGTTGCATGATGAATGACATCCATGATAATTATCCATCACTGATCCATTTCCTACGAGCTTTTCATATATTGATCTTTGCTAAGTTACTTTTCCGTTGCGACTGTTATGATTGCTACAAAACTGCTACTGTTGCTTTTGCCACCGTTACCGTTACTTCCATACTACTTTGCTACTAAATACTTTGCTGCAGATATTAAGTCTTTCAGGTGTGGTTGAATTGACAACTCAGCTGCTAATACTCAAGAATATTCTTTGGCTCCCCTTGTGTCGAATCAATAAATTTGGGTTGAATACTCTACTCTCGAAAACTGTTGCGATCCCCTATACTTGTGGGTTATCAAGACCCTTTTCTGGCGCCGTTACCGGGGAGCATAGCTCTATTCTCTGTGTCACTTGGGATTTATATCTGTTGATCACTATGAAGATTCTGAAAGACCCAAAAACCAAGATCTATCCCTCTACTACGAGGGGAGGTAGGGAACTGCCATCTAGCTCTGCACTTGATTCACCTTCTGTTATGAGTAAATGTGCGACACCACCACCTGCTATTGATTTTGATATGTCGCAAGTAATTGATGATGCCACTTCTGCTATGCATGATGCTTATGATGATACTTTGCTTGATAATACTGTGCCACTAGGTGAATTTCTTGATGAACAAATTGCTAGAGTCAATGCTGAAACTGATGATATTATTGAAACTGAACACTATGAGACACCTGCCAGACCTAGCTCTCCTAGATATGAATTGCATAATATACCTAAGGGTTATGTTATGGAAGGAGAGGTAGCTAGGGACTTTCTTGCTTGTAAGGATAGAGATGATCTTAAGAAATTAGTATGCAAGTGGGAGGAAAAATCTTTGAATGCTAGAATGCAATATGATCCTAAGTTTGCTACTTCACCTATCTTTGTTACTGATAAGGATTATGAATTCTCTGTCGATCCTGAGTTAATTACTTTGGTTGAATCTGATCCTTTCCATGGTTATGATTTTGAAACTATTGTGGCACATTTTACTAAATTAAATGATATAGCCACCATATTTACTCATGAGGAAAAAATTCATTATTACTATATTCTTAAGTTGTTTCCTTTCTCATTAAAGGGTAATGCTAAGCTATGGTTTAATTCTCTTGCTCCTGGTTGTGTGCGTAGTCCCCAGGATATGATATATTACTTCTCTGAATTTTTTTTCCTGCCCATAAGAAACAAGCTGCCTTGCAGGAAATATTTAACTTTGTGCAAATTGAAGAAGAGAGTCTCCCATAAGCTTGGGGGAGGCTTCTCCAATTACTTAATGCTTTGCCTGATCATCCTCTCAAGAAAAAGGAAATACTTGATATCTTTTATAATGGACTAACCAATGCTTCTAGGGACCACCTAGATAGTTGTGCTGGTTGTGTTTTCAGGGAACGAACTGTTGAACAAGCTGAACTACTATTGAATAATATATTGAGCAATGATAATGATTGGACTATTCCCGAACCACCTCCAAAGCCAACTCCGAAGAAAAGAGGTATTCTATTTCTCAGTCCTGAAGATATGCAAGAGGCAAAGAAATCTATGAATGAAAAAGGTAAAAAAGGTGAAGATGTTAAGAATTTACCACCTATTGAAGAGATACATTGTCTTGATACCCCGACACAGGTAGTAAAGGTAAATTATCTCCATAGATTTGATGAAGGTGATATTCCTTATAATAAGTCTGCTAGCCAATGCTTGGATGAGTTTGATAACTTTATTGTTAAGCAAGAAAATTTCAGTGCTTATGTTAGTAGACAATTGAAACATAATGCTTACATGCTTGATCGCTTAGGTGATAATATGAGTAGAAGTATCAATGATCTTAAGCTTATTTTTAAACATGCTTCCATGGTAACTACTCAAGTAGAACAAGTACTTAAGGCACAAAATAGATGAATGGTAAGAACAATGATCATTATGTTAGAGTTGTGACTAGAGGTGGTAAAATGACTCAGGAACCTTTGTATCCTAAGGGCCATCCTAAGAGAATTGAGCAAGATTCTCAGAGAATTAATACTGATGCACCTAGTCGTCCCAGTAATAAAAGGAAAAAGAATGATGATAGGACTTTGCATGCTGCTAGTGAACCTGTTATAGATACACCTGAGAACCCAAATGATATTTCTATTTCTGATGCTGAGACACAATCTGGTAATGAACATGAGCCTAGTGATAATATTAATAATGATGTCCATGTTGATGCTCAACCTAGTAATGATAATGATGTGGAGATTGAACCTGCTGCTGATCTTGATAACCCACAACCTAAGAATAAAAGATATGATAAAAGAGACTTTGTTGCTAGGAAGCATGGTAAAGAAAGAGAACCATGGGTTCAGAAACCCATGCCCTTTCCTCCTAAACCATCCAAGAAAAAGGATGATGAGGATTTTGAGCGCTTTTTTGAAATGCTTAGACCTGTCTTTTTGCATATGCGCTTGACTGATATTCTGAAAATGTCTCCTTATGCTAAGTATATGAAAGATATTGTGACAAATAAAAGAAAGATACCGGAAGCTGAGATTTCCACCATGCTTGCTAATTAGACCTTTAAGGGTGGAATACCAAAGAAACTAGGAGATCCCGGAGTACCTACTATACCATGCTCTATTAAAAGAAATTATGTTAAAACTGCTTTATGTGACCTTGGAGCTGGTGTTAGTGTTATGCCTTTCTCTTTGTATCATAGAGTTGATTTGAATAAGTTGACACCTACTGAAATCTCCTTGCAAATGGCTGATAAATCAACTGCTTTACCCATCGGTATTTGTGAGGATGTGCCTGTCGTAGTTGCAAATGTTACTATCCTAACGGACTTTGTTATTCTTGATATTCCCGATGACGACAGTATGTCGATCATCCTTGGTATACCTTTTTTGAAAACTGCAGGGGCTGTTATTGATTGCAACAAGGGCAATGTCACTTTTCAAGTTAATGGTAATGAGCATATGGTACACTTTCCAAAGAAACAACCTCAAGTTCATAGTATCAACTCGATTGGAAAAATTTCAACGATTATTATTGGAGATTTTGAATTCCCTCTCCCTACTGCCAAAGAGAAACATGATATACTTATTGTTGGGAACATGCATATCCCCGTTGAGGTAACCTAGTGTTATTCGAAAATTCTCCGGTTCCGTGTCATTCGAAAAAAGTTTGCAATAAGACTTGATCAACCTTATTGATGGATTGTTTTTATGAGCATGAGATGGATGAATTTAGGAAGCACAACCTTCTGTACCCAACTTTTACTTTATGTTATTTAGATTAAATAAAGTAAAAATGCTATTATTTTTCTGTTTTCTGAATTATCCGCGCAATAAAAAAATGACCTGAAAATAAAAGTTCTCCAAATGCCCTGAAAATGTAGTATGATTTTTTCTGGAATACTTAAGAATTTCTGGCGCTGAGAACACATCAGGGGGCTGCACCAGTGGGCCACAAGCCCACAGGGCGCGCCCACCCCCTGGGTGCGCCCCCCTGGCTTGTGGGTCCCACGTAGGCCCCCCTCACTTATTTCAGCACCCATCCACTTCGTCTTCCTCCAGAAAAAATCTCACCATTGCTCAAGCCCATGTTCTAGCTCATTTTGCTGCCATTTTCGATCTCCTTGTGCAAAGCTCCATTTGCAAAACTATTTTGGGGGACTGATCTTTGGTATGTGACTCCTCCAATGGTCCAATTAGTTTTTGTCTTAGTGCTTTATATATTGCAAATTTTTGCTGCTGTGGTGACCTTGTTCTTGAGCTTGAATGTCAAATTTGTATGGTCCCAAGTAATTTTAATGCATGATATAGCCTCTAGGCACTTGTGGGAGTAGTTGCTATAAGTTTTGTTGAGTTTTGCTCACCTTTATTTTGAGTCACTAAAAATTTCAGAAATTTTTCAGAGAAAGGAATGATGAGGAGATTGTTAAGAGGATCTTCAAGCCGGGGCTCTAAAGAAGATGAAAATGAGGTGAAGAAGAAGTACAAATACAATCTTCCTCGCGTCGCGGAGGTTCGGCCATGTGAATGGCCAAGTGATGCATTCTTGAGGGCGGCCGGAATTTATGAAGATTTCTATTATTTGGCAGAGAATGCAGGCATCACCGACTTCCTCAACGATAAGTGTGAGCAGTGCCTCCTACTCACTAATATCTTCGTGCAAAACTTTCACTTTTATCCTAGGAATGATCCTCCCATGGTAGAGTTTTACTTGTATGATGTGCCTAAGAAGATGACACTTTACGATTTTTGCAATGTTTGCAAAATACCTTATGAGGGCAGCATCAGTGAACCACGTCCTAGCGACATGGAGGATTTTATTGCCGCAACCACTGTGGGGGAAGAGAGAGGGGTGTCAAAGGCAAGAGTAGCTAGTTTACATTTTCCTGTTCTACGCTTTTATTCATTATTTGCGGGGAGATGTTTACTTGGTCGTGGGGAGAGTGGAGGCCTTAGTGCTCCCGACCTCGCCATTCTGTGCCACGCTTTACTTGCTGATAGAACTTTTAGTCTGGGCGCTATGGTGGCCCAACGGTTGAACTTAAGCTGTTCGAAGGGCCCCATATTCGGAGGTATCTATGCATCTCGTCTAGCCAAACACTTTAAGATACCCATTAGGCTTGACAAGGAAGAGAGGAAATGCTGCTACCTACAAGATATTTAGACTATGACAGTATGGTAGCACATGATTTATTAGGAAGGATAATGATAGGAGGCTGCTTTACAACTTAGTATTTAGTCAAGGTACTTGTGCGATTATTGCTCTGCCTCCTTCTTCTTTGTTCGATATCCATTCAGGCAGGTACACTATTATGCCCGAGGACATCTACAGATATTGGGGTCTGTCGCAACCCCCAGCACCTGAGCCGGCACCAGCCCTTGATCCGTATCGGGATCCAGTTTTTCAGTGGGAGCCACAGGAGCTCGCCAACCAGTGGAACCGTCAGGACCCTCCGGAGTATCCAGGAGATGGTTATTTTCATCCATGGCACTAGACCAACTTAGGCCAAAAGCCTAAGCTTGGGGGAGTACGTATTTCTCACCGACATTACATTCATGTTCACACACTCATCTTAGTAGTCGGTGCTTATACTTTTTCATTGTATCATCCATGGTATTTTATTCCTTCTTTCCGCTTTATTCTTGTGCGCTTAATTAATCTTGAGAAAATCCAAAAAAATTAGTTCTAGCTTTACCTTTTAGTTTGTTTAGTTGTATCATTAAAAGAAAACCCAAAAAGATTTCTCGTTCTTCTTTTGCTTGTTGGGAGCTTTTCCGTGTAAATAGTTTTTCTCGTTCTTGTTTTGAAATTTCTTTTCCTTGGGTCGTAAGGAGAAGACCACAATGAAAATGTTGAGTGGCTCTCATATGCATTATTGTTTATCTATCAGAGGGCCCATATTACCTTGTCTTCTCCTTTGAGTTATTGTTTGCAGATTCCAGCTTAGTCCAATGCACGTGCACTATTATTATTTACACCGTTCGGTCGTGCAAGTGAAAGGCAATAATGACGATATATGATGAAGTGATTGAGATGGAGAAAAGCTGGTATGAACTTGACCTATTTGGTTTTTGTAAATATGATTAGCTCATCGTTCTGAATCCATCCCATTATGGATGAAACATGTTTGCAATGACAATTAGAGATTATAGTTACTCATGCCATGCTTAATTAGCTAAGAGTGTATAATGGTTTGTCTTGAGTGCTAACATGCATTTTAAAATGGTTGTGATGTAGTATGATAGGATGGTATCCTCCTCTGAATGATTCAAGTGGCTTGACTTGGCACATGTTCACGCATGTAGTTGAAACAAAATCAACATAGCCTCCACGATATTTATGTTCATGATGATTTATATCCTACTCATGCTTGCATTCAATGTTGATTAATATCAATGCATGTTTATGACTGTTGTCGCTCTCTAGTTGGTCGCTTCCCAGTCTCTTGCTAGCCTTCACCTGTACTAAGCGGAAATACTGCTTGTGCATCCACTTCCATAAACCCAAGGTTGTTCCATATGAGTACACCATACGTACCTATATGCGGTATCTACCTGCCATTCCAAGTAAATTTCCATGTGCCAAACTCTAAACCTTCAAATAATATTCTGTTTTGTATGCCCGAATCGCTTATGTAGCGACTGGGGGCGGTTAGTATCTTCCATGCTAGGTGGGTTATTCTCACGATATGTGTTGATTCACTATCATTCACGAGAAAGTGGCTGGTATTCGGGATGCCCAGTTCCATGCTCAAAAATCAAATCAAAATATAATGAAACAAAACTCCCCCAGGATTGTTGTTTGTATGGACGGTACCCGTGGATTCGGCTCACCATGGGGTGTGATTGATTGGTGGAGGGGGAGTAAAAACTTTACCATTCTGTTTGGGAACCGCCTATAATGTATCTAGCATGGAAGATACCGAGATCTCTTGGTTGTTATGTTGACAATGAAAGGATACCGCCCAAAATTATTATTCACCTCTGTTTTAAAAGCTCGAGGTCTGGCACCTTTGCAAATCAATGCTTCCCTCTACGAAGGGCCTATCTATTTTACTTTACTTTTGAGTCATCCTCCTCTTATAAAAAGCACCAGTTAGAGAGCACCACCATCATTTGTATGCTTTGTTATTAGTTGATATTGAGTGTGATTGTGACTGGATCTCTTTTACCATGAATTACAATTTCCAGTCAGCCCTTGTTCTTTAGAGGTGCTCTGCATTTATGTTTTGCGGTCTCAGAAAGGGCTAGCGAGATACCATTATATCATATTGTATCATGATTGTTTTGATTAAATTATTGTCATCCGAGATTTGTTATTATTGCTCGCTAGTTGACTATGCCATTGATATGAGTAAATGTGAGACCTAAATGTTATTGTGAATGTGGTTAGTCTATAATCTTTCCTGAAAACCTGAACATCAGTTAGGCATATTTACAACAACAAGATCAAACAGAGTTTGTTAAAAATTTTCTTTGTCACTTTCAGTTTGTCAACTGAATTGCTTGAGGACAAGCAATGGGTTAAGCTTGGGGGAGTTGATACGTCTCCATCGTATCTACTTTTCCAAACTCTTTTGCCCTTGTTTTGGACTCTAATTTGCATGATTTGAATGGAACTAACCCGGACTGACGCTGTTTTCAGCAGAATTGCCTTGGTGTTATTTTTGTGCAGAAATAAAAGTTCTCGGATTGACCTAAAAATTTACGGAGAATATTTTTGGAATTAATAAAAAATACTAGCGAAAGAATCAACCGGAGGGGGTCCACCCATTGGCCACAAACCAGGCCCCCCCCTAGGGCGTGCCCAGGTGGCTTGTGGCCCCCCTCAACTCCTCCGACCTCAACTCCAACTCCATATAACCCTATTCGGGGAGAAAAAATCAGAGAGAAGAGTTCATCGCGTTTCACGATACGGAGCCGCTGCCACCTCCTGTTCTTCCTCGGGAGGGCAGATCTGGGGTCCGTTTTGGGCTCCGGAGAGGGGAAATCGACGCCGTCGTCATCAACAACCATCCTTCATCACAAATTTCATGATGCTCTCCACCGTTCCTGAGTAATCCCATCGTAGGCTTGCTGGACAGTGATGGGTTGGATGAGATTTACCATGTAATCGAGTTAGTTTTGTTAGGGTTTGATCCCTAGTGTCCACTATGTTCTGAGATTGATGTTGCTATGACTTTGCTATGCTTAATGCTTGTCACTAGGGCCCGAGTGCCATGATTTCAGATCTGAACCTATTATGTTTTCATGAATATATATGTGTTCTTGATCTTATCTTGCAAGTTGTAGACACCTATTACGAGTTATGATCCGCATCCCCTAGGGTGACAATAACTGGGATTCTTTCCGGTGATTACCGTAGTTTGAGGAGTTCATGTATTCGCTAAGTGCTAATGTTTTGGTCCGGTTCTCTATTAAAAGGAGGCCTTAATATCCCTTAGTTTCCATTAGGACCACTCTGCCACGGGAGGGTAGGACAAAAGATGTCATGCAAGTTCTCTTCCATAAGCACGTATGACTATATATGGAATACATGCCTACATTATATTGATGAATTGGAGCTAGTTCTGTGTCACCCTAGGTTATAACTGTTGCATGATGAATGCCATCCAACATAATTATCCATCACTGATCCGTTGCCTACGAGCTTTTCATATATTGATCTTTGCTAAGTTACTTTTCCGTTGCCACTGTTACGATTGCTACAAAACCGCTACTGTTGCTTTTGCCACCGTTACCGTTACTTCCATACTACTTTGCTACTAAATACTTTGCTGCAGATATTAAGTCTTTCAGGTGTGGTTGAATTGACAACTCAGCTGCTAATACTCGAGAATATTCTTTGGCTCCCCTTGTGTCGAATCAATAAATTTGGGTTGAATACTCTACCCTCGAAAACTGTTGCGATACCTTATACTTGTGGGTTATCAGATATCTAGCCCCCAGACCGAGAATGGCCAGGATTGTTTGCAGGGCTTGCGCTGGTTGATGGATGTTCTTGGAATGGAACTGGCAGGCTTCACACTTGGTGACCAGCTCAGTAGCGTCCTGGAGGGAGTGGGCCAATAGAAACCCTGTCGGAATGCTTTCCCGGAAATGGCCCGTGATCCAATGTGGGAACCACATACTCCTCCATGAATCTCCGCCATCAGCTTTAGTCCATCCTCCCGGCAGATACACCTTAATTTCGCACCATTCGGTCTTCTTCTGTACACGGTGTCATCGACAAACTGGTACATACTTGACCAACGGGGTACTCTTTCGGCTTCCTCTTGCTCTCCGGGGAGTTCTCCTGTTTGGAGGAAATGGACTATATGATGCGCCCAGGATGGAGCCTGTGGCTCGACAACAAGGACTAAAGGCATCTCCTCGTCTCCGAGAGCGCTTGTCTCAACCGCTAGACCCTGAGGTCCTGCGGGAGGGAGCTGCTCGTCAACCGGAACGGGATTTTCCCCGGCAGCTTCTCTACCAGCAGCTTTTGGAAGCTCTGCCGGGAAATGCTTGTCGGAGTTTAGCTTTCTTCTCTTCTTGGACATCGTTGATGGGGATACTGATGGTTGAGTGAGGCAGAGAACAAAGGTTCCTGGTTCCACAGGAAGCTTCTGCGTAGCGCACTTCGATAGATGGTCAGCAATGCTATTTTCCACTCGCGGCACATGCTCTGTTTGCAGTCCATCGAAGTGCTCCTCCAATTTCCTCACCTCTTCCACATAGGCTTACATCAATGGGCTCTGGTAATCCTTATTGACTTGCTTTATTACAAGCTGAGAATCTCCTCGGACGATCAGCTTCTTTATTCCCAAATCCACCGCGATTCTGAGTCCAGCAAGGAGCCCCTCGTACTCAGCGGTATTGTTGGTGGCTTCCTCCCGGGGAATGTGCATTTGGACGACGCACTTGAGGTGCTCTCCGGTAGGGGCAATGAGGAGCACACCTGCTCCAGCGCCCTGGAGTGAGAAAGCACCGTCAAAGTACATGATCCAATACTTGGGTGCTTCTTTGCCGGGGAGGATTGTCTCCGGAGCTACATCATCTGGCGTGGGTGTCCATTCTGCAATAAACTCCGCCAACGCCCTGCTTTGAATGGTGGAAGTGCTCTCATACTTTAATCCAAAACTTGACAACTCCAATGCCCATTCAACTATCCTCCCGGTGGCTTCAGGGTTTCTCAGTATGCGTTGCAACGGGAAATGGGTGACAATCATTATCTCACGGGCTTGGAAGTAGTGGCGCAGCTTCCTCGAGGCCATGATGAGGCCAAAGATCAGCTTTTGTACTCCAGAGTACCTTGATCTAGCCCCGTGTAGCAGGGAACTGACAAAGTACATGGGCCGCTGCTCCATTTTCTTCTTTGCCAGTTCTTTGGATCCGCTGTCAATCATTTTCTGAGATCCCCCTTTATCTGTGTCGAGTCCTGCCGCAGATGTTTCTTTCCCGCTCCCGGCAGCATCAGCAGCAGCTGCTGAATCTCCATCCACACCTCGCTACGCCACCAGAGCAGCAACGGCTCTTCCAGTTTAGGAGCGACCAAGGTGGGAGCAAAGGATAGGTATTTCTTCAGGTCTTGCAGCGCTGCATCTGCCTCTGGGGTCCACTTCATCTGCCTCCGGAGTAGGCATCCAAAATGGAGAGCAAGTCACATCCGGAGGTGGAATCAACAATTTGATCCATTCGCGGCAAGGGGAAAGGGTCCTTCGGGCAAGCCTTGTTTAAGTCAGTGAAGTCTATGCAAAGCCTCCATTTCCCATTTGCCTTTCGTACCACCATCGGGTTTGCCAGCCAAGTTGGATGCAACACCCCTCTGACCAAACCAGCTGCTTCAAGCTTCTTGATTTCCTCGGCAATGAACTGCTGCCGCTCCAAGGCCTGTTTCCTAACCTTTTGCTTGACGGGTTGGGCATGAGGGCAGACAACAAGGTGGTGCTCAATTACCTCCTTGGGAACACCGGGGATGTCAGACGGTTGCCAGGCAAACACGTCGACATTCTCCCGTGGGAAGGTAACGAGCGCGCTTTCCTATTTGTCAGTAAGGGTAGCACTGATGGTGAAGGTACCACCAGTGCCATCCTCCCTTGCCGGGACTTTCTTCGTCTTAGGATAGGTGTTGGGGATATAACCCCATGGTGAGACCCGCCCAAGAGGGGCCGAGTCATACCTGACGGCTCGTAGCCAAGACCTATAAGGTGGGCCGGAAGATGAAGGCCAGGCCGCATGGCGGCTTACCTGATGGGCCAAGACGAAGGCCCAGAGACAGAAGATGGTGTGAAGACCCGGGCGGTTAAGCTGCCCGGAGATGGCTTGCCCAAGACGGCAAGGCGGCTTAGAGACAGGATCAACTACGATGTATGAGTCGGTTTAGGACTCATGTAACCCAGAGCTTCGACCTCCAATATAAAGGTGAGACTCTGGGGCGGTTTAGAGAAGAAACCAATCAATCGAGAACTAGGTCAAGCGAATACGCTCCCTTGTAATCGATACTCCAATCAATACAGCACAAGTAGGACGTAGGCTTTTACCTCTTCTCGAGGGGCCGAACCTGGGTAAACTCGTATCTCTCGTCTCGACCAACCCCTTTGAGTCCACCATCTTAGCGATGGCCTCGAACCTAAGTCTTCGGACATCTGCCGTGACAATACCACGACAGTTGGCGCCCACCGTGGGGCCAGCACTCGGTGGTGTTTAGTTCTCAAAGGGCTCTCTCCCAGGGATCGAGGGGTACGCTATTGGCAGGATGACCAAGAGTCGCCGCGGCCGGCTCTACATCGACGACGCCGACTGGGGCCCTGAGGCCGACTCCATCGAGTATGGGTTCCGGGTCCCCTTCGGCGGAATCCACGGCTTCATCGACAAGATCGGCGGATCTGAACCCGGGCCGGACATCTGCACCGACATCGTCGAGCCGGCCCGGCGTGAGCCACCCGCCCGACGCGTGCAACCCGCCCGTGCTGACTCGGGCAGGAAGCATGTCTTCGTCGGCTTCACCCAGGGCATGGAGCTTGAAGGTTCTATGTCGCGGGAAGATACAATCATCTGCTCAGAGGATGGATCCTCGAGCGGAGAGACGGAGTCAATCTATCAGCTTCACAATGGTGGGCTTGGGGGCTGCATCGAGCATTACCCCGAGTTAGAATATCATGAGCCGGAGGAATATGAGCCGCCGAACCACGCTGCCATCTTCATGGCAGGTTCAGCGCCGGCCCCCAGTAGCACAGCCGCCGGTGCGACCGGATCAGGAGCTGGCAGGCCGCCGGCTCAGGGTCTCTTGGATCTGATGAATGAGCTTACAACCCTGATGGAAACCGAGGTCACTGCTGAAAACCAAGCGGCCCGCAACATGCTGAAGGCCCAGATGGCCGGAGTCCAACAGGAAATCAACGCGCTGAAGGCCCAGATGGATGCTGAGGCGGAGCGCCTTAGGGCGGATGCTTTCCGCCTTGAGCTAGAGCAGCAGTCTGCAGCGGCGGTTCATCGGATGAGGCATCAATCCCGCCTGCCGGATCAATATGAAGCCAGAAATCTTTTTAACATGTCAGGGACGGGACGGAATATGCCTTTGACCATAACCCAGACGGCGGAAGTACCTGGAAGCCGGGCGGCGGTTCAGCATCAGCAGCCAGATCCGCCCCGACGGAACCAAAACCCGCCACAGTTTTTTCCGACGCCACCGGGTCATTATTCTAACCCGGCGGAGAACATGGTGGCGGCGGCCACCAGGCTTGATACAATTCCCATCCCCGACGAGGCGCCTTTTGCAGAGGAGGTGCGGAACGCTATTGGATACCTGCGGACGGCGGTGGCCCAGCAGGAGAAGTATACTTACAGCCGGAGCCGCGTGCATTCAACTCCCATCCCCAGCCGCAGCTATAGCCGGCGTTATGAGTCGCCGGCGGTTTCTAGCAGTGAACGACATCGGAACCCGCCGCGAGTCGATCGGGTGGCTCTGGATGCTCAGGCGCTGGTGGATCGGGCAAGAGCACAGCGAGAAGCGGCGGCGGCGGCTCATCAGGAACCCACAGTTGCACCTTCTGTCTCAGTAGGGGCAGGATTAACCTCCAGGGCTGTGGGAGTGGCGTGTCTAGCACCGGCTCTACGGAACATGCGTCTGCCGAAGGATTTCAAAGGTCCTCACAAGGTGCCCAATTATACTGCTAACCTACCTCCAGAGGCTTGGATCGAAAGCTATGAGCTGGCCATGGAGATGTTAGACATCAGTGATGCAGTATGTGCCAAATATTTCATCATGATGCTGGAAGGGCCGGCTCGCACGTGGTTGAAAGGCTTGCCACCCAACACCATTAATTCCTGGTCTGAATTAAAGGCGAAATTCATCAAAAATTTCCAAGGAACGTGCAAGCAGCCCATGACGATTGTGGATCTGGACCATTGCGTGCAGCATGATGACGAGTCGGCTCATCACTGGGTCCGGCGGGTCTCAACCATTATCCACTCTTCTGAACAGATTACGGCGGCTCAAGCAGTTTTGATTCTGGAGAAGAATTGCCATTTTACACCACTGAAGTAGAAGCTTGGCCGGCTCAAGCGCATGTGCCAGGATATGGGGGAGCTCATGGCGGCTCTCACCAAGTATGCAGACTCCAATAACATGAAGGATCCTGGCTCCGATGATGAGAAATCGGGTCAGGTTAAGAAAAACAACAATGGCAAGGGTCAACAGCAAAACGCGGCCGGAAATAGCAACCCGGGCAAGCGAAAGAACCCGGACGGCGGGTCAGAATTGGTGGCGAACACCAGCACTGGGAACAATCATGCTAAGGACAATGGGAATTTCAGGCCACCCTTTAACAAGGGCAAAGCTCCTTTCAACCTGGAAGAGATGCTCAACAAACCTTGTCCGGAGCACAGCCGGCCTGATAAGCCGGCAGGCCATACATGGAGGGATTGCAGTATTATGCGGCAGTTTCGGGATTACAGCCTTCAACAGCATCGGAATAACGGTAATGGGCCATCAGGCAGCTCAGGGCCGGGCGGATCAGGAGCCGGCTTTGGTGCTGCCGGCTCAGGATCCGGGTACCAGGGTGAAGGCAATCAAGGAGGTCATCATCAGCAGTCTGGCGGTGGAGGCCAGCAACGGAATAACCAATCGAGGTACCAGACTAACCCGAAACAGCTCAGTGGGGGTCAGTATCATGTTTTTACAACCAGCCTCGACAAGCGAGACCGGAAGGTGCGCAAGCGGGCGGTTAATGCAGTCATGCCCGCTCTCCCACAGTATTTGAAGTGGACCGAGTATGACATAACTTGGAGCAGGGAGGATCACCCGCCGCATGTTGATAACCCGGGGCAACTGGCTTTAGTAGTTGCCCCCCAGGTTGGAGGGTATGTGTTCACTAAAGTGCTTATGGATGGTGGCAGCAGCATCAACATCCTGTATTATGACGCTTTCAGCCGGATGGGTTTGCTTGATAAGGATCTTAAGCCCTCTTCAACAGTTTTTCACGGCGTGGTACCCTAAAAATCGACTTATCCAGTAGGAAAGATTTCTTTGGAGGTACCTTTTGGTGACGAATTCAACTACAGGGTGGAGTCTTTGTGGTTTGAAGTGGTCAAAATCAAGAGCCCATATCACGCTCTGTTTGGACGGCCGGCTTACGCCAAGTTCATGGATAGGCCTTGCTATGTTTACTTACAGCTCAAGATGCCCGGGTTGAATGGGATGATTACCATGCATGGTGATCGGAAGACGGCTCTTGAGTGTGAGGAAGGTGACGCAGCTTATGTAGAGTCAAGTTGTACTGAGGCAGAGCTCAAGTTTTATAAGGAAAATGTTGACCCGGAAGATATGACTCCACTGAAGAAGCCTAACACGGAATCTGAGCCGCCACTTAAGTTCGTGGCGGAAGATACAAAGTTGGTGGACTTTACGCCGGGCGACTCATCACAGCAGTTCACCATCGGGGCTAACATGGACCCGGCATAGGAAAGCGCGCTCATCGAATTCATCCGTGAGAATCGGGACATTTTTGCATGGAAGCCTTCTGACATGCCGGGTGTACCGAGAGAGTTCGCTGAGCACCACATTAATGTGGATCCTAAGTTTAAGCCGGTCAAACAGTTCCTTCGGCGGTTCAATGAGGAGAGGCATAAGGCTATTGGAGAAGAGGTGGCCCGGCTCTTGGCTACTTTATGCTAATGTTATTGATGATGCTACTTCTGCTATGAATGATGCTAGTACCATGCTTGATGCTAATGTGCCACTAGGAGAATTTCTTGATGAACAAATTGCTCGAGCTAAAGAGAATGAAACTACTGAAACTGATGAGATTGCTGAAACTGTTGAAACCCATGAAACTGATGATGACTATGAAACACCTATTAGTCCTAGCTCTCCTAGATTTGAAATGCCTAAGATACCTGAAGGTTATCTTATGGACGGGGAGGTAACTAGAGAAATTCTTTCTTACAAGGATAGAAACGATCTTAAGAAATTGCTACGCAAGTATAAGGAAAAGACTTTGAATGCTAGAATGAAATGTGATCCTAAGTTTGCTACTTCACCTATCTTTGTTACCGATAAGGATTATGATTTCTCTGTTGACCCAGAGTTAATTACTTTGGTTGAATCTGATCCTTTCCATGGCTATGAAACTGAAACTGTAGTGGCACACCTTACTAAGCTGAATGATATAGCCACCCTCTTTGCTCATGATGAGAAGATTCATTACTATTACATCCTTAAGTTATTTCCATTCTCATTAAAGGGTGATGCTAAGACATGGTACAATACTCTTACTCCTGGTTGTTTGCGTAGTCCCCATGATATGATTTACTACTTCTCTGAAAAATATTTTCCTGCTCATTAAAAACAAGCTTCCTTACATGAAATATTTAACTTTGTGCAAGTTGAAGAAGAGAGTCTCCCACAAGCTTGGGGGAGGCTTCTCCAATTGCTTAATGCTTTGCCTGATCACCCTCTCAAGAAAAATGAAATACTTGATATCTTCTATAATGGACTAATTGATGCTTCTAGGGACTTCCTAGATAGTTGTGCTGGTTGTGTTTTCACGGAACGAACTGTTGAACAAGCTGAGGAATTATTGAATAACATATTGAAGAATTATGATGATTGGACTCTTCCTGAATCACCGTCTAAACCCACTCCGAAGAAGAGGGGTATCTTATTTCTTAGTCCTGAAGATATGCAAGAGCTAAAGAAATCTATGAAAGAAAAGGGTATTAAAGCTGAGGATGTTAAGAATTTACCACCTATTGAAGAAATACATGGCCTTGACACAGCACGACCTCCACAGGTGGTAGAGGTAAATTCTTTATTAAAGTTTGATAAATGTGATATCCATTACAATAAACATCCTAGTCAGTGCTTATATGAGTTTGACAACTATATTATGAAGCAAGATCATTTGAATGCACATGCTCTGAAACAATTGAAATATAATTCTGATATGATTAATCGCTTGAGTGACTTGCTATTTAGAATCAGTAATGATGTTAGAGGTGTAGGAAAACATGCCTCTATGGTTCATACTCAGCAAGAACAAGTTGCTAAATCTCAAAAAGAATTGCTTGATGAAATGAATAATAATATGAATGATTTTGCTGCTAGAGTAGTAACTAGAGGAGGTAGAATGACCCAAGAACCACTTTATCCTGAGGGTCATCCTAAAAGAATTGAACAAGACTCTCAGAGAATTAATATTGATGCACCTAGTCCTTCTAAAAAGAAAAAGAAAAAGAAAAATGATAGGACTTTGCATACGTCTAGTGAACCTGAGATACAAAAACCTCTTGATAATAATGGTGTCTCTATTTCCCATGCTGAAACTCAATCTGGTAATGAACATTCACCTAGTGATAATGAAAATGATAATGATGATGTTCATGAAGATGCTCAACCCGACAATGATAAAGAACCAGATATTGATGTTGAAATAGAGCTTGCTCCTGATCTTGATAACCCACAATCTAAAAATAAACGTTATGATAAAAAAGACTTTGTGGCTAGGAAACATGGTAAAGAAAGAGAGCCTTGGGTTAAGAAACCCATGCCCTCTCCACCTAAACCATCCAAGAAAAAGGATGATGAAGAATTTGAGCGCTTTGCTGAAATGATTGGGCCAGTCTTTTTGCGTACCCGCTTAACTGATATCCTAAAGATGGCCCGTTATGCAAAGTATATGAAAGACATCATCACTAATAAAAGAAAGATACCTGAAGCTGAAATCTCCACCATGCTTGCTAATTATTATTTTAAGGATGGAGTACCTAAAAAACTTGGAGATCCGGGAAAACCAATTATACCTTGCTCCATTAAAAGAAACTATGTCAAAACTGCTTTGTGTGACTTGGGAGCCGGTGTTAGTGTTATGCCTTTCTCCTTATATAAGAGACTTGATTTGAATAAACTCACACCTACCGAAATATCATTGCAAATGGCTAAAAATCAACGGCCATACCTATCGGTATTTGTGAGGACGTGCCCGTTGTTGTTGCAAATGTTACTATCTTAACAAACTTTGTTATTCTTGAGATGCCCGAGGATGAGAACATGTCGATTATCCTTGGTAGACCCTTTTTGAATACTGCAGGGACTGTTATTGATTGCAATAAAAGCAAAGTCACTTTTCATATCAACGGTAATGAGCATACGGTGCATTTTCCGAAGAAACAATTCCAAGTGAATGGTATAAATTTTATTGAAGAATCTCCGACCATCACAATTGGAAGTTTTCAATTACCTCTACCTACTGCCAAAAAGAAATATGATATACTTATTGTAGGTGATATGCACATCCCCATTGAGGTAACTTAGTGTTTTACGAAAGTTCTTCGGTTTCATGCTGATCGGAAGTGGTTGTTAATAAGACTTGATCAACCTTATTAATTGATCATTTTTGAGAGGTATGAAGTTGATGAATCTAGTAAGCACAACTCTCTGCTCCCACCTATTATTTTCTGTTTTAGTTAGTCAAATAAAATAAAAATGCCATGATTATCCTGTTTTCTGTTTTCGCCGTGCACTGCATGATGACCACACCTTTAGTAAGGGGGCTATTATTGCACGTCGCTTAAACCTTAACAAGACTAAGGGAAAGATACATCATGGTATTTATGCTACTCGTTTAGCGAGACACTTTAATGTTCAGATTCGCCCACATGATTATCTCTTGTCCCAAGTTTACCTGGATTACAAGTCGTTGCAGGATCACCAATTCCTTGACATAACTGACTCTTTCTGTGACATTCATTACAACCTAGTATTCAGCAAAGAAACCCGTGATGCTGTTCCATTGCCTGCACCTACTTTGTTTGATTCTATTGCCAGGAACGAATACATGATCATGCCAGATGACATTACAGCATACCAGAACAACTTAGCTGCTGTTGAGGAGGAGCCCCAGGGGTGGGACGCTCAGATGCCGCCTCCACCTCACTTTGACTTGGGACCGGATGGTTTCTACGGATGGTGATTACCAAGCTAGGCCAAAAGCCTAAGCTTGGGGGAGTACGTATTTCCACCGACATTACATTCATGTTCACACATTTCATTCCAGTTGTCGATGTTCACACTTTTTCATTGTAATATCCATGCTAAATTTGTCTTCTCGCTTTCTTCTTGTGTGTTTGAAAAACTTTGAGAAAATCCAAAAATATTTCCTACTTCTTTTTGGTTTTTCTTTCTAGCTTAGTTTAAATTGTAGTATCAAAAGAAAACCCAAAAAGATTTCTCATTTCTTCTTTTACTTGTTGGAGCTTTCCCGTGTAAATAGTTTTCCTCGTTTTGTTTTTCCTCTTTAATTTGATTTCTTCAAGAAAAAACAAAAACTCCAAAAATATTTTAGTGTGTTTCTATGAAATTATTTTCTTTTATTTGTGTCGTACCAAGGAGAAGACCACAATGAAAATGTTGAGTGGCTCTCATATGCATTATTGTTTATATAACAAAGTGCCCATATTACTTTGTCTCCCCCTCTTGAATAAAATGTTTGTAGATTCCAGCTTAGTCCACGACACTCTTGCACTATTATTATATTCTTATCATTCGGTCGTGCAAGTTAAAGGCAATAATGACGATATTTGATGAAGTGACTGTGGCAGAGAAAAGCGGGTATGAACTCAACTTGTTTTTGTTTTTGTAAATATGTTTAACCTAGTATCCTTGATTCAGTATATTATGATCAAACATGTTTGCAACGACCATTAGAGATTATAGTTGTTCATGCCATGCTTAAGTAGCTAGGAGTGGATAATATTTATCTTGGATGTCAACATGCATTAAAACAGTTGTGATGTGGTATGATGATATGGTATCCTCCTCCGAATGTTTCAAGTGGCTTGACTTGGCACATGTTCACACATGTAGTTGAATCAAAACCAACATAGCCTTCATGTTATTTATGTTCATGGTGTCCATATCCTACTCATGCTAGTATTCAATGTTGATTATATGTAATGCATGTTCATGACCGTTTTCGCTCTCTAGCTGGCCGCTTCTCAATCTATTTGCTAGCCTTCGCCTGTACTAAGCGATAATACTGCTTGTGCATCAAAATCCTTAAACCAAAGTTATGCCAGATGAGTCCACTATAACTAGCTATATGCGGTATTACCATGTCGTTCCAAAGTAAATTTGCATGTGCCATCTCTAAAAAAATTCAAATGAACATCTATTTTGTGTGCCTGGACCGCTCATGGAGCAACAGGGGGCGGTCAGTATCTTCCATACTAAGCGGGTTATTCTCATGACGAGTGTTTATTCACTCGTCCTTACACGAGAGGGGCGGTAATAGGGATTCCCAGTCATGAAATAAAAAATAAAAAATAATTAAACAAAACTCCCCCAGGAATGTTGTTAGTTTGGATGGTACCTGTGGATGTGGTTAGCCGTGGAGTGTGATTGTTGGTGGAGGGGGAGTAAACCTTTACTTTTACCGCTTGGGAACCGCCGCTAATTTGTTTAGCATGGAAGATATTGATAACTCTTGTTCGTAACGTTGACAGGAAGGGTGTACCTCCCAAAATTATATCTATCTTTGTTTTAAGCTTTGAGCTCTGGCACCGCTGCAAATCCATGCTTCCCTCTGCGAAGGGACTATCTATTTACTTTTATGTTGAGTCATCACCTTCTCAAATAAGCGCCAGACTTGACAGCACTATTGTCATCCTCATACATTGTGTATAGTTGATGTTGGGTGCAGCATGACTGGATCTTTTCTACCATGAATTACAATGTTTAGTCGCTGCTTGAACTTTGGAGGTGCCCTCCATTTATGTTTTGCGGTCTCAGAAAGGGCTAGCGAGATACCACTATTGTCATATTGTATCGTGATTGTTTTGACAAAGTGTTGGCGCTTGAGATATCTTATTATTGCTCGCTATGTGCTTATGTTATTGATATGAGTTAATATAGTTTCTAAGAGTTATTGTTGGCATGGTTAGTCATAATCTTTGCTGAAAACCTGGGTGCTACTTAAGCATATATATGTAAACAAGAACAAAAGAGTTCGTAAAAGTTTTTCTTTATCAGTTTCAGTTTGTCAACTGAATTGCTTGAGGACAAGCAAAGTTTTAAGCTTGGGGGAGTTGATACGTCTCCAACGTATCAACTTTTCCTCACACTTTTGCCCTTGTTTTGGACTCTAATTTGCATGATTTGAATGAAACTAACCCGGACTGACATTGTTTTCAGCAGAACTACCATGGTGTTGTTTTTGTGCAGAAATAAAAGTTCTCGGAACGGAACAAAACTTTTTGGAGAATTATTTCAGAATATATAAGAATTATTGGAGCCAAAAACTACCGGAGAACGGGGACAAGGTGGGCAGTACCCACCAGGGCGCGCCCAGGGGGGCACTGACCCTAATTTCGCTGCTATAAATTCCTATTTCTGGAGAAAAAAATCAAGGAGAAAGTTTCATCGCGTTTTACGATACGGATCCGCCGCCACCTCATGTTCTTCATTAGGAGGCCAGATCTGGAGCACGTTTGGGGCTCCGGAGAGGGGAATCTTTGGTCTTCGTCATCATCAACCCTTCTCCATCGCCAATTCCAGGATCCTCCCCACCGGGAGTTTGTAATTCCTTCGTAGGCTTGCTGGTCGGTGAGGAGTTGGATGAGATTCACCATGTAATCGAGTTAGTTTTCTTAGGGCTTGATCCCTAGTATCCACTATGTTCTGAGATTGATGTTCCTATGACTTTGCTATGCCTAATGCTTGTCACTAGGGCCCGAGTGCCATGATTTCAGATCTGAACATTTTATGATATCACCATTATATCTCTGTTCTTGATCCGATCTTGCCTAGTCATATGCACCTATTACGTGTTATGATCCTTCAACCCCATAGTGACAATATCTGGGATACTTCACGGTGATGACCGTAGTTTGAGGAGTTCATCTATTCACCGTGTGTTAATGCTTTGTTCCGGTTCTCTATTAAAAGGAGGCCTTAATATCCCTTAGTTTCCTTATGGACCCCGCTACCACGGGAGGGTAGGACAAAAGATGTCATGCAAGTTCTTTTCCATAAGTACGTATGACTATTTACGGAATACATGCCTACATTACATTTATGAACTAGAGCTACTTCTGTGTGGCCTTAGGTTATGACTGTTATATGATGAATATCATCCAACAAGTTCACCCATCCTGTGCCTACGAGTTCTCCACTTATTGTTCTTGCTAAGTTACTACTGTTGTTGCTACTGTTCCAAGTGTTACAAAGCTATTGCTATCACTGCTACTGTTACCATTACTGCTACTACTGCTACTCAAACTATCATACTACTGTGCTACTGATCACTCTGCTGCAGATATTTAATCTCTAGGTGTGGTTGAATTGACAACTCAGCTGCTAATACTCGCAAATATTCTTTGGCTCCCCTTGTGTCGAATCTATAAATTTGGGTTGAATACTCTACCCTCGACAACTGTTGCGATCCCCTATACTTGTGGCTTATCAACGTTCGACTACGTCAACTGGGTTTCTTAACGCTTCCCGCTTAGCGATCTACAAGGGTATGTAGATGCACTCCCCCTCTCATAGCTATTGGTCTCCATAGATATATCTTGGGTGTTCGTAGGAAAAATATTGTTCCACATGCAACGTTCCCCAATAGTGGCATCATGAGCTAGGTCTATACATAAATAACATGCACGAGTAGAACACAAAAGAGTTTGTGGGCGTTGATGTTCAGATTGCTTACTTCCTTAGTATTATCTTGATTCGGCGGTATTGTGGGATGAAGCGGCTCGGACCAACCTTACTCATCCACGTACGAGAGACCGGTTCCATTAATCACATGCAACTTGGTGCATGAAGATGGCTGGCAGGTGTCTGTCTCTCCCACTTTAGTTGAATCGGATTCGACAGACGCAGTCCTTGTAGAAGGTTAAATAGCAACTTGAATATCACCGTTGTAGCTTTGCGTAGGTAAGAACGGTTCTTACTAGTTGCCCATAGCAGCCACGTAACACTTGCAACAACAAAGTAGAGGATGTCTAACTTGTTTTTGTAGGGAATGTTGTGATGTGATATGGCCAATGACATAATGTGATATATGTGATGTATCAGATGATCATGTTTTGTATAGATTATCACGACTTGCATTTCGATGAGTACGGCAACCGGCAAGAGCCATAGGGTTGTCTTTAATTATTTTTGCCTTTTTTGCTTTACTTTATCGCTATGAGTTAGCAATAGTTGTAGAAGCAATAGTTGGCGCGACAACCACATAACGACACGATGATGGAGATCATGGTGTCATGCCGGTGACGATGGAGATCATGCCGGTGCTTTGGAGATGGAGATCAAAAGAAAAGATGATGATGGCCATATCATTTCACTTATATGATTTGCACGTGATGTTTATCCTTTTTATGCATCATATTTTGCTTAGAATGGCGCTAGCATTATAAGATGATCTCTCACTAAAATTAAAAAATAAAATTGTGTTCTCCCCAAATATGCACCGTTGCGAAAGTTTGTCATTTCGAAGCAACTCGTGATGATCGGGTCTGATAGACTCTACGTTTCCACACAACGGGTGTAAGCCAAATTTACACAGGTGGAATACATGCGTTAACCTTGACGAGCCTAGCATGTACAGACATGGCCTCGGAACACAGGAGACCGAAAGGTCGACCATGAGTCATATAGTAGATATGATCAACATGGAGATGTTCACCAATGAAACCACCTCATCTCATGTGATGATTGGACTTGGGTTGGTGGATTTGGATCATGTTACACTTAGACAACTTGAGGGATGTTGATTTGAGTGGGAGGTCTTTAGTAATATGATTAATTGAACTCGTTATCATGAACATAGTCCAAATTTTCTTAGCAAAATTATGTTGTAGATCAAAGGCTCGCGCAGTAGCTCCCCTGAATTTAAATGCGTTCGTAGAGAAAGCTAAGTTGAAAGATGATGGATGTAACTATGCAGACTGGGTCCGTAATCTGAGGATAATCCTCACTTCTACTCAAAAGGCTTATGTCCTTGATGCACCGCTTGGTGATGCACCATACCCAGAGAATCCGGATGCTATGAACGTTTGGCAAACTCGATCTGATGACTACTCGATAGTTTAGTGCGCCATGCTGTATGGCTTAGAATCGGGACTTCAAAAGCGTTTTGAACGCCATGGAGCATATGATATGTTCTAGGAGTTGAAGTTAATATTTTAAGAAAATGCCCGAATCGAGAGGTATGAGACCTCCGATAAGTTCTTCGTCTGCAAAATGGAAGAGAATAGTTCTGTCAGTGAACACCTACTTAGAATGTCTGGGTATTACAACTGTTTAAATGATCTGGGAGTTGAGCTTCCGCCAGAAACGATCACTAACAGAATTCTCCACTCACTGCCACATAGCTATAAAAGGCTCCGTGATGAACTATAATATGCAAGGAATGGATAAGTTTGTCTCCGAGCTGTTCGCGATGTTGAAAGTCATGGAAGTAGAAATCAAAAATGAGCGTCCAGTTTTGATGGTGAATAAAACCACTAGTTACAAGAAAGGCAAGGGAAAGAAGAGAAACTCCAAGAAGGGTGGCAAGCAAGTTGTCATGCCTATGAAGAAACCTAAGGCTGGACCCAAACCTGAGACTGAGTGCTTCTATTGCAAGGGGACTGGTCACTGGAAGCGGAATTGCCCCAAGTACCTAGCTGATAAGAAGGCTTGCAACATCAACAAAGGTATATTTGATATACATGTTATTGTTGTGTACCTCACTAGCTCTCGAAGTAGTGCCTGGGTATGTGATACCGGTTCGGTTGCTCATATTTGTAACTCGAAGCAGGAACTACGAAATAAATGGAGGCTGGCGAAGGATGAAGTGACGATGCGCGTCGGAAATGCTTCCAAGGTCGATGTGATTGCCGTCGGCACGCTCGCTCTTCAATTACCATCGCGATTAGTAGTAAACCTAAATAATTGTTATTTGGTGCCTGCGTTGAGCATGAACATTATATCTGGATCTTGTTTATTGCGAGACGGTTATTCATTTAAATCAGAGAATAATGGTTGTTCTATTTATATGAATAACATCTTTTATGGTCATGCACCCAATATGAATGGATTATTCTTGTTGAATCTCGATAGTAGTGATACACACATTTATAACATTGATGCCAAAAGATGTAGAGTTAATAATGATAGTACCACTTTCTTGTGGCACTGCCGCTTAGGTCATATTGGTATGAAACGCATGAAGAAGCTTCATGCTGATGGACTTTTGGAATCACTCGATTTTGAATTGCTTGATACATGCGAGCCATGCCTCTTGGGCAAGATGACCAAAACCCCGTTCTCCGGCTCGATGGAGCGGGCAAGTGACTTGTTGGAAATCATACATACTGATGTGTGCGGTCCTATGAGTGTTGAGGCGCGTGGTGGATATCGTTATTTTATCACCTTCACTGATGATTTAAGTAGATATGGGTAAATTTACTCAATGAAACACAAGTTTGAAAAGTTCAAGCAATTTCAGAGTGAAGTGGAAAATCATCGTAACAAGATGATAAAGTTTCTATGATCTGATTGTGGTTGAGAATATCTGAGTTATGAGTTTGGCATGTACTTGAGACAGTGTGGAATTGTTTCGCAACTTACGCCACCTGGAACACCACAGCATAATGGTGTGTCCGAGCGTCGTAATCGTACTCTATTGGGTATGGTGCGATCTATGATGTCTCTCACTGATCTACCACTATCATTTTGGGGTTATGCATTAGAGACAACCGGATTCACTTTAAATAGGGCACCATCAAAGTCCGTTGAAACGACACCGTATGAATTATGGTTTGGCAAGAAACCTAAGCTGTCGTTCCTTAAAGTTTGGGGATGCGATGCTTATGTGAAAAGGCTTCAACCTGATAAGCTCGAACCCAAAGCGGACAAATGCGTCATCATAGGGTACCCCATGGAAACAGTTGGGTATACCTTCTATCTCAGATCCGAGGGCAAAGTTTTTTTTGCTAAAAACGGGTCCTTTCTCGAGAAAAAGAGTTTCTCTCGAAAGAATTGAGTGGGATGAAGGTAGAACTTGATGAGGTTATTGAACCGTCACTTTAGTTGGATAGTAGCATGACGCAGAAAGATGTTTCAGCGGCTCCTAGACCAAGTGAAGAGGAAGCTAATGCTGATGATCATGGAACTTCAGATCAAGTTACTACTGAGCCTCGTAGGTTGACAAGGAATCGTACCGCTCCTGAGTGGTATGGCAATCCTATCCTGGAGGTCATGTTGTTAGACAACAGTGAACCTACGAGATATGAAGAAGCGATGGTGGGCTTGGATTCCAACAAATGGCCAGAGGCCATTAAATCCGAGATAGGATCCATGTATGAGAACGAAGTGTGGACTTTGGAGGACTTACCATATGATCATAAGGCCATACAGAATAAATGGATCTTTAAGAAAAAGACGGACACGGACGGTAATGTCACCATCTATAAAGCTCAACTTGTTGAAAAAGGGTTTTCGCAAGTTCAAGGAGTTGACTACGATTAGACTTTCTCTCTCGTAGTGATGCTTAAGTCCGTCAGGATCATGTTAGCAATAGCTGCATTTTTCGATTACGAGATCTGGCAGATGGATGTCAAAACAACATTCCTTAATGGTTTCCTTATGGAAGAGTTGTATATGATGCAACCAGAAGGTTTTCTTGTTCCTAAAAATGCTGACAAAGTGTGCAAGCTCCAGCGATCCATTTATGGATTGGTGCAAGCATCTCGGAGTTGGAATCTCCGTTTTGATGAGGTGATCAAAGCGTATGGGTTTATACGAGTTTATGGAGAAGCTTGTATTTACAAGAAGTGAGTGGGAGCTCTATAGCATTTCTAATATTATATGTGGATGCCATATTGCTGATTGGAAACAATATAGAACTTTTGGAAACCATGAAGGTATATTTGAACAAGATTTTTTTAATGAAAGACCTCGGAGAAGCTGCTTTCATATTAGGCATAAAGATCAATAGAGATAGATCGAGACGCTTAATAGGACTTTCAGAAAGCACATATCTTGATAAGGTTTTGAAGAAGTTCAAAATGGACCAGTCGAAGAAAGGGTTCTTGCCTGTCTTACAAGGTGTGAAGTTGAGTAAGACTCAATGCCCAGCGAGTACAGAGGATAGAGAAAAGATGAATGTCATCCCCTATGCTTCAGCCATAGACTCTATAATGTATGCAATGTTGTGTACAAGACCAGATGTCAGCCTTGCCATAAGTATGGCCGGAAGGTTTCAAAGTGAACCAGGAATGGAACACTAGACAGCGGTCAAGAATATCCTTAAGTACCTAGATCCGGATGCTAGCTTTGACACAGATCTGAATGACTCTATGTCTCAAACCGGATACGTATATATTCTAAATGGTGGAGCGGCAATCTGGTGCAGTTCCAAGCAAAGCGTGGTAGCTGATTCTACATGTGAAGCGGAGTACATCGCTGCTTCAGAAGAGGCGAAGGAAGGAGTCTGGATGAAGCAGTTCATGACAGATCTCTGAGTTGTGACCAGTCCACTGGATCCGATGACTCTCTTTTGTGACAACACTGGTGCTATTGCTCAAGCAAAAGAGCCCAAGTTGCACAAGAGGACCAGACATATAAAGCGACGCTTCAATTCCATCCGCGATTATATCAAGGAGGAGGACATAAATATTTGAAAAATACATACGGATCTGAATGTTGCATACCCGTTGTCTAAGCCTCTTCCATGAGCAAAACATGATCAGCACCAGAACTGTATGGGTGTTAGATTCATTACAATGTAAATCACATAGTGATGTGAACTAGTGCAAGTGGGAGACTATTGGAAATATTCCCTAGAGACAATAATAAAATGATTATTATCATATTTCCTTGTTCATGATAATTGTTTATTATCCATGCTATAATTGTATTGATCGGAAACTCAGATACATGTGTGGATACATAGACAACACTGTGTCCCTAGTGAGGCTCTACTAGACTAGCTCGTTGAACAAAGATGGTCAAGGTTTCCTGACCATAGACACGAGTTGTCATTTGATAACGGGATCACATCATTAGGAGAATGATGTGATGGAAAAGACCCTACCGTAAGCATAGTAGTTGATCGTGTCAGTTTGTTGCTATTGCTTTATCCATGTCAAGTATAAGTTCCTACGACCATGTGAGCATGCAACTTCCAGACACCGGAAGAATGCCTTGTGTGTATCAAATGTCACAACGTAACTGGGTGACTATAAAGGTGCTCTACAGGTATCTCTGGGCCCACTCGGTAATACAACATCACAAGGAGCTTGCAAGCAATATGACTAAGGAGTTAGTCATGGGATCTTGTATTATGGAATGAGTAAAGAGACTTGCCGGTAACGAGATTGAACTAGGTATGGAGATACCAACGATCCAATCTCGGGCAAGTAACATACCGATGGACAAAGGGAACTGCATACGGGATTAATTGAAACCTTGACATCTTGGTTCGACCAATAAAGATCTTCGTAGAATATGTAGGAACCAATATGGGCATCCAGATCCCGCTATTGGTTATTGGCCGTAGAGGTGTCTCGGTCATGTCTGCATAGTTCTCGAACCAGCAGGGTCTGGACACTTAACGTTCGGTGACGATTCAGTATTGTTGAGTTATATATGTTGGTGACCGAAGATTGTTCGGAGTCCCAGATTAGATCCCGAATGTCACGAGAAGTTCTGGAATGGTCCAGAGGTAAATAATGATATATAGGAAGTTCCATTTTTGTCATCAGAAGGAATTCGGGCGTCATCGGTAGTGTACCGGGAGTGCCAAAGGATTCCGGGGGTCCACCGGAAGGGGCCCAGACACCCCGGGAGGATACATGGGTTGAGAGAGGGCCGCACCAGCCCTGGTGGGCTGGGCGCCCCTCCCACCATGGCCCATGCGTCCAAGGGGCTGGTGGGGGGCAAACCCTAAAGGGGGCGGCCACCCAAACTTGGCGGCCAAGCCACCCTTGGGGCGCCGCCCCCCTAGGGGGGAACCCTAGGGCGCCACCCCTCTTCCCTTCCCCCTATATATACTAGAGGAGAGGGAGGCCAGCGGCACCCAAGAGCCACGGCGCATCCCTCCTCTCTCTCTCTCTCGTAGTTCTTCTCCCTCGCTCCTGTCGCAGCACCACTTAGCGAAGCCCTGCCGGGACAACTCCACCACCACAACCACCACGCCGTCGTGCTGCCGGAGAACTCATCTACCTCTCCGCCCTCGCTTGCTGGATCAAGGAGGTAGAGACGTCATCGAGCTGTACGTGTGCTGAACGCGGAGGTGCCATCCGTTCGGCGCTAGATCGTGATTGGATCGCGGGACGGATCGTGATTGGATCGCGAAGACGTTCGACTACATCAACCGCGTTTCTTAACGCTTCCCACTTAGCGATCTACAAGGGTATGTAGATGCACTCCCCCTCTGGTAGCTGTTGATCTCCACAGATAGATCTTGGGTGTTCGTAGGAAATTTTTTGTTTCCCATGCAACGTTCCCCAATAGTTTGGTGGGGTTCACTCTTGATATTGATAATGCTACGCTTAATCGCACCTCATCTGTTCGGGCTAAAATCAGGTGTCATAGTGTAGATAATTTGCCGACATCTGCTGAAGGCTGCCTGGGAGGTCGTTTCTATCGATTTCAATATGAAATTGAAGATGTTTTTGTGAGAAATCCTGTTATAGATGACAATAGTGTTCCTGGTATTAGGCTCCCTGGTCCTAATGCTATGCATACCCCTAAGGGCAAACGTGCTGACACTGTCTCTGAGGAGAAAACCAAATTTGCCGAGGCAGAACACCCTAAGAACTCTTCGTCCAGAGGGGGTAAAGCCTGTCGCATGCTGATACGTCTCCAACGTATCTATAATTTGTGATTGTTCCATGCTGATATATTATCATTCTAGGATACTTTTTGGGTACTTATTTACCAATTTATAATATTTTTGAGCACTAACCTATTGACCCAGTGCCCAGTGCCAGTTCCGGTTTACTGCGTGTTTTTGCCTTTTCAGAGTTACAATACTAAACGGAGTCCAATTGCCACGAAAATTTTTGGTGATTTTTTCTGGACCAATACAAGACCTAGAAGCTTCGGAGGAGGGCTAGGAGATGAACCAGGGGCCCACAAGCCATCTGGCCACGCCCCCTCAGATATGTGGCGGCCCCCTGGAGCGTCTCCCGACGTCGTTCCCTAGCCTATAAATTCACATCTACCCTAAAAACACCAAAAGAGCCCCCGAAACACTTTTTCCGCCGCCGCAAGTCTCTATTCTGACGGGAGGCCATCTACACCTCTACTCCGGCATGCTGCCGGAGGGGAGATCAAGCACGGAGGGCCTCATCATCAACCTTGCTGCCCTCACCATGATGTGTGAGTAGTTCACCGCAGACCTATGGGGCCGTAGGTAGTACCTAGATGGCAATCTCTCTATCTCTCTATCTTCAATACAATGTTCATCGCATCTTTGCCTTGATGTATCCGATGTAATCCCTTTGTATGGTGTGTTTGTTGGGATCCGATGAATTGTGAGTTTATGTTCAGATTATTCATGAAAAGTATTTGAGTCAAACCTGATTACTATGATTCTTATTTGCATGATCATCATAGCTTCGTAATGCTCTCCGATCTATTGAGATAGTTTGGCCAACTAGATTGATATTTCTTCGGTGGGAGTGGTGCGTTGTAGTAGGTTCGACTTGACGAGTTCCTATATCCCAGTGACAGATTGGCACAAGTTGCGTCTTTGTGTTGTTGCTACTAAGGATAAAACGATGGGGTTTATTAATATTAGTTGAGTTTACTTTGTCTACATCATGTCATGGTTCTTCAAGCATTACTCCGTTTGTCATGAACTTAATACGTAGAGAGGCAAGCATAGAAGCGCTCTTGAAGTGGAGTAATAGTAGTAGGTGCAGGTAGCAGTCGAGCTATTTGCTTATGGACGTGATGCCTATATACACATGATCATTGCCCTGAAGATCGAATAATTATTTGCTTTTCTATCAATTGCCCAACAGTAATTTGTTTACCCACCGTATGCTTTGCTTATGAGAGATGCCACTAGAGAACTCTACGGCCTCCGGGTCTATTCACTTAAATTGACAAACGCTATCATTACCCTGCTGTTATTTATTACCCTTTATTTTATTTTGCACTTTACTATTATCTACAATTATCTACACAACTTACTTTCTTGCAAATAACGTGATCAAGGGGATTGACAACCCTCTTGCCGGCGTTGGGTGCAAGTTGTTTGTTCTTTTGTGTGCAGCCGCTGAAGACGGTTGAGGATTGGTATTCCTATTGGTTCTATAAACCTTGGTTTCATAACTGAGGGAAATACTCACCCACTTTGTGCTGCGATTACCCGTTCCTCTTAACGGAAAACCCGACACAGATCACGAGTATCAGGAAGGATTTCTGGTGCTGTTACTGGGGAATACCATCACCAACTATCAAGTAACTTCACACAAAATTTCATTCACTTGTTCTTCTTTTTATTTACTATTATATCTAGTTTGTCTCATAAAAATCAAAATTACAAAAATATTTACCTTTGCTAGTTACTTGTTTGCTTCTAGTTTGCTTTACTTGCTAGTTTGCTTGAGTCGCTATCATGTCTGAATTCGAGAAAGTTGTCATTGAAAGTGCTAGTGAAGGTACTGGTAGCGACTTGGATAAGGAAAGACAAAAGTTTATTGATTCTACTCATGATCCTCCCGAAAGTCAAGTCCCCATTACCAACACTGACACATCACTAAATTCTAAAATTTATCATGTGGGTAGTGGGAACATGATACGTCTCCAACGTATCGATAATTTATGAAGTATTCATGCCATATTCACCTACGTTTACAATACTTTTATATGGTTTTGATGCACTTTGCATGATTTATTTAGAACTAACTCGGACAGACGCTGTTTTCAGCAGAACTACCGTGGTGTTGTTTTTTGTGCAGAAATCAAAGTTCTCCAAATGCAACAAAACTTTTTACGATTTTTTTGGAAAAAAAGAGGCACTAGAAGCTTCGTTGGAGGGCCGGAACAGCCACGAGGTGGGCACAACCCACCAGGGCGCGCCAGGCCCCTCTGGCGTGCCCTGGTGTCTTGTGGTCCACTCGTGGCCCATCTTCGCGTGAAACCAATGCCCAAAAATCCTATATATTCTGAAACCCCTAGAAATAACCCTAGACGAGAAGTTCCGCCGCTGCAACTTCTCTGTATCGGCGAAAAACCAATCGGGAGGCGTTCCAGTACCCTGCCGGAGAGGGTAGATCATCTCTGGTGGCCATCTTCATCATCCCGACGGAGGCCATGACGAGGAGGGAGTAGTCCACCCTCGGGGCTGAGGGAATGTACCAGTAGCTATGTGTTCAATCTGTCTCTCTCTCTCGTGTTCTTCGGATGTCACGATCTTGATGTATCACGAGCTTTGTTAATATAGTCGGATCACATGATGTTATTCCCTTGCTACCTTGTTGTGATGAATTGAATCTTTACCTTTGAGATCTCGTTATGTTGGATTGAACATTATGGTTTGAGAACACTTGATGTACGTCTTGCGTGGGATACCCGTAGTGACATTGGGGTCTTATATTGATTCACTTGATGTTTTTTTTGGTACTCAACTTGTGGATTCCCGAGGTGACATTGGGGTAATCTATGCATAGGGGTTGATGCACGTTCTTGTCCTACGTTGTCCGATAGAAATCTTGGGGCACTCTTTGAGGTTCTTTGTGTTGTATTGAGTATTTTGAATCTGAAATTGTCTGATGCATATCGTATAATTAACTCATGGATACTTGTGGTGACATTGGAGTATCTAGGTGACATTAGAGTTGGTTGATGCGTATCATATGGTGTTATTTTAGTACGAACTCTAGATAGATCGATCGGAAAGGATAACTTGGTGCTAA